>CM052705.1:79227029-79263813 GCA_028551405.1 Uromys caudimaculatus | reverse complement strand
TAACCCTATCAAAAAATGGGGAACAGAACTAAACAGAGAATTCTCAACTGATAAATTCTCAGGGCTGAGAAGCACCTAAAGAAATGCTCAACATCCTTAGTCATCAGGGAAATGCAAATCAAAACAAGTCTGAGATTCTACCTCACACCAGTCAGAATGGCTAAGATCAAAAACTCAGGTGACAACAGATGCTGGCGAGGATGTAGAGAAAGAGGAACACTCCTCCATTGCTGGTGGGATTGCATGCTGGTACAACCACTCTGGGAATCAGTTTGGTGGACCCTCAGAAAAATGGACATAATACTACCTGAGTACCCAGCTCTACCACTCCTGGGCATATACCCAAAAGATGCACCAACATGTAATAAAGACACATGCTCCAGTATGTTCATAGCAGCCATCTTTATAATAGCCAGAAGCTGGAAACAACCCAGATGTCCCTCATCAGAGGAATGGATACAGAAAATGTGGTACATTTACACAATGGAATACTACTCAGCAATTAAAAACAATGACTTAATGAAATTTGCACATAAATGGATGGAACTTGAAAATATCATCCTGAGCGAGGTAACTCAGCCACAAAAGAACGAACATGGTATGTACTCACTGATAAGTGGATAGTAGCCGAAACGTTCAGAATACCCAAGTTTTACTTATAGTAACCACTGGACTGAGAGTGAGGTCCCAGATGGAGGAGTTGGAGAAGGGACTGAAGGAGCTGAGGGAGTTTGCAGCCCCATGGAGGGAGCAACAGTGTCAATTGGCCTGACACCCCCCCCCCCGGTCCTCCTGGAGGCTGGACCACCAACCAAAGAATACACATGGAGGGACCCATAGTGCTGGCCACATATGTAGCAGAGGAGGGCCTTGTTGGCCATCAGGGGGGGAGGTGAGGCCCTTGGGCCTGAGGGTGTTAGAGGCCCCAGTAAAGGGGAATGTCAAGGTGGGAATCCGGGAGTGGGTGTACAGGTGGGTGGGTGGGCGAATACCCTCTTAGAGGTGGGGGAGGGGGAGGGGACAGGGGGTTTCCAAAGAGGAAACCTGGAAAGGGAGAAACATTGGAAATGTAAATAAAGTATCAAAAAATAAATAATTTTTAAAAATTCAGGTTGAGGGAAACTCAGCATAATATTAGATATAACCAAAAGTACTCATCCTTCTGGGTGCTATTTATTAAGATTCATTTACCAATTGGCTTCCGGGATGGAGACTGGATCCACATCCTTCTGCAATCTGTATACTGAAGAGGGAAACAGGAGTGAAGGGATTACATGGATGCATAACTAAATAATAACAATTATGTGGCAAAGTTTGACAATTTCCTGTTCTTTTCTATCACAAACTTTTCTCTATCTTACACACCCCGTATCTATTAAGTCAGTGTATTCAGCTTTTATTTTCTAGAAAGAGGGAGTCAAAAGATTTGCTGTACCCATATATGGCTGAAAGAAATAAGCAAAGTGTCATGGGTAGGGAAGGTTGTTTTCTCATAGTGCTATGACTTGGTGTAGTGATTTGAATATGCTTGGCCCACGGAGTAGCATTCCTAGGAGGTATGGCCTTGTTGGAGTAGGTTGGCCTTGTTTGAGGAAGTGTGTCACTGTGGGTATGGACAATGAGACTCTCTTCCTAACCAGGTGGGAGCCAGTCTTCTAGCAGCCTTCAGATAAAGATGTAGAATTCTCAGCTCCTCATGCATCATGCTTGCCTGGATGCTGCCATGTTCCTGCCATGATAATAATAGACTGAACCTCTGAACCTGCAAGCCAGCCCCAATTAAATGTTGTTCTTATAAGAGTCAGCTTGGTCACAATACCTGTTCACAACAGTAAAACCCTAACTAAGACACTTGGCTAGAGGATTCTAACATTATGCCTCCTCGTTCCTGGTGTTTGGAATTAAACAAGGTGGTCAGAAAAAGCAGCCTTTGGTAATACTTTGTTAATCGTGAAGTTGAGGTTCCTATGCTAAGTCTTTTATAACATAATTTTAAAAGGATCCTGGTTCTTTCATAGCTAGAGTGTTGTAATATGAACTTCTGTCTGCTTACTTTCAGCTTCATTTGTAGAAAGGAAGAATAAGATTTTATCATGTGTAGGGAATTCTTATTTTTTATTTTTTCTTAGATGTGGCCCAATACAAACTTGATTGAAACAAATGATCATAAAGATCTATCCTGAAGCTGAAGATGGTGTTAGAGACCCAGGATATTTTCTCTGTGAAGATGAGACTTGAATTAAGCACTCAGTTAGATAATATTGGTGAGGGCAGAAGAAAGGAAAAAATAGAAAATTTTCAGGAAAAGCATAAAATGCAAGAAACCTATGAAGCAGAAAATATTCAGAACTATGCTTGGTAGAAGGAAAAAGTTGGTGAGGCTGGAACACAAAGTCAGACTGAGATTGACTCACACTGCTATTTAAGACTTCAGCATGCTCTATAATAATTCTTCAGCATTAATGCATCTTCAAAAACTCAAATTTTATACTTCATGGACAAAAGGTTTGAAATATTATATTGTGCACTTAAATTTTTATTAAAAAGCAAGGTCATATGTTAAGAACAACATAATACAATGACAAGATGAGATTTAAGCACAGAGGAGATATAATCAAATTGCATACATATACACATTTAAACTTATACAAAATGAGCACACTATCTGTCATGTGTCATGAAATACACTGGAGAATTGAACATGGAGAACAGGAAGCCAGTTTAAAAGCTACAGAAACATCTAGGGAAGAGATGGGATGAAATCTCTATGCATTTACCTTTGATGGTCCCCTAATACTTACTAAGATGGCAGTAAATGAAATTTAGAAATTTTGAAGTTCTGCATAGATAGATAGATAGATAGATAGATAGATAGATAGATAGATAGACAGATAGATAATATAAATATATTAACTGTAAAGCTTGATACATTTTCCAAAACTTAATTCAATGGAATAGATAAAACAAAAACAAATTTATTCTGTCTTTACTTACAATCACTGAAAAAGGTATTTCTTATCCTGATGTACAACTGATTGATTTGGTGAAATTTTTTTTCTGATACGAATAGACTTAGGTAGTGTGAATTCCTTTGTGCCTGGCTTATTTTCTTCTTTAGCATTATACTTAATACACATAAAATATAATGTTGTTTGTTTCATAATATTGTAGATCAGGCATTCTTAGTACTATGTATTAATTCATTCTATATGACATGGAATAGAAATTTTAAGGATAAGATTTTTAAAGCATAGACTCACAGAGTGAAGAATGGAGAGAGAAAATAGGACAATAAAAATGTAAAGCTGTAAGACAAGTAAAGGACTTATAATTGAATGGAAAGACTGAAAGGTTTTTGAACAATGGTGTTAGTGAGGAAATATAAAGTGAGATATATTATGTAACACAATTTCTTAAATCAGGGCTGTTCAGTGTGGTGGTCACTTTTCATTGCCAATATGACATAATGTAGAATCTACTGGAAAGGGAGTCTCAGTGAAAAAATATCACTATTAGTTTAGCCTGTGGGCATGTCCAGAAGATACTGTCTTGGTTATGTTGAGGAGGGAAGTCCAGCACAGTGTAGGCAACAACATTCTCTAAGCAGGAAATAAGGGACTATATAAGTGTAGACGGGGGGGGGGGGGTGAGCACAAAAAAAGCATGCATGCCCTTAGTCCCTCTCTGCTCTTGAGTGTGAATGTAACATGACTAGATGTGTCAAGTTTCTGCCATCTCCAGTTCCCTGAAATGATAGGCTTAAGCAAGAATTGTGAGCTAAAATAAATCCTTTTTCTTCTAAGATATTTTTGTCAGGGTACTTTGTCACAGCAAAAAGTTATGAAAGTAGGACACTTATATTTCTGAAATCTGGTGTTAAATAAGGAGCTTAACAGAATTTGTTGCTGGTCTGTGAGATTTAGGAACAAAAGTAAAAAGTAGACCTCACTGTGTCAAAGCATTGAAAAGGCAGTAGATCTTGTGCATTGACAGATGGCTAGAAATTCAATTATTAATTACTATGCTGAACCAGAGACTATGAACTTGGGGACAAATACTGCTACTCTATGGTTTACCGTGCTAAACATGAGATTAGTGTAAATAAACATTTGGAACATTGAGTTAGCATTGGTGTAACATTCCTAGGGTTATATGGAGCTGGAATATCTTGCTCTGAGAATATAAATGTCAGCCAATAGGATAGAAACAGTTTACAAATATTGTCATCTTGTGTTGCAGTAATTTCTTACCACAATAAGCCTATACTAGAAACACACAACCCAGTTATTATATTTATAAACTATATGTCTAGATTTGGCAAATCTATCACTATATTAATTTATTCCCCAGCTATGAGACCCCTTGCTACTTGTAGCTTCTCCAAGCCATATGGTTCTGCTCCATATTGGCTTTCACCTCCTCTTCCTCCATCCTTTCCTTCTGTTCCCACATTTCATTCTGTCCCACATTTCCCTCCCACTGCCCAATCACAGGCTCCATCCTCTATTTGACCAGTTAGAATGGAGAGAAGGTTCACATGATATCACCCAAGTATGTAATCTACTCCTCATTATGCACAGCCCCTCTTGAGGAAACAGAATGAGCATCAGAATACAAACAGGACCAGTACAACCCACAACATTTCCCCCTTTTTGTCCAATAAAAAGGCTCCTTTTTTCCCCTCCAATATAAATTGAGCACAACAATAAAGATTATGCAAATATAAAGTATGATATACACTTAACAACAAGTCCATCATATGCATCAATTTATATAAAGTACTTTACCATCTGTCCTAACTTAAAGAGTCTACAGATCTATATCTGAATTATGTTTTGATTTTAACTTGTATTGCCATCTGAAAACCATTCTTTCAAATCTACATCATCTTCCTTAATGCTAAACAACTTAAGTTTGATATAAGACGATAACTAGTCTTCAACCCCATCAGAAATCCGAGAATGAATTAAATATTACCCGAATATACAAGAAGCACAAGAAATCTTCAGCCTTCTGGCCCAGGATCACCTGACAGACCTTAAATGGAGCAGGAACTATGAACGACTATCAAACTCTGCTTGGCAGAGCCAAGCTGTAGCCCATCCTGCATTGTGTGTCCTTTCCTGGACAGTAGTTTTTTTCTCTAGATGGATTATGGTAATTGTTGTCCAGTGGCTACCTTGCCACAACTGGAGCAACTCCATATGGAGGTTATAATGCTCAATATCTTCTTTGAACCATGAAGGGAGTGCTGTCAGAAGCAAATATGTCTCATAGTCAAATGACCTTTAGTAATTAAATAGCATTAAATGTCATATTCTGTGGATTTACAGTGTTTTTGAAGACTGTCTATGTAAAGTATATCCGAAATGTTAAACCTTAACTACTCTTAGCTTTTTTTCTATTTGAATAATATTGAAGACACTTTATTATAATTAAATCAGAATCTAATATAACCATGAGTTTACTATTTGACCCTTAAGTTGTATTACTTAGTCATCCTAAATAATTTGTAATAGCAGCTATTGAAGGACTGGGTCAAGGCCTTGTATTCATAAATGAGTTGCATAGGCACAATGCCTATCTCAGAGTAATAATACTAATTTCAAACTTTGTATACAAAGATTTATACCCATGAAAACTTTAAATATGTATCAATATACATAAATTCTATACTGATGTAAGAAATTAAAACTTAAATTTTGCATTAATATAAGGATTTCTACCAATGTAAGATTATGGCTATATAATGGTTTGTTTAAGAGTAAAATTAATGTCTTATCTATATTTGTCTATTTCTCTAATTTCTATGATATTACTATATTCCCCATTTTCTTTACACCCTCTCTCCTTTACCTAAGAAGGAAGGGTAGAGAAGTAGAGAAGAGAAAAGGAAAAGTAAAAAGCTCTGTGTCTAAACTCTCTATTCCCTCCCTGTCCAATGTTACATTTCCAAGTTATCCCTTAAAATGACAACATATATATAATTCAGAAAATAGCTAGAATCATCTGCTTTAATCTAAGGAACTGGGATGACAATCTTCTTTTGCTTGCTTCTAGCTGAATTGGGGCAAAGGATTCCCTTTTGGGGGCTCAAAGGGAAACAGGAAAATTGGTTTTTTCAGAGGAAGACTAGCTGGAATCATTTGCCCTTCAGTTTTTATGTGCTGAGAAAGCTCAATGCTTAACTGAAGTCCTGACTGTAACAGTCTGAAATGCTGGATGGGCAAGCTAGCTGTTCTGGAAATGTCCTGGAAGCAAGTCTTTAGAGGAAATAACTTCGATATAGTTAAGGTATAATCAAGTAAGGAGCTGGAATAGAGGGTTCCTGAATCTCAGCATCCCAGAGTGTGAATCTTGTCAGAGCTGTCTTTCTCCTCTTTCATTCTTCAATATACAAACCTTACAAGAAACACATAGCTCTGTAAAGACATTCATATGGAACGTGCAGGGTGCACAGATCAATTAAGGAAGATCAATAAAGAAAGACAACTGCCTTTCTTTAAAGGTCAGTTTGGTCACATAATCAAACTACAATATAAATTTCCATTCATGTCATCTTAAAGGATGTTATGTCATAATAAGTCAAGAGAATTTTGTACCCACCAAGTGTTATTAGCTATATATAGACATTTATGTCTCAGCTGGTCCCAGAACTGTCTCTGTGTACTGAGACATACACCTCACCACATATAGATCACTTATCCTTTGATCTTGTCAATCCCCTTCTTCTTGTCCATAGCCAAGGTCTTCAGGGGATCTCCCTTTGTCATGTCTGACTTTTATCAACTTGGAAAGAACACTTAGCTTTTCTTTTCCTATGGAAATATAGGCATAGCCTCCCCCTCCCTCCAGCATAACATTTTCTGTTTTCCATTCTGATATCAGAACATCCTTAAGATAATCTGGATGATTTATTTTAGCAGGTTTTTTCATAATCCAATGTTTTTGAGCAGCCATAGTTTTGTTTTCATTAGCAATTTTAAAATTTACGATTAATAAAGCATTATGTAATCTATCTCTATGAGTTTTTGTTGTCCCCTTCTGCCTGTTAAGCATCTCTTTTAGAGTATGATGAGATCTCTCCACAGACACTTGTCCTGTAGGATTATGTGATATGCCTGTAACATGTTTTATATTATAATATGTAAAAAACCTGCTTTGTCTTATTAGAGACATATCCTGAATTGTTGTCTGTTTTAATTTATATGGGTATTTCCAAAATGGCTATAACTTCTAAAAATTGTGTAATTACCGAATTGGCCTTTTCTGCCCCTAAGGCACTTGCCCATAGAAATGATGAATATGTGTCTATAGTATGATGCACATATTTCAGTTTACAAAATTCTAAAATGGAAGACATCCATTTGCCAGATTTCATTTCTTTGGGTACTTTTAGGGTTACTTCCTGTATGTAATGGAGTTTGGTTATATAATGAGCAAGTAGAACATTGCCTCACAATTTCCTTGGCTTCTTGCTAAGTGATAGAAAATTCTTCCTTTAAACCTTTGCTATTAACATTGTGTTTTCTGTGGAATTTCAAAACCTCTATTACACTTCCTATCAATAGCTGATCAATTTCATTATTGCCTTGTGCCAGAGGGCCTGGCAGACCCATATGTGATCTTATGTGTGTTATATACAGTGGATCACTTCTATTCCTGATCATTTATTGTAGCTGAGTAAATAGTGAAGTCAATTCAGAATCATCCTGAGTAAGTTCAGCAGTCTCTATGTGTAAAACAACACTTTCTACATATTATGAGTCAGTTACTATATTAAGAGATTCTTGAAAATCTGACACCATGAGTATTGCATATAATTCAGATTTTTAAACCAATTTATAGGGACTCTCAGCCACCTTACTTACATCTTTTGATTTATATCTTACCTTTCCTAATTTATTAAAACCAGTGTAAAATGTAGGGACTCCAAAAACTGGAATTCTTTTTGTTATTTGAGGGAGAATCCAATTAGTTCTTCTTATAAACTGAAGTCACTTACTTTTAGAGTATTTGTTACTAATCTCTTCCATGAAATTATTGCATGATCTTTGCCAATGTTCATCTTGTGCCCATAATGAGGCAATTTCTGAATTAGTAAAAGGTTCCACAATTTCAGCTGGATCCATTCCAACTAATTGTCAAAGTCTCATTTTTCTTTTTAGTATCAATTCAGAAACCTTTTCCATGTAGGACTTTGATTTCTTTCTCTATTTATGTGCTAAAATATTCATTCTAAGATACAATCTTCCCTCTGCATGAGAATTCCTGTGGGAGAATGAGTAGAAGTTAAGATAACTAAAATGCAGCCAATACAGTCTAGATGTTTATCCTGCAATTTCCTTTCTACCAGAGCTAACTCCTTCTAAGCTCTGGCTGGAATATTCTTGGGCTATTTAAATCTTTATCACCTTGTAAGGTTTGAAATAAATCACTTAGCTCTTGAGTAGTCAAGCCAATTGCAGGCTGCAGCCAGTTAATATCTTCTAGTAGCTTCCAAAAATCATTGAGTCATTAATTGGTTTCTTCTGATTTGCACATTTTGTGGCCTAACCTTTTGTAGATTTATTATATATCTTAGATAATTAATAGAATCCCCTCTTTGTATTTTTTCAGGGGTGATTTGCAATTCTCAGCAAGGCAAGGCAAGTTTTTTTTCCTACTTCATCAAACATTCTTTCGAGGATATTTATATCTGAATCAGCCAATAGGATATCATCCATATAATGATAAATAATGGATTAAGGAAATTGTTTGCAAATCATCTCCAATGGCTATTTTACAAAATATTGGCACAAGGTGGGGCTATTTAACATTCCTTGTGGCAAGAGTTTCCAATGATATCTTTTTATTGAATAACTTCTATTAAAGGTAGGTATTGAGAAAGCAAACCTTTCCTTATCTTGATCATGTAGAGGAATTGTCAAAAAAACAATCTTTTATATCAATCACTATGATAGGCCATTCCTTAGGCAACAAGGAAGGCAATGGGATTCCAGGCTGTAGGGATCCCATTGGCTGAATAATCTTATTAATTGCTCTGTCAACATTCTCCATTTGCCATACATTTTTTTAATGACAAATACCAGAGAATTCCAAGGGTTAGTGGACTCCTCTAAGTAATGAGACTCCTGTTATTCCTAGACAAGCTATTCTGTGCCTGTTATTTTTCTTTTGTCATAGACTATTGATTAATCTAAATGGGTTGGTCAGTTAACCACTTTAGTAGTAAAGCTGTTGGTGTTTTAACAACAGTGGCTCCTTGATATAAAGCTGAATTGTCAGTCCCTGTTGTGTCTTGTTTATGTATAGCCTGGACAGTCTGTAACTGTCTTTGATAACATTCCTTAACTAATTTGATTTTTGTTTATTAGAAGCCTGACTGGTTTTGTGGCCTGCCTCTGAAACTGAAGGGATATTAATTTGTGTTTTCCACTGTTGTAGCAAATCTCTTCCCCATAAGTTTATGGCTATATCAGGCATGTATGGCCTTAATTTTCTTATCTGACCCTCAGGTCCTGTACATTTAAGCTATCTGGTGCTTTGCTTATTTATGATAAAGTCCCAACTCCTTGAAATTGGGTGTCTATTTCTTGAAGTGATCAATCTACAGGCCAAGATTTTGGAGAGATAATGGTGAAATCTGCTCCATTGTTGATCATTCCTTCAATTTCAATATTGTTTACTAATATTCTAAGCTTGGACCTTTGATCTTCTAAAAAAGTTTGGCAAAATATTCATTTTTGACCCATTTTTAGGTTTTTTTTTTTTTTTTTTTTTTTGAATTATTTGTAAAACTTGCCTCAACCTTGTTATCTGGTCTCATAATGTTTGTTTTCAGAGCAGTGATGTTTAATTGTCCTGAGAAGGAGAACTCTGGCATAGGGGCCTGCAAGAGGCCCCTCTGGAAGATTTTTGGTAAAGTGTTGCTATATTTGTCTACTGCTGCTCTACATTCCTTAGTCTAATGTCAGCCTTTGCCACATAGTTTACATATTCCAGAGGGCATAAGTTCCCTTTTGGAATTAATTTAGTTTCTATGCAGTTGCTTCTGAAATGACCCTACTCACTACAATCATGACATTTGAAATTTTGGGTCATCTCAAAGCCTCTAATGGCGGCTTCTCCTATTAGGGTCATATTAGGCAAACAAGATCTAACATCAGCTATATATCTAATCCACTCACCTATTGATGTTGACCTTGCCCTCAATGGTCTGATTGCTTCCTTGCATTCATCATTCACATTTTCAAAAGCTAAAGATTTGATAATAGCCTTTCTTGGTGATCGATCTGATATGGTCCTTTCCACAGTTGAAGTCAACCTTTGTAAAAAAGTCAGGGAATGTTGTGTTTCAGCCTTCAAAGAAGCCAATGAAAGAACAAGGCCTTAGCAATGACTATAGCATCCCATCATTCTCCGAGTGTCAGTTGTCTGCTCTTTGATAAAATCACTAGGAACTTCAGAAAAGACTCTAATCAGAGAAATAAAGACAACAACCAACATGCACATAAAAATTTGGAGGTGAAGATAAAGGCAAAAAAAAAACAAGTAAAATATTTCAAAACATTAAAAATAAGAACCCCTGAGACAAAAACAGAAATCTTTAAGACTTAATATTCATTAAGGAACACCTAAAATTAATATGATTAACAAGAAATAAAAAATAAATTTCAGACTATTTTCAGAAATAAGAAGTGAAAAACAAAAGATTTAAAGCTCAGCCTGAGGTACCCAATATTCCAAATAAGAATTTGAGAAGACAAGAGAAATGATGAGGCATGGAAAAATATCCTAGTAAATTCAAGGAAATTATGGTAACAGACAGTGATATTAACAGATGGCTAACTGGAGATCCCTAAAGAGTGTCTCTCCCACAAAGGGAAACCAAAACAATGAATAAATGATTTGGTTTTGCTGAGTATAGCCAGGGAATGGTGAAAAAACATTTTGGTCCAAAAGACTTGTGGAAAGGGGAATACATTATTGGCTTACCATGTAGTAGGTTACTTGAGTGATTTTCTCATATCCCCAGACATTAAAGGTCTAATCCAGCTGTGTGCTTCATGAGTTATAATATCAACCTGCCAGACGAGGTGGGCTCATTGGTGTAATGGTGGCATAACTGTTAATGAGAGTAACCAACCTCTCCCTAATTGGATGTGGACTGGTGAACATAGTAAAAAGTCCATTACTGAAGTGGTTTTTAGACCCTGGAGGAACCTAAGATGGCTATTTCATTTAATTAACATGACATTAATTCTCCCCCTAACTATTTGTATTTAAACCCACAAACAAAGGCTACTCTGTAAGCTTTAAACAGAGAAGCCTCTCATTGAAGTGAACATGATAAAGGCAAAGATCCAGGAGTTCACAAGAGGTGAAGAATAAAAGATAACTGAGAATCAGCTTTAGACAAAAATATTTACAACATCTCTTAATACTCAGGCAACATTGCAGAAGAGGAGGTAGAACGGATGTAGGAGCTGTGCAAGAGGAAGAAGAGCTACAAAATATTATCTTCTAAGCAGGATACCGCCTTAGAGACCATGAATTTACAACAGCTGTGCATACTTGCTCTGGGTGACAGAAATCAGGCCTTTAAAACAGTCTGCTGTTGAGGAGGAAGGGACTTTCAGAATCCTACTGCATACTGATGCTCTATAGACAACTAACAGATTCTAAGAAGAGGGAAGATGAATTATCAAGTTGTGTAAACTCACTAGGCTCTGATTGTTAGTACCAAATTCAGGATCACACAGATGGCCCTGATAAAACCATGTGGGATACTAAATAAAAAACAAACTAATGAATATGGAAAAGAGATTTATAGGGAAGGGATGGGGGCTAAAAAGGGGAGGAAGCAAATGGGATATGGTGGAAGGACCAAAATGCCTAGTGTACATTATGAAATTGTGAGGGAAAAACACTGACTAATAAAAATGAATAAATGAATGAATGAATGAATGAATGCAGTATCTATTCAATGCATATTATTTTCACCTGAATGTAAAGGAGAAAATAAGCTGGAGATCTTTGAAACTCACATAGCAAAATAGACTTTTAATTAAAAACTTACTAAGAGATTTTTTTTAAATGTCAGTTGATTAAAAGGATCCAACAGTTTCATTTGTATATACAATAACGTTGGAGTGTCTTATTGCCAAGCATGAAACAAAATGTTTGTAGCAAGGAACTTCATGTCTCTACGTTTAGTAATGTATTGAACAACCAGATGGAAAATTATCAAGTAAATACTGCTGTCGGATGGATCAAATATCCTAAGTGGCATTTGCAGAACTTTTCCATATACTGTCAGCAGCTTGATGCTCTCCAGTGCATGATGTGTTATTGAGGAAGAACCACACAAAACAGGTTCTAAGAATACTAAAGTTCAAGAATACTAAAATTATACCTAGTATTATTTCTGACTACAACAGTGTTACAGTGAAATCAACAGCAAGAAGAACCATGGGAAGTTCTTCTCTAATAATGGAAACACAACACAGCATTGAACTTAGTGGAATGAAATGAAAATAGTTCTGCGATGATAGCCTATATAGAAAAAAGAAAAATAGCCAAAAAAAAATAGTCTAAGATTGAACTTCAAGTTACCAGAAAGAAGATAAACTGAGCTTGATATTAGCAGATTAAAAGAAGTAGCAAAGACCATCCTAAAGCAAATATGAACAGAAAAAGTCAGTAAACCAAGTGTTAGTTCTATTTTTAAAATAAAAGAAAATAAAAATTTTCCTAGCTAATTAAAGAAAACAAAAAGAGCAAAGAGTCTAGAACTCAAATTGTAAGTTAAAGTGGGGGGTATTATAACAGATGCCTCAAATTTTTTTTTTAAATACTAAAAATGGATATTATGGTTAATTAAGCAGCAAAAGTATAATCTATCAAGATTTAATGAAGTAGGAATGAAATCCTGAATTTATAATTAGATTGGAGAATTCATTAAATGCCTTCCAACTGGAAACTGCCCAGGTCAAGATAGTTTCACATGTGAATTCTGTAATATCAAATATTGAAAGAATGATTGCCAATGCTTCCCAAACTCTTCCATTTAAAAGCTGAAATACTTCCAAGAATGTGGTATAAAAACAGCATTCCCTTGATACTAAAGCTAAACAGGCATTGTAAGGAAAGAACATCTTTGATGAACATTGATATAAAACTTCTTAGCGAGACATTGGAAATTTGGCCTTAGCATCCCCTTATATATCATGACAGAACAGGTATGTATTTGAAACATAGAAACATAGTTTGACATTAGCAAACAAAACAATGTGAATCATTGTATCTGAAAGATAAAAATCTACATAATTGTTTCTAAGGGCAGGAAATTTAAACAGAAAAAAGCAAAAGAACATTCAGCAAAGGTCAGTGTCTTTCCTTGGTTAAAACAAACAAACAAACAAAAAACCCAACACAACAGTTTTAGCATGTGTACTGGCTAGTTTTGTATGTCAACTTGACACAAGCTGATGTTATCACAGAGAAAGGAGTTTCAGTTGGGAAAACGCCTCCATGAGATCCAGAGGTAAGGCATTTTCTCAATTAGTGATCAAGGGGGGAAGGCCCCTTGTGAGTGGTACCATCTGTGGGCTGGTAGTCTTAGATTCTATAAGAAAGCCAGCTGAGCAAGCCAGGGGAAGCAAGCCAGTAAGCAGCATTCCTCCATTGCCTCTGCTTCAGCTCCTGCTCCTCGACCTGCTTGAATTCCAGTCCTGAGTTCCTTTCGTGATGAACAGCAGCATGGAAGTGTAAGCTGAATAAACCCTTTCCTCCCCAACTTGCATCTTGGTCATGATGTTTGTGCAGGAATAGAAACCCTGACTAAGACAGCATGGAAGGGAAATTCCTCAACAAAACGCAACCAGTTATGACCAATTGAGTATAACTTCTTTCCTTGGTGTGTGGTCTTTTCCACATTCTCCAGAGCCCTTGGTGTGATATACCATGACACTCTTTCCAGAAACAAGAAGATACAATCACCTTACTTGGATTCTCAGCTTCTAGATTGCAAGCTGTATAAACTACTTTTTAAACAACATATCCTCAGGTATTTTATTATAGCAACAGAAAATAGACCAATATAATCAACATGTATTAAAACAATATATTTTGACATTACTTATACATTTTTATAATCAAATGTTAGGAAACTAGAAGATAACACCCTTAAATATGATTCTTTTTAGAGGAACTCATTCATGGAGGTTTTAAACTTATTTTTATGAAGAACTCGATATTTTGATATTTCACAAGATACCAATGTTTTATGGATAAATTTAGCTTATGCACAAATACAGTGCTAAATTTGAGTGCAAAACTAATTCTCTATCTTGGATCTTAAAATTTGAGCAGTACACAATAAATACCTATTGTTGAATACCATTTAAGCAATTTTAAAAGTACATAAAACAGTAATAGCATGTAAATATGGAGAACTTGCATTAAAATAATAAAAACATAATTTTTCTCTTCAATACTAGGCAGCTAAGATAATGGTTCCAAAATCCCAATTTAGATTAATGACACATTATTTGTGAATAAATCTGTCTTTATTCCTTAAATAAAACTTTAAAATCAGAATGAAACCAATGAAAAACAAATTTCATATTCAAAGATATTTTCAGATGGTATCTTTCACATTCTAAATATCTTCCCTTTGCTTTCTACAGCCAAACATTGTCTAAAACATCGAGTAGCAATTGCTACAAGTGTTATTGAAATGTGTTTCTGAGTCATGTGACACAATCCAAGATCCTTCCATCTAGGACATGAATTAATCCTTTCAGGAAGGGTCTCCATACAGTATATGCTACCTTCCCTGTTCATTTTATTATCTCCCTTAGTAATCCAGGCAATTATCACAGTGTGGTATGTGTATGTTATATGTACAAGTCCTATGATTTGTTACCATGTATGGTTTCAACAACCACTAGGTATCTTGGAGCATTCTCATTAATAAAGGATGATTATAATATTAATATGAATGTTGTCTTAAAAACGCAAATATTTCATCAATGTCTTCAAGTACCAGACATTTTATTGGTTTTATACTTCTTCTTATGTATTATTTGAAAGCATCTTTCTCTGTGTTATATTACCACCTTAAATGATTAACCTTTCCCTTTAGGGACATTGCTGAGAAAATATATTTATTATAATTTTTCTTAAAAGAAAGAATGCTCAAAAGCTTCACTTGAACTCAGTATATTTCTCCTTTCCGTGCACAGTATCTGTCTCAGCTCTCTTTTCTTCCCTTGTTTTGCTGTTATAAAAAGGTTACACCATGATACTTCTGAAATGAGTAAAATACTGGTAAGGAACTAGGAACTGAAGACATTAGTTCCCCCATTTTATGTCTGAAGTATAAACTCTTTAACTTTTCTTCCTGTTTTCCTGTTCTTAATTCCTTTCAATTCCCTTCCAAAACCTCCATTTTCTTCTTTTCTCACATGAACTCAGTCTCTCTGTGAATAGTAATCTCTATCAAGCATAAGACAATCAGTTGCTCTCATTTTCTGTGTAAGTGAAGTCCCACAGTGTACCACCCTCTTGTAGCACACCCCCCTTTTTATTTTAGCAGCTTCAGAGTTTCAGATTTTAGAGTCTTTGATCCACTTAGGGTTTATTTTTGTGAAAGGTGAGAGATAAGGATTATTTCCAGTCTTCTTTATGTAGATATCTGGTTTTCCCAACACTTTGTAGAAGATGCTGTCTTTTCTCCAGTGTGTACTTCTGGCATCTTTGATTAAAATCAGGCTAGTTTAATTATGTGTGTCTTCCATTCTGTAAAACTAAATGTCCATTTCTGTGAGAGAACCACACTGTTTTTATTTCTCTGACTCTAGTGTAACTTGAAATCGAGTATGGTAATCCCTAAAAAATTATTTTAGCTCAAGATTGCTTTGGCTACCTAGGGTCCTTTGTGCTTCCCAGTGACTCTGTGTTTCTATTTCTGCAAATAATGGCCTGGGGATTTTTGTTGGGATTGCTTTGAATTTGTAAATTGCTTTTGGCAAGATAGTCATTTTCACAATATTAATTCTTTCTTCTAATCCACAATCATGTGAGGAATCTTCTAAATAGTACTTCAATTGCTCAGGAAATAAGAACAACTGACAAATGGGACTTCATGAAACTAAAAAGCCTCTGTACAACAAGGAAATGGTGAAAATGAGTGAAGGAGTATCTTACAAAATGGACGAAAATCTTTGTCAGCTACACACCCAACAATACAATAATATCTAGAATATCCAAAGAACTAAAAATCAAAATATCAAAAAACAAATCAGTGAAGATGGGCTATAGAGTTAAACATAGAATGGTCAAAAGAATAAATACAAATGGCTGATAAACAGTTTTTAAGTGTTCAACATCATTAGCCATCAGGGGGATACAAATTAAAGCTATTCTTAGATTCCATCTCACCCTGGTCAAAATGGCTGTCACCAAGAATTCAATTCAGCAAATCCCGTTAAAGATATTATAGCTGTTTGGGGTTTCTGTCTGCCCAGTTCCCAAAAAATGATATGTAGGCTTTATTCCTTTATTGCCTAGGGCTCGATCCCCAAGTAG
The DNA here is from genome assembly GCA_028551405.1 of Uromys caudimaculatus. Classification (NCBI taxonomy): domain Eukaryota; kingdom Metazoa; phylum Chordata; class Mammalia; order Rodentia; family Muridae; genus Uromys; species Uromys caudimaculatus. Next base: position 79,247,217 of record CM052705.1, on the reverse strand, counting down.
CTTGTAACTCAATTAACCCATTTATACTATTCCATATCTGCCACATGACTGGTTACCTCTCCTCAGTTTCATATGATCAACTTCCTCCAAGTCTGGGTGGCAAATCCTCCTGTGCCTATTTTCCAAGTTCCTTTCTCTTTGCCAGATGTCCTATATTTTAATCCTGCCTCAGCTTATTGTCAATCAGCTTTTTTTATTAGCAGGTGATGCTTTTACACAGTGCACAAGAGATTATCCCTACAGAATATGGCAAAAGAGAAACAAATCAGTGAAGATGGGCTGTAGAGTTAAATGTAGAATGGTCAAAAGAATAAATAGTGTTGGTGAGAGTTTAAATTGGTGCAGGCACTAAGATAATAAAAAACAAGAAATATAACTATAACACCTGGCTATATATCCAAAGAAATCTATATCCTAATCCAGAGGTAGTTTCTCAAGAGTGTTCATTGCTATTTTATTCACAACAACTAGCAAATGAAATCAGCCTAGATGTCCATCAGCTGATGAATGCATAATAATGAATATGTGATATGATATATATATTCATTTGTGAATCCTAGAAAATAAATGCCAACTTGCCAGGAAAGTTATGCCCCCACTGGCAATAGTGGCACAACTGTTATAAAGGCAACCAACTGGCCTCTGATTGGTTTTGAGGCCCACTCCATTGGAGAGAATTCATGCCTGCTACTATAAGTCCATCCTAAAACCCATAGCTGGAGAGCTTACAGGTCCCACAGGGAAAATGACTACTGTTTAGCTAAACTGACATGAGATTAAATTAACTTCTAAACATTTGTTTACACTCATAGACATATATGACTCTCAGCCTTGATCATAGAAGCTTCTCGTTGCAATTAGCTATGGTTAATATAGATTTGTTATTTCTAAGGATGCTGAAATAGCAATAATTAAGTGACCAGCCTTAAACAGGTCATTTATATCATTCCCCTCTTAAGCTCAGGGAATACCATGATGGAGGGGTGGAAAGGAAATGGAGAAAGAACTGTGAAACACTGCTGGGCATGACATAGCTATCAAGATAATAAGCTCACAGCAACTGTGGTTTTCTGGTCTGGGACCTATCAACTGTCAGTTTTGGATAGGGGCTCATGAGGTCCCACCATGCTAAACTACTGGCTTCTGATGCATTTTTGAGGGAGGATTCACTGTCTTCAGTTTTGTATCCATAGTTTAAGTTACCAGATTCCATTGCATAGTTCCAAATCTTTAGTCATAGTGAGAACTCTGGTTCCATTTAGTCAGTCACAAAACAAAATGAAGACATGAGGGTGGAAAGGGGACTTCAAACAAGGGCGAGTGTTGTGAAGGGTAGGATGAAGGTGGGAAAGAGTGGAGTATGACTAATTGGAATACATTATATACATGTATGAAATTGCCAAAGATCAAATTTAATTTTTTTAAAAAGTCAAAACCTTCCAGAACCCAAAGGCAAGGAATTAGAGGAAGAAACATGCCCTAATCCTCAGTGAGGCCAAACAACTCTGTAAATTCAGTGTCATTTATTAGATCCAGCCCCTCATTCTGCTCCCTTGTGAGGATTCTCCGTGTCTTTCTTGAGTAGCTTTCTGTCATGTTGATAGCATTCCATTTCTGATCTTTGGTTATTGGTCCCTGAAAACACTATTGGGAAATAACAGCTGAGTCAACAGAGGAATTTACCTTTCTGTGTCTGGGTAGTATTTCCTTTCTGGGGACATTTTGCCTGGGGAAAGACTGGCTAAGAACAATGTCTTATTCTATTTGGGGGTAGTCATTGTGTTGGTTCATATAATGAATATTTGTGGTAGAAACAGATATAACTTCTCCACCTTTCTATTCATCTCTTTCCTTAGGCAATGAATGCAAGGTGGGTACATGAAAATTGTTTTGTCTCTGTCTGGATGGACTTAGTTTTAGTTAAGATAGTGTTATATTTATAATGACTATGGATATTTCTAAGAGATGTTGAAGTCATTACCTGTCATATGTGCACTATTAGAAGAAGCCAAAAGTTGTTAGTCAATTTCTGATGGCAGATCATCTGTCTTCCTTTTAGCCAGTGGCTATAACTTCCCATTAGAAATCATGAAAACATTATCTTTAATAGTTACACATGCATTGTCTCCCAGTAGGGCTGATGGAACTCAATGGCAGCATGCTTACAGCTTTATCTACTAAATTTTCCTATCCATAAAAGTTTTGTTTAATCTTTGAAGCCACAATATTTGAAAATTTAGCTAGAAAAGAAGATGAAGCTCAAGACTATAAACTATGTTGAAAAATCTCTTTTATATGAGTGCCTGAGAATGCTGGCTACCTTTTCATTATGTCTCTCTACTGCAACATTTCTGAAGATCCATGTGTCAGTGAACACTTCTGTGGAAGATTTGGGGCATATGTTTGAAAATTCTTGAAAATGGCATTCCCCTCAGTCTGTTTTGATGAGAAACATGTAAATGTTGGTTGGTATTGGGAGGCCTCAGCTGTTCTTGGGCTGTTTGCATCATAGTTGCAAGAAGCTTTTGTGCAAATAATGCTGCTTTTTTATATAGACTTCACTTTAAGGTGGGTGGGAATTCCTAAGTGACTGGTACTTTATAGTCAATAGAGACTCGGTGTACAAGCAACAATGTACAGAGAATCCCTGCTGAGGATGCAGGACCACAAATGATTCTGTGGTGAATTCATCAGGTTTCAGACTATGACTCTAAACTTAGAAACTAATGAAATACATTTCAGTCTCTCTAGAAGAAATATACTTGTCCTACTTCTTGGATATTTTATTCTTGTCAAGGTAGTTTGGAGGACCAATTGGCTAAAAATAATAACTAAAGAATTGGGCTGAAACTTGGGAAAGAACTAGAGATGCAAGTTTGGAAGTACCAATAGCTACATTTCTTGTATTCTCTTTCAAAGCATTTGACTTAACTGAAGATTGAACTGATTTTCAGAAGAATTAGAAATTGAAAAAAATTGCAGATCTTCCCTCCCAAACTATTGTGCATGTAGTCTAAAGCAATGCAATCTGTTTCTGGATTTTCCTCTGTACAATGAGGTGGTCCTTTGTGGACTACTGGGCATTTTACCACACTTGAGGACAGGTTAGCCATGAAAGTGGACAAAGGGACTGAGATCATTGAAGGGTAGTACCAGAGCAGAGAAGTGTTGGAGTCTCGGTGCCTCAACTTAGAGGAGTTTATGGTGAGCAGAAGACAGCAGTGCTCTGACACTTCCATATTTCTTAATTCTACACCTCACTATGCCCATCTACTATTCATGATGTCTAGATATTTATTGGGAAATATGTATCAGGTTTTTTTAAAGTTGTCTTAATAAATACCTTTATGTGCCCATGAGTTTTATAACATTATGTTATAGAATACCCACAGATGGTAAAATTGTTATTTCAGTAAGGCAGATTAACTCATCTATCATCTCAGTTACATTTTTGACAGAAGAGCAGGTATAATATTCATAAAAATCCCCAGCATAATACAATTGATTTCGTGTTCTATATCTAGACAAGTCCATCTTATGAATAAGCTACCTTGTGTCTCTTAACCCTTATTCCCTCCTCTGTTTATGGTAATAAGTTTCATTCCCTACCTCTGTCTATTTGATTCTTCTTTTTTGACACATATAAATGTGATTGTACACTATTATTTTCCTTCAGTCTCTTCTTTTCACATAGAATAATGTCTTCTAGCTTTGTATTCTGGTAAATGGCAATATGTTTTATTTAGAGGCTCGGTGATATTTCATTATAAACACATACATGCATCTCTCCCCCACACTTTCCTTGTCCAATTATTCACTGATGTATACTCAGGGTCTTTCTATGTCATGACTACTATGAATTATGGTGTAGTGAACTTAGAGGTGGAGATACTTTCATGGGGTAATAATTTTACTACATGAATTTGTGAGGCATCTATCTACACAGAAGGAAATTGCAGAATGGTTTGGAAATTCTATATTTTATTTAACTGTCTTAATTTATTTTTCACACATCTTTTCATAATGATCCCTCTTATTTATCTCTCCTCCAGATAGAATGCCATCTCCCTGCACTTTAGCTGATAGTTAACATTTTTATAACAGGTATCCTAATGGTGAGAGATGATATAACATGGTGATTTTAATTTGTACCTGTCAGTCTGTAGGACCATTTATGCCTTCTTTGGAAAAAATGTTTGTTGTTCTTATAAAAGACTAATCTCTCTCTCTCTCTCTCTCTCTCTCTCTCTCTCTCTGTGTGTGTGTGTGTGTGTGTGTGTGTATGTGTGTGTCTGTGTGTCTGTGTGTCTGTGTATATCTGTGTGAGTGTATGTTCTGTGCCTGTCCATGCATGCCAGAGACCAGAGGAATGAGTTGGATCACCTGAAGCTGGACTTTTAGAAAGTTGTGAGCACCAAATGTGGGTGCCAGGAACTGGACCCAGGCCCTCTTGAAGAGCAGGAAGCACCCTTAACCACTGAGCCATCTCTTTAACTCCATTAAAAGGAATTAAATTATACCACAGTGAGAAAAATTTATCTGTTCTTAGAAATATTAATGAATCTAAAAATTTAAAACCAGACTTATGAAACCCTTAAAAAAGCATAGTGCTGAAAATAAGGACGGTAGTTACATTTAGTGGTGATTTTCAGAAGAACCAAAGGTTTCCTGCATAGCATTCTATTGCTAGAGCTGGGGAACCTTCACAAGTGTTTTAGAGTGGTAACTAAAAAAGTCACTTGTGTCTATTTTGCTGTTTTCTTTACATGTATGAATGTGCAGCCATCGACTCTCATCCTGCCTGATAATGAAAGAGAACATGTACCTCCATGTTACAAAGGAGAAACGACTAGATTGGAGTAGCAACCCAGAACATAAGATTACATTTGTCAACTTTAACACTAAAATGTTATAGGTAGATTCAGTACAGTGGCAGCTATCAGCACCCGTTGGGCCATGGTGTTTGGAGGAGCCTGAGAGACCCACAGAGGCTTCTGGGGAGATGTAGTGGTGGAGCATGAGCTTGTGGAGCATTCAGTATATCAGGAATAACTAGGAAAAGCAGGCCTTGTGGAAAGATGGTTTCATGGAAATGCAGCATGCATGATGGAGAGAAGCAGAACTAGAAGGCCGCACCTTCACCAATGGCCTTCCATGGCTTCTTACAATGCCAAGCCTCAGCTGCTCTTCGTGACTGCTTCATGCCTTCAAAACCAGTACCACCTGAGTGCCTCTTATACATTGCCAAGTCCAGCCACAGCCCAAGGTACAACCTTGGCTATCTCTGGAACACAGCCTCTGTGATCTCCGAAAACACTTCCCAGAAGATTTCACCTCAGTGATGCTGGTCTCTTCTTAATCACCACTAATTTCTTAGCTCCAGCTAACCAGCATCAATAGTCTCAGTAATGTAAAGTTTTCACTTTAGTAGTTCTGATATCTTGTTAATCACAGCTGATTCTTCAGCCCCAGTTAACCAAAACCACAGGATCTTCACAATCAAAATAGCAATGGCCCTGATAAGAGTCCTTAATCTTCCCTCTGAAATTTCACAAGCCAGGCCTCCATTTTCTGCACTGTTCTCAACATTATCTTCCAAGCTCCTACACAACATCCCACAGAGCTCTTAATACCCAATGGCTCTTCTAGCCCAAAGTTCCAAAATCCTTTCACAGTCCTCCCAAAACACAGTCAAGTTGTCACAGGAATATTCAACTACATTGGTACCAATTTGTCTTAGTCAGTGTTTCTATTCCTGCACAAACATCATGGCCAAGAAGCAAGTTGGGGAAGGAATGGTTTATTCAGCTTACATTTTCACAGGTCAGGAAGCAGGAGTTGACGTAGAGGCCATGGAGGGATGTTTCCTACAGGCTTGCTTCTGGCTTGCTCAGCTTGCTCTCTTATAGAACCCAGGACTACCAGCCCAGGGATGGTACCACCCACAAGGGGCTCTCTCCCCTTGATCACCAATTGAGAAAATGCCTTACACCTGGATCTCATGGAGGCATTTTCTCAGTTGAAGCTCCTTTCTCTGTGATAACTCCAGCTTGTGGCAAGTTGACACACAAAATCAGTCAGTACAGGAGCAAAGCTCCAGCAGATAAAGGAGCATATCCTTGCCTAGCAGGACTAGTATCTGGCCGCAGAGAGGCTCTGGCCACCACTGGCCAGTCTTACCCCAGGCTCCCAGCTAGACTGGTGCCAGGCCTGGACTGCCTCATGGAGCCACTGCTGCTGTTATGGCTCCTTTTACTTGCCCTACTGGAGGAAGGAGAGCATGTGCCATGGCTCTGCCTATGGGCTGCAAACACAATGGTTGTGCCAGGAGTAGTGATGGGGTAGCCTGTACTGAAGGCAAGGCAGTATACACCAGCCTGGAGCTTGTCAAGGTCTTGCCACTGGACACACTGTCCAATCTCACAGCAGCCTGATTCTGAACAACAACAAGATATTAAAGATAAAAATGTTTAATTTTATGGATTATTCCTCCTCAAAAGACTTTTGTGACCTATGCTGCCACCAGACACCCTGTTGTTGTCAGTGATCTGTGCTGCCTCAAGGATCATTTTGATGTCCATGGTCCATATTATCATGGACAGGAATCTATTAAAGACAGTCCTTAAAAATATGATAAAGATGATGAAACATGAGAGTAAATGAGAGAGAGAGACAGACAGACAGACAGAGACAGAGACAGAGACCAGAGACAGAGAGAGAATGTTATAAGAAAAAAAAGCAAGGCTGGAGGAAGGGGATACAAAAAATAAAAGAGAAAGGGGAAGAAATGGCAGAAAGAAAATAATACAAATAAGCAGTAGAAGAGCATTGGGAGAAAGAAAGATGGAAAGCAATAACTGATATTGATCAAAGAAGAGGGAGGGGAAAGAATTCCAGGAACTGGTCTTCTAGCCATCCGTCTCCAATGCAGTTTCCTTCTACTTCACAATCGAGAAGTCCGAGAAGCGAGAAGGATTTCATCTCTCCTGAGGCTCACTTAGGCTAGGTGATAAGGTGGGTTAAAAAGAAAACTTTAAGCAGAATATAAGATTAAAGTTTAAATTTGCTGGGCCAACAAGTTAAGCAATCTTCTCAAGATGTCCTTTAAAGGTTCTGCCTTTTGGGGAAAGCTAATTAGCCTAGCAAAATGAAGTGCAGCTGAAAGAGAAAAAGTATTCTGTTTCCATGCATGCCTGCTACCAAGCCACAGAAACTCAGTGAAGGATAGCCTCTGCCTCCTTCAACTGCAGAGGTGTTAGCTCTCTGAAACCCAGCATTGCATTGTATGCACCCTGGCCACTAGGAGGGCAGACACACTGACAAAATACACTTATCAGCCTCAGCCTGATAGGAAGCACCCAGGTCTTGAGTATGACATTCTGCTCCCTTCTGGATCCCCCAGCAGCATATCACTCAGCTTGGTCACGTTTTCTCCTGGAAAACAGGACAGATTCCATGAACATTTGTATCTTTCTGAAGCATAAGGAGACTCAGCTGTACTCACCAATGTCTAACTCTTACAAAGACTTCTGACAGGCATCTGACTGTCCTTGTGCCAAGGTGGGGCAGACACTGGTTAACCTGTAGAGACATGGCTTTCTACCACTTAATGCATCTCTTCAGCAGAACTGTGCCACCTGCGTAAGGGTCAACATCAGTGGAAACACTTGCCTGTTCTCCTAACTCTCCCTGAATGAACTGTAGTGCTGATATTGATATGTGTGTGTGTGTGCGTGCGTGTGTGTGTGTGTGTGTGTGTGTGCATTTATAATATTATATATACATTATACAAATATATAAATAAAATATATTATGAATACAAAATATATACACAATATATATACACATATATGTTTATATGAAAATATATATACTTTATTATAAATGTTAAAAGGATCTAATCCTGACAGCCTCCATCCCCTACAATGCCATCCTTAGCTTTGAAAAAGGAATATGCAAGGGTGGAAATATAAAATCATACCTGTCACTTTGTTTAATTATCACCATGAAAGAGATAAGAAACTTTTCAAACATTTCTAGTTTATACAGGTCTACCTGGTATCCAAAATGCCACAATGGTTCATAGCCTTAGCAAGGGTTCAGATAGCACAAGCAGATGAAGTCATAGGCTACAGGCAAAGCATATCAAAACTTATAAACATCACATTCCTATCTTGTACAGACCCCAAAATTTGACTACCTAGGAAAAGCTCATGTTTAAATTTGAATGCACAAATCAAGGAAGAACATCTTTGTGTCTAACACACCAATTCATGATTTTAACATATAATTAAGACAGTGCTGGGTTTGAAACAAAATAGCAATGAATTATCTTTTTAGGAACTAATCTCTTCTTTATAACCTGATCACTCTTGAATAGACTTATGTTGTAAATTTATTAAAATAAATCCACAGGCCACCATCCAAATCACTTAGTATTCAAACCATATATACATAATAAAAAGATAAGCCCTAAAACTTTCTTCAAAACTCTATTAATTTATAGTTACATGCAAAAATTTATTATTTAAAAGGAATATATATTATACATTATATATAGTTATATATAGTTAAGGTATTGGGCATATTTTATGCCTTTGCTACTTTCATTTTTTTAGTAGGAAAAATGCCTGTTAAATTTAGTAACAATTTTATGTGAATGAAATATCCCATCTACAAAGTATGGACTTTAAATCCAGTTTTGATCCAGTAGTATTATATTGCTGGAATAAATCTCTTCTGCCCATGTGCTTTCTTGTAATGCTATTGTGCTTGTGCTTACCAACCTCCTCTAGGGGAGTGATGGATGGCGGTGAGACTTAACCCAATTCTACATCAAGTTCTTGCAAACCTCACACAAGCCTTTTATAAATCTGAATAATTTGCCGCTGCTGTGCAACCATTCTGTGAGCTCTACAGTGGTGTTGCTCTAAAATTATGTATTATTACAACGTCCTTTGGAAGCAAAGGGGCTTTGATTGTTTCCATAAATGAATTATGTTTTCATATATTTTACACTGTTGCAGTGAGCATTGCTTAGCAACAAGTCTCAAAGAGTGAGGAAGTAGAGCATGTCTTCTTAGCATAAGATACTTATCCTCTACCCCATGTTGCTACTGTCTGGAGAAATTCACTGCAGGCCCTGACTTGTATCTCTCAGGAATGCTTTCTTCTCACTGTGAGTGTGTGTGTGTGTGTGTGTGTGTGTGTGTGTGTGTGTGTGTGTGTGTTTGTGTCCCCAGGTATGGGTGTTTATGTGTGTTGTCCTGTCTATGTATCTGTATATACATGTAGATTATGTAGATTATGTGTGTATATGCACACATGTTGTGCATGTGTGTGTTCAGGTTGTATGCTTTTGTATATATGTGTGTTCCTGTATGTGTGTGTGTGCGCACTCGCATGTGTGTGCTCAGAGGCTAGGTTTAAGTGTTGGAGTCCTTTAATTATCTCAACATCATTTTCTAAGATAAGGTTTCTCTTGACCCTGGAGTTCACTACCCTGCTAGAGTGGCTGTCTAATGAACCTCAAAAATCTATGTGTCTCCACCTCCAAGCCATCATACTGGCCTTAATATGGGTTTGTGGGTGACAGAGCCATTTCCTCAGTCTCTTCTTCTTCCCATTATTCTCTGTAAAACTAATCATATTAACTCAATCCTCATATTAACCAATCACTCAACTAGCACCTAATACATAGAAATTAACTCACAATTTTGAAAACAAAAATCATCCAGTGAACCAGACTCATGTGACAGCACTGAATTTTTCTGCCCCTTACTTAAGATGAAAGAAAGGGGTAGCATGTTTTTAGGTACCGTTGAGATTTCATGATGAGAAAAGCATGCTTTCTCAGTCAGCCCTCTTTATGTCAAGGGGATATACTTTTAGAAGACTAGTGTCTAGAGTAAGCCTTGAGCAAAAGCAAGTAACTTTCTTCTCCCTCTATGTAGGTTGAATAGATGTCTTTGGTTGATTCAGATAGAAACATTGCTAAAAATACCCAAGATTCATAGCTCACTTCAAGATCAGTTCTGAATCCAGCAGAAGTTGTATAAGATAAGCACATAACACAGACCTTCCCAACTCAGGATTTGACTCACAAGCTGTGCAAGCATATTATGATAATGTGTTGGCATTGGAGGGAGCTATTTTTATCTTCCATTTGGCCCTGGCTTCCTGTAGGTTTCATGGGGAAGATGTTTCTTCACTCAGTCTACACAGTTGTTCTCACGGGTGACATGAGGAGTGGAATTGAGCCAAATTTTTCTCATGGGCTTAATTTTTAAAACTGAGCTAAGGTGGTTTAAAAGCTGTTAAAAGAGAAATGAAGAGCAGGACGTTTCTTTGAGAAGGATGACCTTCTCAGCAAAGTATAAGGCCATGTCAGTCTGGTAGAAGAACTTCTACAAGTCAGTCAACTTCTTTTAGCCATTTCTTTCTCCTACACATATCAATAGCCACAGGTCTAAATCCTATTTTTTCCTTTTAATCAGAGTACTGAATTTGAAATATAAAAGTGATCAAGATCCTTACAGAAATCAATAAAGAAATATTTGTCTGTCAAATACTTCTCCAAGCACAACCACACACTACATATATTTTAAAATAAAAACTATTAAGTGCCTATAATCAATTTGGTCTCAAAAGTTAACTTTAAAAAACTCTGAACCTTGAGATGAATGATTCTGTAGAAGAAAAGTAAAGATTAGTTAAAGCTGAGGCATGAGATGTCATTACACACAACTTTATTAGACAGCATAATGTCTGATATTCTAAATTTTTAATAGAATTCAAAAATATCTAACATTGCCTTCTTGGATTGAATTGAAATATAAATATACTCTAGGGAAAATGTAATTGCTCATCTGTTCTTGAGCCTTCCATCCATAATGAAGATTATATTATGGCATGATTTTATAAAGTTAAATGCTTCTTTGGATAAGGAACATTTATCACCTAAAAATACTCAAGGCTTAGATATTTTTCTTCTGCTTTGTCTTTTCTGAGACCTATTTCCTGGCCTTTCCTGCTATTCTAGTTCCTGTTGTTGACTCTGGTACATGGAATGACAAATGCTCTAACCACTGTACAGAGTTGATGACTGTTCTGCAGGTCTATAGTAATGCTGTGAAAAGTTCTTCAAAAACAAGACTGAAACTGTGAATTTCAAACATAGCCTCATCTTTTGGTTCCTAGCTATTATTAAAGAATATATCCTTGCCTATATGGATCTCTGGAGAAGAACAACTATAGTGTCACAATAGCATAGCAAATATGCATTATTATTTAGATTAAAAATAGACATGGGAATAGATGTGATCCTATGCTAGAATATTGGATGTTTTGCTGACTCCTTTAACACTGGTGGGCCAGACTCCTGCTGCTGTCATGTCCTGCTACCTGTACTCACCCTTCTCCAGCCCAACATGTCTCTTCTTTGGGGACATGGCAGAGGACATCAGGTCTAGTGATCCAATAGTAGATGTTTTTGTTCTACTTGATTTTTACACTAGGCATCCAAGATTTGCATATGTTCAGTTTGAGGATGTTCATGACACTGAAGATACTTTACATAATTTGGACAGAAAATGAATTTGTGGGTGTCAAATTGAAAAACAGTTCGCACAGAGATATCAGAAGACACTAGATCAAATGAAAGCCAAGGAAGAGAGGAATATGTACAGCTCTTTATAATATGATGATTATGACTGATATAGACATTGAAAGGACATCAAGGAGTCACTCTTTTGATTACAATTGTAGGAATAGTAAGGTGGCTGGAAAAACACGTGGAGCAGCAAACCACTCCAACAATGATAGGCCAAACTACTGCTGGGATAGCTACAGTTAGTTCTGCTTTCTAAACTTCATCTGAAAGCAGACAAAAGAACCAAGAAAGCAACAGAAGGGAGGGAAGGCAGCTCAAGCAATGGAAGGGAGGGTGGGTAGAAGGTTGTGCAGGAACAAGTTTGTACAGATATTTTGATGAAGGTCTATAACAATAAAAGAATTATCAAAAACGACATGGAAGGTTTGAATTCCCTTCAAGTTTGAAAGTAAGCATTTTAGGACAAATAAAAAAGATAATTCAGCTTTGTCCTTGTGGAAACTAATCCCTAAATATCAACAGGTTTGTATTGACTCATGAGTTGCAGAGTCATGATAATTTACTGGATACTGGGATGTCTAAATATCAAGAAATAGCCACAGTCTCTAAAAGAACTTCTCTTGGCCTGTCTTAACATAAATTGGATGGTAAAGGTGGTACAATATAAAGATGTTCTTAAATATCTCTTTAAAGTTAGTTCCATTTATGCAATGTTGGCAGGTCTTGCCTTGATTTATTCCACGCCAGGATTTTCTGCTTAACTTTGTTTTGTTGGCTTTGGAATTTATTTGCTTGCATATAATATGCAGTTTACATCTATCTTTCTTCACAAATCCAGAAGGAGCAAGGTCAACATTTTCTAGGATTGGATCTTTCAGGCATTTGGACAACTTAAGCAGAGCATGAAGTAGGAGAAGTAAGAGTTCATTGACACTGAAAGGCATTTTCTCAGGGAAATCCTGGAGTAGAGATTGCATGGCAATCTGACTGCTAAGAGGACTAGTGAAAAACATTAAGAAAAAAATCACTGGCCAAGGCGAGGTTAAATGGAGAGACGTGGCACAGTGTAAAGAACAAATAAATTGCTAAGCATGTTGGCATAAATAAACTCCAATTCAAGACAATCTAACATATTTTATTTCACAGGAGAAATCAGAAGACATAACACTGCTCAAGGTCATTGGGATTTTAAAGCAAATATAACATTTCACACTGTATGAGCAATTGTCCCCCCGTATCTTACCTTTGTAATAGAAATAATTGGTGTTGAAACACTAAGGGTCTGGAAGTCTAGACAATAAAATATGATAGTCCTTAGAGTCCTTTTTCATAAGATGAAAATGAATTCAAGGTATGCAATTCATGGGATTTATGAGGGAGCTATATAACCAGGTTCCCAGAACCCCATATCAACTGACTCAAGACAAGGATACCTCTTTCCTAATTCATATCTTTGTTTAAATTGGCCAACAGTAATGAATTCACATGAATAACTTAAGAAGGAAGAGGTAAAAGGTCTAAACTTATTTTGTAGTTGGTTGGCTTTGTAAGTGTGTGTAAATTAAAATGCTGTAGTGTTTGTATTCAAGTCCAAATGATTCATTGTCCTGAAAGGTCATTATTTTAAAACTAAGTTCTAAACTGTTGGTGGAAAAACGGGTTGATTGTGGTGAAGAGCTAGAGTTCCTAAGAACGCTGACTCTGGGAATGTCAGTTTCTGCTGTTACTGGGAATTAGGTGTGTTTCCTTTCAAAGTGAGCCTACTCCAGTTTTTGAATGTTTATTGTATGATAATTTGTATGCTTACACATTGAAGGTTTTTTTTTAAGTACTAAGAGATTAATTCTTTTGTTCAAATGTAAAAAGAACTTCTGATCAGAACTGAAAGTGTATAATTCTTTTTCTTTTGAAAACTGTATTATTATGAGAAGTAAAGAATGGCAGGACCATCGCATTAAAAAAATAAAATAAAAATAAATAAAAAAATAAAAAATAAAAATCTTTCCAATAGGCAGAGCCATGGACTTCTTTTTGTCATCTATCCTGTGCGTGGAAAGTAGCTATAAGAACAAATGTACATGTTTATGGCCTGAAGACACTGGCTTTCTTGAATATACAGAGGTCTGGAAAGGAAAGGTCTGGATAACAGAAGACAAAGAGTTCAGCATTAGATGTTTGTCAATCAACAGATGTAAGTGAGACATGCTCCCCTCCAATCATTCACACATATCAGAAAGCATCTACAATGGAAGAGGCACTGCAAAACCAAGTAGGCAAAGTGTCTATTGATAGTACTTTTATTAACGATAGCCTAAAACTAGCATTACTGGAACATGGAAGTGGTAGCCATGAGAGCAAAAAGTAGTAGGTAGTACGTGTGGAAGCTACAGTGTGGCTTCTAATTTACCATAGTAGATTAAATCACTGATATCTACTATCACCTCTGAATATCTTATATTTTAGTAATGGAGACCAATGCTGGCAATCCAGTAGGGCAAATTACACTGGGTTTCTTCTATCCAAATAAGAACAGCGATTCATCTTTGTACTGGCTAGTTTTGTGTGTAAACTTGACACAAGCTGGAGTTATCACAGAGAAAGGAGTTTCAGTTGAGAAAATGCCTCCATGAGATCCAAAGGTAAGACATTTTCTCAATTAGTGACCAAGGGGGGAGGGCCCCTTGTGAGTGGTACCATCTGTGGGCTGGTAGTCTTGGGTTCTATAAGCAAGAAAGCAAGCAAGCCAGTAAGCAGCATTCCTCCATGGCCTCTGCATCAGCTCCTGCTCCTTGACTTGATTGAATTCCAGTCTCGACTTCCTTTCGTGATAAACAGCAGCATGGAAGTGTAAGCTGAATAAACCCTTTCCTCCCCAACTTGCATCTTGGTCATGAGGTTTGTGCAGGAAGAGAAACCCTGATTAAGACAATCTTATAATAATATACAATACTCCAACTATGTTTTGTCCTATCCTTCTCATAATGTCTCAGTTAATACCACTCCCAGGGTTTATAAAATATCCAATTTATATAAAAGAAGTGCCAGGAACCATAAAATTTGTGTTAGTTATTTTTCGTTGCTATTACAAAATACCTGAAAACAATTTTAGAAGTAGGAAGGATTTATTTTGGATAATGACTTAATAGGCTGTTATCTAGAGTCAACTGGCTCCATTGCTCCTAGGTATGGGGTAAGACACAAATACCAACAAAGAAGAACTTAATGGAGTAATCCCTCCTGCCTTATGACAGTCAGAGGCCAGAAAGATAATTAAATAGGACTAAGAGATGCACATTCAGGTCTTCATGCTTGTATGACAAGCACGTTACTGACTGACCATCCTCCTAACCCCCTTCTCAACTTTCTTGATCATGACTTAAATTTAATAATATTCTCCATTTTAATTGTTTTACAGATTGTATTAGTCAGTGTTCTCTAGAGTCACATAACTTGGTTAGTCTCTATATAGTAAAGGAATTTGTTGATGACTTCCAGTCTGTAGTCCAACTCCCCAACAATGGTCAGCAGCAACTGTGAATGAAAGTCCAAGGATCTAGCAATTGCTCAGTCCCACAAGGCACACAGGCAAAGAAGGATGAATCTTCCTTCTTCCAATGTCCTTATGTAGGTCTCTAGCAGAAGGTGTGGCCCAGATTAAAGGTGTGTACCACCACACCTGGATCATGGACTTGCTTTGTCCCAGGCTGACCTTGAACTTAGAGATCTCCTTGCCTCAGTCTCCTGGGATTAAGGGTGTGTACTACTTTGCCTGGGCCTAAGCTTTTCATGGCCACTGTGCCTCAAGATCTCCACACCAAGATCCAGATCAGAAACTTGTGTCTCCCAGCCTCAAGATCTGGATCGCAGGTGAGCCTCCTAATTCTGGATTGTAGTTCACTCCAGATATAGTCAAGTTGACAACCAGAGGAATAGCCACTACACAGATCTAGAATGAATTTTATTTTTCCTTTAAAATGTTACTTTCATAGTGTATAGTTTGTGTATATGCACAAATATGCATATATGTATATGAATGTGGGGGGCATATGTGTGTTTTCAGGTATACATACCTGTGTTCATCTATACTTGTGGAGGCCTGAAGTTAATACAAGATCACTTTCTTTCAGGTGGACTTAGATACTATCCTGACCTCTGTAGATCCTCAGTCTCTGGTCTAGCCACATTGTTAACAACTAAATGCATTTTAAAACAAGTCTTAATTTTTTTTCTCCAGAGTGTTGATATTTTCAATGACAACTTCATTCAGAATTACATTGTCCTTACTGGGTGAAGCAGATAACCCATGATACTTTCATTTTAAGAAATCAGATTATGCTAATAACATCTGAGAATAAAATGATATTTTGGCAGATGACAGTGAGATATATGTTTACTGACTTCAGTTTTAAATTCAAGGGTTATTGTAGGGGAAAGACTAATTTTAAGAGTATTCAAACATTAGAATGAAGGCTTAATTTTCATAAAATAATCTAAAATAAAACATGCTAACCTGTTGAATTAGGAGTGTGTGCTCTAAGAGCATTGCATGCTATCATACTACAAAGAACTCATTAGTAACAAAGTAACTATTTGTTGACAGTTCAAACATAGTATTGGATCAGTTGACCTGCAGGGTACCTAATGAAAGAGAGTCCAAGATTAGTTAATTCTAAGAGGAGATAGAGATGACCTCTGAGATAAGTTTCTGGTCTAGAAAACAGTAGATTCTTTCATAGAAAATGGCTCATCTTTGGGCTCAGACCTTAAGAAGATCATTTTTTTTCTCCTAGTGCCAATCTCTCTGATAAAAGTTATCTCTAAGGCACAAGTCTAGAAAGGGAATGTATTCAATCTGCTCTGTGAACATTAATTTCCACATACATTTGTTATGGTTCAAGACTTACAATAATACCCTGTAAACCAGGGCCAACTATTAGCACATTAATTAGGATTTTCTTTGTGATTCTATTCAGATAGATAATTATTTTTTGGATTAAACTTTGTACCCTAAGGACTCTAATTTTCACGCTGAGTCAGAACACTTGTTATAACCACAATGCCTAACTATACACGAGCACATTTGCACACACTCTCTGAATTTATGTACTTTCCCCAGCACTTAGAGGAATAAATGGCTATAAAAGATGAAAGAACATGATTTGCAAAAGGAGCATAAATATAACCTAGCCTCTCAAATTCTCCATGGGCTTTTGGGCACTGTGTAACTGCTTGAAAGCCAATAATCTCTTCCCCTCCAGTCTATACAAGCCATGGTTTACTATAAACTGTCTTGACGTTCCAAAACTCTGGTACAAAAATTGTGGATATGTACATTTATATTTCATAAATAGAATATACATGATGAAATATTATGCTTTTCAATTAACAGGGCAGATTTATTCTGGGAGAATTCTGTTATCTTCATTAAGTTTGAACTTTTGTAGAGATGTGTTAACTTTATGTCTCTCTACACATTCAAGAATACTGTTGAGTAGTGATTCCCTTTAGACAGGCTTATCTAATTCAACTGAGAGGAAAGCTCCGGGTTCTTACTTAGCTTCCTAAAATGGGTTGCAGTTTATGCAGGTTCAAGGTGCCTTTCTTTTAAATAAAATAATTAAGCTTAAAAAGCAATATATTGCTGAGAATACTGTGCACTTTAAAAACAAAGGCCAGAGGCCCCTGAGATGGAACTAAACTGTGATCCCTTCCTGAAGACTAGTTTTTATGGTACTCGAAGGCTCCATGCAAGCTTCCGAAGGAGGAAAACAACCAAAAGTTCTACCCATCTTTGATGCCTACGAACCACAGCAATGACCAACATAGCATGATAACCCTAAGGGTACAGTGATGACACCCATATCTTAGGGATAACCAACAGCCTCTAATTGGACTTAAGACACAATGAACATGAGGAAAATGGTGCCTGTTACTGGAAATCTAGCTATCCATCCAGGGCTAGTGAAGTCATGGATCTTGGAAAGGAATCTACAATCACTACTATATTAAAGCAGCATAATCACTAACAATACTCTATAAACATTGTCCTTATACTCAAAGATAAATGTAGTCTTTACTCTTCATCAAGGAAATTTCTCTTTGCAACAGAGACCACCACAGAAAATAACAACCAATCAAAATGCAGAGTTGTGGAGTCTGTCCCAATGGATATCTACAAGACCCAAGGGTCAGGAAACATTGTGGGGAAGGGGAGAAAGATGGTAAAAGCCAGAGGATCTATAGAGGTTTGGCCTTTCTTCCTCCTGTCCTCGTGCTCCCAGATATAAAACTCTGACTCAAAATAGACTTACAAATACCTTGGCCATACAGTTAGGCTCTTCTCTGACTAGATCATAACATAAAATAACCCATTTATTCTAATCTACATTCTGCTGCATGGTTGGTTACATGTGCTCAGGAACAATCTTCCTGGTGAATCGCCCATACCTCGCACTATCCCAGAATCCTTTCTGCCTTAAGGATGTCCCACCTCCTATTTCCTGCCTAAGCCATAGGCCATCAAATTTATTATTGACAGGTGCTACATCCATACAAACACAAGATATTTTCTCTAAAAGGATCAGGGAGTTTGCTGTGAAACTGTGTCTCCTTATGAATGTCAGAATCTATACCATAAAGTCTCAGCAAGATCACTATCTATACATGAGCCAAATAATGGTGACACCAATCACCAAGCCAAAGGAGACAGGAAAAAGTCCATGAGGCCTCAAGTCTATACAAAGAATTATAGGCAAGCAAGGATTGATGAGAACAGGAGCAATAGTCTTTCCTGAGAAAGAGCTCCATTTTTTTTTTTTTATCAATACCAAATAGTCAGCCTTGAAAATGAGTGTGTGTGTGTGTGTGTGTGTGTGTGTGTGTGTATGAATATATATATTATACAAATAGGTTATATTTGGGAAATATAGGCATATTCATACATATGCTTGTACTAGCAATTAATGAAAATAAGAGGCCATGGCACTGAAAAAGAGCAAGGGGTAGCATATGGTAAGACTTGGAGAGAGAAAATGGAAGAGAGACATAACATAATAATATTATAATCTCAAAAAGAATAAAAAGTAATATATTGCTAGCTTCTGCTGCTTTGTCCTATTTATTCCCAGTTCTTACTTTTTCAATTCTTGTTTTATTTGTCCAGCCAGAGAGAGGTCCCAGGAGCCATAGATGTAGCTTTGCTTATGTCCAGCAAGAATAAACCTTCTGCATGGCTGACTTTAACCTTGCAGCTCATCAAATAAAGCTCAGCAGCTATCATAACAAACAATGAAAGCAAATGAGGGAAAACAAGGGGAGGATTTCTCAGTGTTGCCGACACACCACTGTACCTGTAGCCAATAACTCTCTGGGAAAAGAAGACACAGAAGACATGGCAACATTTGGCAAATATTTAACTTTTGATCTTGTGCTAGGATCCTATGAGATAATTATACAAATAGGTTTTATCTTGTGGATCATTTAATCTGAGTGATAATGTTCTCATGTCACAGGAAGGAAGCTGAAGTCATGAGCGCTCCCTTTAACATATCTCATTCCTTCCTAGTGTAACGCTTTCTGTGCTGTTCAACTAAGACATAGCAAAGCTTCTCGTGAGGAACCGTTACATTGTCATACAACAGAAAAACATCGGTACACACATACGCACACACAGACAAAGACACACAGACACACATACATACATGCACACACAGACAAAGACACACAGACACACACACACAATACACAGGCACATAGACACACACACATGCACACACAGACAAAGACACACAGACACACATACATACATGCACACACAGACACAGGCACACAGACACACATACATACATGCACACACAGACACAGGCACACACACACACCAGGAAGCAAAAGCATAAAGCACAAAGAAGATATGGACATAGAAATTGACAGACAGGAGACAAAAGGTTCAGGGAACATGAAATAGAGAACTCAAATCTGAACTTGTTCTTTGTTAAATGACTCTAAGGGGTGTTTTTATTTCTTTCCTTAATGTGACACTGATACATTACTGGTGACTAATGTGCTTAACGCACACAATTAGCCTTTCCTGACAAAAGAATCCTAGTATATGAACTACCAACCTTTTGAATATATAAAATTCTTACTATGAGTTTTACCTTCTAGTTTCATTACATCAATACCTTCTTATACCAATCAGTGTTTTGATTGAAAGCATTAATTTATTTATGTCACTAAACCTATGGTAGTCTTAATGTGTTAAACTGCTTAGCAGAAATCAAGAAGTTCAAAATTGAAACAATGGATACAATTTTAGATACAGTGCTGAAAATAGACAGAAGAGGTAGCTGGTGCTGAAGGCTCTCCATTAGGCTCAAAATGTATCCTTAGTTTACACTGTATAGATACCTGCCTGAGTGTGCACACAATGAGTACTCAATATCCTCAGTACTGAAAGGTTGCTCCTGTCATACATGTATTTATTGGAGAACAAGAAAATTATCAGTATCATTAACATCATCACTACTCATTGAATAATCCCAATATACATTACATTTTTGAGACTCCCAGTGCTTCATT
>CM052705.1:79211318-79226929 GCA_028551405.1 Uromys caudimaculatus | reverse complement strand
AGAAAGAAAGAAAGAAAGAAAGAAAGAAAGAAAGAAAGAAAGAAAGAAAGAAAGAAAGAAAGAAGGAAGGAAGGAAGGAAGGAAGGAAGGAAGGAAGGAAGGAAGGAAGGAAAGAAAGAAAGAAAGAAAGAAAGAAAGAAAGAAAGAAAGAAAGAAAGAAAGAAAGAAAGAAAGAAAGAAAGAAAGAAAGAAAGAAAAGAAAGAAAGAAGAGAGCTGGATTTGAAGAAAGAAAGAAAGAAAAGAAAGAAAGAAAGAAGAGAGCTGGATTTGAACTCAAGAGGTAACAACGATAGCAACTTTGTTACTTTTTTCCAAACAGAAGAAAAGACAATACAAAGATCTTTTCAGGAAAGAACTGAGATTTCTTTCTAAAAATTTCATACTGGGCCAATTTTACATTCTTCAAGTTCTTATAGGCAAAGTCCTGAGTAGGCAGAGTTCTGCCAGTTTTTCTGTGTCTCATCACTGGTTCCAGTAGTCCATACACATCCACCTGCCACCTTCATTTCCTGCACCATCTTACCTATCTAATCATTTCTGTCCTCATTATGCCTGATCTGCAAGAAAAAGATACATATTCTTTAAGGCATAGCTCAAAAGCATCTACCTTTCTGGAAGCTTGGTTCCCTGTAACTGTAGCCTCCCAGTGATCAGCTATTCCTTAGGAGCCTGTCTCACTTTTAACATGTATATGAAACCAAAACACACAGTTCCAGGTCATGCTTACCAACATATTTTTACATTATTGTGGCTTTGTAACTTCTATCTTAAGCTACCTTTAGGATACAGTGAGACTGAAAGGAAATGTCCAAAACAGTCTAATGCATCCTTTCTATAGAGTTCTATAAAATTACTATCTTGTAAAATCATCGTGCAGATTGAAACTAGATAGTTGGTGAGCGAGTATTACCTACGTGAGATTCTGTCAGCTAATATCTGCCTCTAGGAATGTAAGTTCTCATTTGCATGGATTGTTAATGAGCTGCCTTATGAAAGA
Organism: Uromys caudimaculatus; assembly: GCA_028551405.1. NCBI lineage: Eukaryota > Metazoa > Chordata > Mammalia > Rodentia > Muridae > Uromys > Uromys caudimaculatus. The sequence goes on along the minus strand of CM052705.1, from coordinate 79,225,931 downwards.
ACAGCCCAGGATGTGATAACCATAGCTGGCTCACAAACTGCCTTGGAAAACAGCTTAATGTGTGTGAATCCCATTGCTACTACGGAAGTAGGCATGATTCACAGACAGGAAATTTACACGACTTAGCCAACTACACTTGAAGTTCAGTGAATGAGACATGGTTAATAAGTAAGTGCTATCAAGTGGTTCTCACACAGATACACCCTATAACTGAGTTCTTAGGAAAAATGGGAGGAAAGAAAGAAGACAAATTGTGGGGTCAGACTGGAGCTTTAATTCTGGGTCCATCAATGATTAGTAGCTGTGCAACACTGGCTAAGGTTCATAACTTCTCTGAGCTTTAGTTTTCTTGTCTGCACAGTGGGAAAACTAGTAATAACATTGTAGGATTGTTTAAAGCTTATATTGAAGAATAAACAAAAGTATTCATTATTAATTAAGATCTTAAGTATGTTTTTGAATTTTTCAGATCATGTGAAGCATGTAGAAAAGCTAAAGACTCAGCTTCAACACCAAACTCTGGACAGACATTAATAAGAAATTATAAAACTCTTGAAATGGACCATACTCTGTCTAACATTTTTAATTATTGATTATATTTTAAAATATTAGCTTAATATTGCTTTTTAATAAACTTTTATTTTTCTCATGCTTAGTATACAAAATATTTAAGATATTTACTACCCTAGAGGCAGATTCTAAGATAGAGTTTAATTTAGCTAGCGTTATGGAAGAGTTGGTTTCTCGTCAGAGAAATTACATACGTTTACTATTTTTTTCTGTCAAAAACAATTTTTTGCATTTCATATGTCTACTAGCTAGTGATCTTGCTTCTTGCAAGATCTGCTCTATGACCCCTTACAAGGTCAAAAATTTGATCTAGTAGATTATAGTGCCTACCTGCGTCATATGAGACATTTGTCATATGAGATACAATACAAGCCTAATATGAGTAAATCTATTGTTATCAAACTGTATTAAACAATGAAAAATAATGACACATAATCTTTAGATTATTTTGCAGACATAATTTCTAAGCAATTACAGATCCATAGGAAGTTGCTTTGAGGAATGGGCAGAGGGATTCATGTCCCTTCACTCAGTACCCCTCAAGAGGATTATCAGCAGGAGGGGAGGGGCTTGGTACCATGGAGGTGGAGGCCGGTTGCCCCAGTGAATGGGATGTTAGAGGGGTGAGGCTGGAGTGGGTGGCTGGGTTGGGGAACACCCTTTTAGAGGAAAAGGGGAGGAAGCTATGGTGGAGGGCTTTGCAGAGGGAGGACCAGGAAGGTGACAACATTCGAAATGTAAATAAATAATATAATTAATTAAAAAAATAAAAGCAATAACAACGGTAATGTTTAAAAAAGAGGATTATCTTGCAGAGATAACAAAAACATGAAATGAGTGTTGTCACAAGCCACCAATCTTATTCCCCCTCACAATTTCAAAGGCATTTGCTGTGTCTGCGCATCAATACATGCACACATGTGAAATTCCATGTAATTAGATGAATCTCTGTATAAAGCCACCACTACAATAAGCAGAACTGTTATGGCCCTAACACACTCCCTCTTAGCACTTTTATGGACCCCTCAGCTCCTACCCTTTTTCTATTCCCTAAACCAAGCACCTACTAACTTCCCTATCATCTTACTTCAATTATTTACGGGAATAGAATCGTATAATATATATCTGAAGACTGACTTTTTTCATTGCCACACACTATTTAGTATCTTTTAGTGGAATTCAGTAGTCTCATCTTCTAAAGTTCTACTTACGACTAGAGCACCCATCTTTGTCTTCCTGTTTACTTCACTGAACACTATATTCTCTAGTTCTAACCGCTCGCATCAAGTGCCAGGATTCCATGCTAGAATGATATTCCACTGTGTAAACTTTCCACATTCAGGTGCCTCTTTGGAATGCTGCCTTCATACCTGAAATTGGCTGAGTCATAGGCTCACGCTAGTCTCAAATTTTAGGAAGCTTCACTTGTTTTCCACAATGGCTGTCCCAAGCTCCATCCCCTCCCCCCCCCCCCATGGGACATTTGGTTTCAGAATTGTCATACTAAATGGGGTGAAATAATGCCATTTTGTACTTCTGATTTACAGTCTCAATGTGGTTAATTATATTAAACATTTTTATATATTTCTTGGCTGCTTGTATTTTGTCTTTTGGGCCGTGACTTTTCAGATCACTGGCCTGCTTTCAAGTGGATGGGGCAACTCCTGCCAGCTTTCTCTCTACAGTGTTTCTAAAATCAGTGGAGAAAAGACAGCTTTGAAAGTAATAAGTAATGAGAAACTGGAAGTCCATATGCACAAGACTGAAATTTGGCCTTTCCCTCACGCCCTGTGCAGTATTCAACTTAAAATAGCCCAAACATGTAAGTATACGACTCAAAACTTCTAAGGAACTACTAGGGGAAACTATGACAGGAACACTCCGCAACATAGAGCTGGACTTTGACTTCTTCAACGTGAAGCACTGTAAAAGCTAAGAAGTAATAGACAAATGAGATGCTATCACCCAGAACTCATAGGAGGAGAAACAATAAATAGAGTGAAAAGGCACTTACAGAATGGGGGACAATTGCTGACTATTCATTTAAAAAATGTATAATACCGAGAGTAGTTAAATGGGATTGTAATGGCACATGCCTATAGTCTTAACATTTGGGAAGTTGAGCCAAGAGGATCGTTGGTCCCCCAACTACCCTGGGCCATGTCACAAGACTCTGTATCAACAAAAATGAAATATATAAGTACAATAGGCAAATTAAAATCAACCAAATGTTAAGAAACCCAAGATTCAAAGTTTTTTTTACTTAAAACATATGCTGGAGATCCCACCAGATTGTTGCAGGTATTAATATTCTTTTCTTGTTTTCACATGCAATGTTCCACGCTTCCTCTTCTCCATGGTCAATGATAGTTCTTTATGGATTTATTAACAATCTTGCTACAGTCCAGTGAAATGTCAGTTCCTGCCTCTTGTTTTTAGAGTGAACTATTTCTTAACTGTTGTGATTGTGTATCATACATACAAGCTTTGGTCAACATTCAACTTGTAAATCTCTTTACTGAGTCCATACTTCATCTAATTCTCTTCACAGATTCTTTAAAATGTCCAAAGTGTTACTTTTAATGAGATCCCCCTTTTAAAAAAACTTTTCTATCCTAGGTTATTTTTTAAAAATAAATATGAAACACATTTATCTATCCTGCTACAGAGTAGGTGTAGAATGTCCCTCTTTGGTCCAAGTGTGGAAAACTGGATTCCTAGCCCTTAGTGTTATAGAGAACAGAGGTGAAAATTGGGAAAGGAAGAAGGGGTACTAGGGATGTGCCCTCTAGGAAAGGAGGTAGGTGCCCTCCCTCTGGTTTGTTCTTTCCTTCCTGACCACCATGAGGTGAGCAGACCCCTCTGCCATATGAGCTCTGAGTTCCTTGGAGAATCTTCAGTATATTCTGCACAGTCATGGTGCTACAAATAGAAGTCATTTTATACTTTCTTTTCCAATCTGAGTTATTTTTATGGATTTTTTTCTCGCATTATCACATTGGCTTTAAATATAAATATTCCAATAAAAATCTTGAGAAACGACACTTGATTCATTCTCAGCCATGAAAGGACAACATTCATTTCCCACTATTAACTGTGACCCTCACTGTAGTTTTGTCTTTTGTCTGTTATGAGAATGTTTTCCCTCTGTATTCAATAAGAAAATGCCTATCATGAATCAGTACTGCCTTCTGTCAAATACTCTGTGTCATTGTATTTGATCCTGGGAATGCTGTCCTTGCTCTGTTGATATAGAAAACCACCTTAATTAAATTTCTAAAAGGAAGCCAGCTCTGCATTTTAGAGTAAATCTTTTTGTTCTGATACATTAATCTTTCGCACTTTATTGGATTTGCTAATATCTTCTTAAAGACATTTAATGTAAGTTGAAAAAGACATCATTTTGCAGTGCCATTCTCTTTCTTTGTACTGTGTTTGTGTGTTGGGCATTAAAATAATGTTGGCCTTATAAAACGTGTTTCTTCCCATGAGAAGTTGATATTAATTATTCTTTAAATCTTCACAAAAATTCATCAGTGAAACTATTTTGGCCTGGGGTTTCTTTTGAGGGAGCCTTCAAGCAAAGCTGCTTCTTTAATGTTTATATGACAATTCATTTTATTCTGCTCATTTTAGCTTAATGAAGTCTGGCCATTTGTGGTTTCCAAGTAATTAGAGAATTTTTTTTCTAGCTAACCTGGGAACAATTATATGCCTGTTCATTTTAATCTTGATTTTAATGCAAAATCTGCTCAGCAATTACTTACCGATCTTTAGGATGAATAAGGTTATCTGAACTATATTTAAAATGGAAATTTTACTTCACTGGTCTTTTTAAAAGTATGTTTAGGATTTTTTATACCTATTTATTATTTGAAATATTGAGACAAATATGCAATGCATTTAGATCTTATCCATCAATCTCCATCCCTAAATTTTCCCCAGACCTTTTGTACATTTCTCTCTCCCAACTTCATAACCACTAAGTCCATTTAGTGATGTCCATATTTACGTGTGTGGAGTCATCCACAGAGGCATAGGCACCCTACCAGTAGCCATCTTTAAAGAGAAGCCCCTTCCCTCCGCCAGCACCCACCAATGTCCATAGCCCCTCAGCTAGGGAAGGAACCTTGGGAGTCTTCTTCCCTCCGTGTTAGAATTTTTAACTGTCTTGATCTTATGTTGCTCTTGTGTTGAAAACAGTGGCTGCTTATGAGTTTGCATGTGCTGTATAAGTGACCTCAACACTGACTGGCGGCATCCCACCATATTTTGTATTTGAATAGCTATTCTTCCCTCTCCTTTCTCCTTTTGTTATATTGATGACAACTTCTAAAGATAAAACTGAAGACCTCCAGAGCCCTTCTGCTACCTTTACTGATTGACGGATTTCTTTAAATTCCAATCCATATAAATATGGAACTATTCATTAAGGATTTAGAGATTTTGGCTGAAGAGATAAGAGGTTCATGATGATATATTGAGTGTCTGTAGTTATTGTTTAAGAAACAATTATTGGTTTCTTATATTTAGTCATAGATTTTCCATTGGTATTTGTCTCTTCTTATGTAGCAGCAGTGTAGCTAGAATGACAAAGTCTTTTTTGCTTTAGAGTCACACATACATGATTTACATTCTAATATTTCTCTTTTTAACATTATAATGTTGGGAATTTTGACCTTGAAGCTGTGTTTACTTTGCTGATTGGTTAATTTTGAGACATGGTCTTACTCAGTAACCCAGGTTGATCTTGATTTGAGTTCGTGATCCCCCTACTTCAGCATCTCAGTGCTGAGATTATACCCATGAGCCATCATGCTCAGATCTAAAATTATTCCTCTCAGAGATGTTATGAAAAATGAAGGATGCAATGTACAGAAAGAATTGTTCTTTTAGGAATATGTAAAATGCTAATACTCCTTGGTGGAGCTAAGTTTTAAAAGATGTGCCATGCAAATATTACTATTTTTGTCATATATCTCCTTGGTGCCGTGCCTAGATTGGGTTTATCGATGACATGAGGCCTAGTGAGGAATTATACAAACTTTTCTCTATGTGCTTCTCAGAAATGTGTGTGTATATATGGCCATCTCACAAATTGATCACATACAGTGACATTTTTACCTAAGCTCTTTGCTCTCTAGGTTTCTGGAAAGTACTCAACAGAAATATTCCAACATTTTCCTTCTGCTTCAGTGGTATGGTTTTATTTCCCAGGAAAGATTAGACATAGTGCTATTTGTCAAATATTAAGTAAGCATGTTACTTTTTAAAATTGCTGACACAAACAAATAATAAAAAGCAATCGTATATGTATTTCCATTCATATAAACGATTCCATGTACTCATATGTCTGCAGATCATCTTTGATTACTTAACTCTGTGTTGATGGATGGAGACTTCTCCAGAGTAACTACTTGACAGGTGCTGATGAAAGCCTAATTCCCAACTGGGAGGAAATAGGGGAACCATGATGGTTCCTGCATGATCATAGTTGTACACCTTCTGTGGCTGAATTGTACAGTATTTCTGCTTAAATGTTTGCTACTTACTGTCACATGAATTTCCAACAAGCCTTATTTTTAAAAAATCTCAGCCATTTAAATATTTATATTTATTCTGTATTGTAAATATGTTTTTAATTAAAACACAGTCACATCATGTCCCCCCTCCTTCTAATCCCTCCCTGATACCTTCTGTATTAAACTCCCCCGTGTTCAAGTTGATAATCTCATTCTCTTGTATTATCATCACATGCTTGTCACACAGACGCTCACATACACATGCACAAACACACACACACACTCACAAACACACACACACACTCACAAACACACACACACACTCACAAACACACACAAGAATGTGTAAGAAAATCATATCATCTGCAAACAGGGGTAATTTGATTTCTTTTCCTATTTGTGTCTCTTTAATTTCCTTCTTTGCCTTTGCCCCAGCTAGTGCTCCTAGTACTGTATAGTAAAGGAGTAGGGATAGTGGGCGTCCTTGTCTCATTCCTGGTTTAAATGAGATTGCTTTGAGTTTTTCTTCATTTAGAATTGTGTTGGCTATGATTTGTCATGTATAAATTTTATTAGGTTAACATACAGTCCTTCTCTCTCTAGGATTTTATCGTGAAAGAACATTGGGATTTTGTCAAAGGCCCTTTTCTCCATCTATTGAGATAATCATGTAACTTTTATCTTTAGGTCAATTTATATGTTTATTGTATTTGTTGACCTATTTCTGGACTAAATTCTGCATTCTAGGATGAGGTTAACTTTATCCTAGGTAAACTTCAGTGTGGTGGATGACCTTTGCATGCCTTCAAGCATTTCATTGAATATTTTTTGTGTCTATCTTCAGAAGGGATACTGGTCTGGAGTTTTCTCTTGTTGCTACTGTTTTGTCGTTACAGTGTATAGATATTAGAGCAATACTGGCTTCATGGGACCAATTTGAGACTGATCCTCCTGTTTCTATTTTTGAAGAATTTAGAAAGGACTGGTTGTGGTTCTTCCTTGAAAGTCTGGTAGAATTCTAATATGAGTACACCTGGGCCTGGACTATTTTTAGTTGGGAGGTTTTAGTGCTGATTCAACCTTCTCATTTATTGTGGTCTGTTTATGTTTTTGGTCTCTCCTTGGTTTAACTTTGATAGCTTGGATAAATCAAGAAATTCATCCTTTTTTTTTTTTAGTTTTTCCCATCTAATATAGTATAGGTTTTAAAACTGACAGCAGTATATAATGCATATATAAAATATGTTTAACATATGTAAATATATAGTATACAATGTATACACACATGTTTATAATACAACATATAATGGTCAGATAAGTTACATGGGATTATTTTTTCTGTCTGTCAAAATTTGCTTTATGGTTTTCTTTTCTTTTTTTGTTTCAGAGTTTTTGTTTGTTTGTTTTGTTTTGTTTTATTTTGAGAAAGCTTCCATGTGCTAATATGTACAATGAATATTCTTTGAATGTTAGGTAGAATATTCTGACGATATCTGGTAAATCTCTTTGATGCACGGTGCTATGTAATTATGAGGTTTCTCTGTTTATGCTTTGGTCCAGATGACCTATCTATTGGATAAAATGGACTGTTAAAATCAATCTTTTCCTTTAATTCTATTAGTATGCTTTTTATGAAATTGTATGCACAAGAATTTGGTATATATATATTTAGTATTGTGATATTTTCCTGATTAATTGATTAGATTAATTTCTGGATTGATACATTTCTTTCATCCTTTCGCTTTAATGCGATGTCTATCTATCAAGCTAAGACAATTTTCCAGTAGACAACAGATAGGCTGCTTTTGATTCTTAATCTGTTTGCTAACTTGTGTCTTTTGATTGGAGAGTTGAAATCATTAATATTTAGCATTATTATTAAAAATGTGATAAGACTGCAATCATTTTGAATTTTTCTGCTTGATTGTTTTCTTAGTTTTATTTTGATTTTCATTAAATTATACCTTCTTTGATTTTTCCTTTCTAGGGTCTATTAGCTGTGCTTGTATTGCTTCCAATATTATGTTTAGCATTTTATTGCTGTATGTGAATTTTCAGGGTTTTAGGCATGAAATCCAAATAAATTCGGTCTATTTTTTATTTTCATAAATTATTTTTAGAGGGTTGGGAGCTGTTTGGGGGTTTTCAAGTTGACTACATATATGCATTGGTGTACCCCATCCAGACACCTCAGTTTAGTCATCTGCTCTCTTCTCTTCTTTTGTGTTATTTTTTATTTTGCCACACAAACTAAGAAATCTCAAAGGATTGTTGTTCCCAAAGGGCTCTGACATGTGCCCTGACACAAGTTCATACATAATTCCCTTTGCTGTTCTTTCTTTCCCACTAGGAAAGGGAATTTTAACTCCTGAGCAACTCACACACTGATCTGTTCTTGAACTGAGATATGCCAATAAAAACCCACTTGCTGTTTGACAGTATAGCCCTCATTTGTTTGCTTGTTTCCTAAGTCCAGTAGTATGTGTTCTGTCTAGAATAATTCTCAAGTCTATAGAAAAAAATCAAATGAAACTCACTACATGCTATAAAGCTCATCTCTCCACCTATGTTATTTTCAATTTAGTAGTGGACACATAGCCTTCATAGAACACATTTGCTTGCTGTGGCTCCAAATAAAATCTAAATATGGTTTCAGAAGCTTCTGAATAAAAGTGAATATATTCTATTCATTACTTCTTCCTGTTTGTTTCCTTAGAATACTACAACTTTAGTTGCTGAAGTAAAGTTTCAGTCCTTCCTTGTGTTTTAAGGTTTACAAGCTAAATACATATTGTCTAGGGATGCTGGTAGCTTACCTTGTTCTGCCTCTCCATGTGCCTTCAATATCTAATGAGGTCTTTTTTGTATACTGCATCCTCACTCTCACCCACAATGTTCTCTCTTCTTTCCCTGTAAAGTTCTAGTGTTCTCTCTTGTCTTTGTTAGGGTTTTACTGCTGTGAACAGATATCATGACCAAGGCAACTCTTATAGGAATAACATTTAATTGGGGGTGGCTTACAAGTTCAGAGGTTCAATCCATTATCAAGGGAAGAACATGGCAGCAACCTCCAAGCATGGTCCAGTAGGAGCTGTGAGTTCAATATCTTGTTCCGAAGGCAGACAGGAGAAGACTGACTTCCAGGCAGCTAGGAGGAGGGTCTTAAAGTCCACACCCACAGTGACACACTTCCTTCAACAAGGACATGCCTACTCCAACAAGGCCACACCTCCAAATAGTGGGCCAAGTATACTCAAACCACCACACCTTTTTTGTACCCTTTCTAAAAGTGGGAAGCCCCTGTTTACTTGGGATTTTTGTTGGGTTACTTCACTAGGAAGAGTTAACATGGAAGAAAGAGAACCTGCATCTAAATGTAAAGGGCATGTTCACTTCTCTGGTAATTCAGCTTCTCCTAGGAAGTAGTCCAGTCTATTATGCAGAAAGGAACAATGAATTCTTTGGTGGGTTCAGTGCTCTGCATCAGATGCTGCTTTGTGGTCTGCAGGTATGTGGGAACAAACCTGGTGCATGGAAAGAAGCCCCACGTGGCTGTCCCAGGCGCTGCGGCTCTGAGTGGGACAGGAGACACTCAGGAAGTGGCCGCACGTCTTCCCACACAGTCCAACAGGCAGGTGGGGGCTGTGGGAAGCCTTTGTGGGCCCTGCCCGTGGGTGGGGGAGGGGGCCATTCTCAGAGAACTCTCGCAGCCGTCTCTGTCGATTCTCTAGCTTGGGGCACCGCAGTCACCACAAGGTGTCACAGATGGGCTAGCCTGAGCACAGCTGAGATGCTGGGATGCCTTCAGTGTGAGATTAGACTCGGCTCCTTAATCGAGGGCCAGATCCCTGCTTCCCACACTGGGTCCAGATGAAGATACAGTCCATAATTCTAAGACATTTATTTTCATTGTGGAGAGTGGTGTGGATGAAATTGTACCCCTGCCCCTCTGGGAGAGGTGAAGCAGACATAGAAACTGAGAAGGGGTGTGACTAAGTCTCTAGGTGTCTCATTAACATGGGGATGGCATTGGCATAATGTTTCTCCGTCCCTTGTGGATTCCACTGGGTCGCCCAGAGTTTACGCCTGTGCTCGACCGAGTGCCAGACTGCCTGTCACCGATCACTGCCCCACACAGGTACATTTTAAAATAATTATCTTCTACTTAACATGCCAAAAATACAGTGTGAAATTCTACACATTCCTCCCCCTTTCACCCAGTAATTGGTTGCATGCTCATTTTTGCATTTGTAACTCTTTTCTTTCCCCTACCATTACTCTTAGAAGAAAAGTAGCTATTTTTTTCCACAGAATTTATCAGTATCTTTGTGAGGACAAAACTTCAGCATACTCTACTAGGCATGATGCACCAAAAAAGGAACGCTGCAGAGGCTCGGTCTTTCCCAAACAATTTAAATTAGAATACCTTGTTTCAGGTCCTTTGTCTATATTTAGATGGGGTTAGAATTACAGTTGATATGAGAATAGGAAAGAGAGAGAATAGAAGGTGAAAGACACAGCAAGTGGAATTTCAAGTATTCTTATTACTAAATCATCTAAATATTTTTTGATTGGCATGTCAGGTGTAAAATTTTTAGATCAAATGTAGAAGGCAGAATGTTAGTAAAAAATAGGCCAGTTTTATTGCTTTCCAAAGGTCAGGAGCATGAGGGTAGGAATTAAAATGATAATCTCCACCTGTTCAGTTCTACTCAATGTATATATGATTAGCTAGATTTCCTAAAACACTGAAGATAAAAGCCATCTAAGCATGTAATAGCATTCACTCTGTTAATCCCTCTGGCTAGAAGGCATAAGAACAAACTTGAGCTTCCTCAGAGAAGGAGAGAAAATATCTAGTTCATATAGCCCAGAAGGGACAGATGTGAATAGCAGGGAAAGATTAGGACCAGGGGCTTGCTACTGCCAAGAACCTTTTCAGCCTCTCATGTCTTCTCTCTTTTCTCATAGGGCACTCTCTAAGTCCAGGAAAACCTTGAGTAGAAATGCAAAAGAAAAATCTGCTTCTACAGGATCAACTGGGACTTCTATGACAATGAATTCTTGTAAACTCTAAGGTAAAACAACAACAAACATTTCAAACAAACAAACAAAAAGCTGTCCCTGATGTGATTAAGTTAAAGCCTTGGGATGATATTGTGAGCAAATACTGTGAGCTTAATTTTATAAATCAACTTGAATGGGCCACAGAATCCCAAACATTTGATCAGACAGTTTGATGAGTGTAACTGGTTTTGGTTCTGAACTGCAAATTAGAATCTTTGTTCTCTTCTTTCTCAGATGTTTAGATGCAAATTGAACATCATTAAGTCTTGGGTCTCTGGATTACATATTGAACATTATAACAATTCTTAGTTTCCGTATTTGTGTTATCTCCCACTGTCTGGCTGTCTATCTATCTATCCATCATCCATCCATCCATCTATCATCATCATCTTTCATCTATCTATGACCTATGTACCTTTTGATTTACCTACACACTCACCTATTTACTTTCTACTGATTTTCATTAACTAGAGATCTCTAATACTTATGTATAGTAGAATATGAGTATATACATAGTTTGGAGACTGAGAAATCTCACAGTTCTCAAGTTAGAAGCCAGCAGTATAGTTTGTCAAGAATCTGAAGGCCTGGGGACCCGAAGCACAAGGTCAGACAAAATTGAATGTTGTACGCAAACAGAATACCGCGGTCCTTCCCCTGAGTGGTTCTGTTTCAGCCCTTATCACATTGTATGATGCTGGCTCACATCTGCGTGAGCAATCTTTACTCAGAATCAAATGTCAATCTCTTCCAGAAATTCTCTCACAGATATTACTTTACCATCTATACAGGCATTGCTTAGTAAGTCAAAGTCACATTAAAAATTAAATATTTTGTGTATGCTTGTTTGTGTGTGCATGTGTCTATAGCCACAACTTATAATGCTTCACTTGTCAGGATTAATACAATTACATTAGTATCTCAATATACTTTTTTAAATTATATGAAAATTTCAGGACACAAAAACGAAAGCTAACATGTGTAGGTCACTTATTTTTCTGATTACTTGTACTATCTCATCAAATATAACAACCTTCTAATGAAAGTTACTATCCCCATCTGTAAGATGGGAAAATGTCAGTATATTTTCAAAATGTTCAGTATACTTTCACGGGCTAAAAGATCCTTATAAGTAACAAAGCTGAGATAAGAAACTGCCGATGATATTCCACACAGAATGTAATATATGTAAATTAAGGGGAATTGTTCATTATTCCATCCACAATTAAGTCATATTCTCTTTCATGCCCACTCATTCTGTTTTTGGCTCTAGAATGCTCAGCTTAATAAGACAAAATCATTGAGGCATGCTCAAATAGCTGTTGAAAATGAAATATTATTTCTAACTTTTAAAAAGGTATTTGAATGATGAAACACATAAGAAAATAAGTGAAGGTGACTAATATTGCCATGTGGCTGTCATAAACTCAGTGGTGGATCATAGAGAGAAAGGGAGTTTTCACAGTAGACTCAGGGTCTTTTATACATCAGAAGGACAATCAGTCAGGATATGTGAAGTGTTCACTGCCAGTCACCATGTAACAGAAACAAAGCATTTTCTCTCTTCCGTCTCTAAACAGGTCCCTCTCCCAAGCACTGAGCATATGTCCCAGGTCATAAGTACCATACAAAATAAGAACAGAAACTAAAAGAGAGGCTTGTTTTAACCCCAATGAGCTAGAAAGCTCTAGGACATAGAATATAAAAGTTTGTTGATTTCTTTTTCAACAATTCAGACTGTATGAAGTGCCCCAAAATTTTGCTTTCATGGCCGGGCAGTGGTGGCGCACGCCTTTAATCCCAGCACTTGGGAGGCAGAGGCAGGTGGATTTCTGAGTTTGAGGCCAGCCTGGTCTACAGAGTGAGTTCCAGGACAACCAGGGCTACACAGAGAAGCCCTGTCTCGAAAAAAGAAAAAAAGAAAAAAGAAAAAAAGAAAAAAAAATTTTGCTTTCATGTTCAACATCACTGAGCTGGTCACTGTCAGAGACTTCACTACAGTGCAGGTCCTACAACGAACCTGACTCCTCCAACCTCCACCACGTTAAAATATTTTGTCATGCCAAAGGTTTTCTTTGGTAAATCAGAAAAACATTCTTTTCTCTCTTAACTTATTTCTGAATAAATTTCAATTAATAAAACAACAGTCTTGAATTTGCGATGAAGAAATTCAGGCTGATACGACCAGCAGAAGGCTTGCCCTGGGACCACATGCTACCTGTTTTAACAGAGTGCTGTAATTGGAAGTGTATACTCCAGGAAATGAAGAAAAGATCCTCACCAACTGGCAGCTACCTTTGCTGTCAGCAGCATAAAGGAAGACTTAACATATTTAATAACTCATGCATGCAAATATAGAGTATAGTAATCAAACTTCATGGAAATGAATTATGTCTCGTCATCCACAGGGCTTACTTTTACAGTGATTAATATACTTCTAAGTGTTTTGAAGTGAGCTTCAGCGAAGGATAAAACTTCAGTGTTTACACTCTATGTGTGTTTAGCTACCTTGAAATCATTTTTTGTGTGAAGATTTTCAATATATTTTGTCATCACTTTAAATCAAGCCTTTCTTAACCATCTCTTGACCCATCATCTTCTGCGTTTTAATGCTTTCATTAAACTTCAAACCCAAAGAACAAAATAATGCAAAAAGCATACAACTTGAGCTTGTGTATTAACAAAATCAGGATACACTAGTTCTGTGAGATAAGTACACAGGGTAGCAAATATCTGATCAAACAAGGCTGGTAGAAGTCTTAAATGTATGTGGTGTGTTCAAAGGTTTGCTTATTCTTTTGTTTTGAATTTTTGAGACAAGGCATCCTAAAGCTGTAGCTCAGGCTAACCTCAAACTCACTGTGAGCTGAGGATAACCTTGAACTCCTGATCCTCACCCAGAATGCTGAAAATATAGGTTGGACCATAGTCCTGGGCTTGAATGTAGCTTGGTAAGGCAACTATCTGACTAGTCCAAGAATTGCTGTGCTCAGTACTCTGATCAGCATTTTTTATAAGATACATATTAGATACAAACTTGTCTCAACGCCATTCCAAGTAATTTCCAGTACCATGGATAATTCCTTTTCAATATTTTTTTTTTGATACTTTATTTACATTTCCAATGTCTCCTCTTTGGAAACCCCCTATCCGTTCCTCCTCCCCGCCTCTATGAGGGAATTCCACCTCCCACCCACTGGCCCACCCATCCCCATATTCCCACCTTGACATTCCCCTTTACTGGGGCCTCTAACACCCTCAGGCCCAAGGGCCTCTCCTCTCTCCCTGATGGCCAATGAGGTCATCCTCTGCCACATATGTGGTCCGAACCATGGGTCCGTAGATGTGTATTCTTTGGTTGGTGGTCCTGCCATGGGTCCGTAGATGTGTATTCTTTGGTTGGTGGTCCTGATTCCAGGATGGCCGGGGGGGGGGGGGTCAGGCCCATTGACGC
>CM052705.1:79184880-79211218 GCA_028551405.1 Uromys caudimaculatus | reverse complement strand
CTGGCTATTATAAATATGGCTGCTATGAACATAGTGGAGCATGTATCTTTGTTACATGTTGGAGCATCTTCTGGGTATATGCCCAGGAGAGGTATAGCTGGGTCCTCAGGTAGTATTATGTCCATTTTTCTGAGGGTCCGCCAAACAATATTTTAAAAGAACAAAATATTTTCATTTGTAAAGTTCTGGGTTTTTTTTATTTGTGAATTATAACCATGCCATTGCAACAATAAAATATGGTCAATAGAATTATTTCGTTCAAGTACATGGGAAAAAATGTTTCTGGGACTAAAACACAGTGAAAATCAGTAATGGAAATCCCCAAATCTTGATATCTTTGAATCCCTACTTTAAAAGTTATTTTTGAAGTATAATTTTTAGTTCCCTCAACAGATGCCACTGTTATGGAATCTTCAAACTTGATGCTAATTTTGTTTCCATAAATTTTCTAAAACAGAAAAAAAGTTTAGCAAGGAACGAATGTTCTTCTTGGGTTCTTGCTTTTACATTAACAACCATTGGTTCCAAGAGAGCAGCAGAAGCTGTTTCCCAGGAGTATGCAGGCTTCCGTGTAAGCTTTCACGACTTATGATTTAGATGAAGGCCATAGTCAAGGACAAAGTAGTGCATTGTTAACATTATTAAGTTTTTTGAAGTAGAGATATAATACTTGCTAACAAATCCTCCTAAAGGCTAAATAATCATTATCGATAGTTTTTAAATGAAAACCACAATTTTTCTTGGAGAGAACAATCAGAAAAACATTGAAAATTAACAATTTTTTTCTGCAACAAAATCTTCATCATAATATTATATTGGCATTTATAAATCAAATACTCAAGATGATTTGTTTTCATTATAAAAAGTAATTGTTTTAACCAAGTATTTACCAAAAATTTTCCCCTTGATATAAATAAGTCTATATTTTAATGGACTTAGACATTTTAGTCTAGAAATCACTATAAATTGAAAACAATAAAAAACTCAGAATATGGAGTATTTTATCATGCAAGTCAATGAAGTGAAATAACTACCTAAGCATAAAGATTCTCTTAGCTGAACAAAGGAAGAGCAAAGGAAGATGGTGCAATTTTACCAAAAGTCTCTGAAATGTTTTCACTCTTTAGTCTGATAATACCCTTGGCTGAATTTATGCTAATATATTAATAAAAATATTTGCATATGAGATGAGTACATATCTCCTATATGTTTCAGTAATCTTCATCACATATTTTTTTGGAAACGAGTCAAATTTCCCAGAACAGGAAAATAATTGAATTATAATACAACCACTCAATGCAAGTCTAAAAAGCATTAAAGGCTATAATGTGGCAATGATTATATATGCAATTTACATGAAGATGTGTTATCATTGTAACAAGTGATGAAACAGATTATATTATCAGATTAAAATTCAGCACACTTAGGAAATATGTCTATTTATCAAACTTGTACCCTTAGTGATAAAACTGAAAGAGGGTACAGAAAGCAAATTCTGTTGGCTTTGATTTACTTTGTGCATTTCCATCCTAATTTTTCTGTAACTAGAAGTAACAAGTATTTTTAAAGCAGCTAGCTCTTTTAAATATATAATAGCATGATGGTCCTAGAAAGATAAACATTGTAGCTTGAGTGAGAAATGTTCCTTACAGGTTCGTGCATTTGACATGTGGTTTCTAGTCCTGTCAGGGTTTGGGAAGGTTCTGGAACCATTAGGAGGTAAGGCTTTACTGGGGGAAGCACGTCACCAAGCTCCAGTTGTTGTTATGTAAGCACGTAGCGCTATGAACTTGCTTTTTTAGAACAGCCTTCATTGTTACCTATTAGTTTGGGTACGTTGTGTATTCATTTTCATTTAATTATAGGAAGTCTTTCATTTATTTCCTAATTTCTGTCTTGACTCAGTTTTCCTTCCATAGAGAGTTGTTCAGTTCCCACGAGTTTGTACTCTTTCTGTTGTTCAGCTTTTTATTTGTGGTGATCAGAAGGGATGCAGGGTGTTATTTCCATTTTCTTGTATATATTGAGACTTCATTTGTGTCTGAGGATGTGGTCAATTTCGGAAAAAGTTCCATGAAGTTCTGAGAAGAAGGTATCTGCTTTAAGTTTGAATGAAATGTTCTCTAAAAATCTGGTAAGTCTATTTGGTCTATGACTAGTTAACTCTACCGTTTCTCTTTTTAGTTTTTTCCAGATGACCTGTCTATTGGCAAGAGTGGGGTACTGAAGTCTTCCACTAACAGTGTGTGAGGGTCAGAAAGTGATTTAAGCTTTGGTGGTGCTTCTTTTATGAACTTGGATCTCCTTGTGTTTGGTGCATGTATGTTAAGAATTGAAATGTCATCTTGGTGGATTTTTCCATTTATGAGTATGTAATGTTGTTCCTTATCTCTTCTAAGTAGTTTTAGTTTGAAGTCGATTTTTAATCAGATACTAAAATGGTGTAGCTTGGTTCTTCAATCCATTTGCTTGGATTGTATTCCTCCCATCATTTTGCCAAGAGGTGATACCTACCTTGATGTTAAGGTACATTTCTTGGATACAAAAGGATGGATTATGTTTTTGCATCCATTTTGTTGGTCTGTGTCTTCTTATTAGAGAATTGAGTTCATTGATGCTGAGAGATATCAATGAACAATATGTGTTGATTCCTATTACTTTGGTGGTAGTGGTGGTGGTAGTGGTATGGTGTGTTTGTGTGTGTGGGTGTGTTTTCCCTTTTTGATTTGCTGGTCTGGGATTATTCATTCTTTGTATTTTCTTGGGTGTGGCTAACCTTTTTATACTGGAGTTCTCCTCTAGCACCTTCTGTAGGGCTGGATTTGTACATAGATATTGCTAAAATTTGGGTTTTTTTAAACCAGGGAATGTATGATATACTGTATCTATTGTGATTGAGTTTTGTTCGTTATATATCTGAGCTGGTATGTGTGGTCCTTAGAGTCTGTAGAACATCTGTCTATGCCCTTCTGGCCTTTCTGTCTCCACTAATATATAAGGTGTTATCATAATAGGTCTGTCTTTATATGTTAGTTGATCTTTTCACCTTGCAGCTTTCAATATTCTTTTTGTTCTGTATGTTTAGTGCTTTGATTATTATGTGCTGAGGGGGGTCTTTTTTTTTTCTGGTCCAGTCTTTGTGGTGCTTTGTATGTTTCTTGTACCTTGATAGTCATCTATCTCTTTCTTAAGGTTACAGAAGTTTTCTTCTATGATTTTGTTGAACATATTTTCTGTGTCTTTGATCTGGATTCTTCTCCTTCCTCTATTTCTATTATTCTTAGATGCGGTCTTTTTATAGTGCCCCAGATTTCATGAATGTTTTGTGCCAGTTTTTCAGATTTAACATTTTCTTTGACTAGGTGTCCATTTCTTCTATCATGTCTTCAATCCCTGAGATTCTTTCTTCTATCTCTTGTATTCTCTTGGTGGAGTTTGCCTCTGAGGTTCCCGTTTGAGTTCCAATATTTTTCATTTCAGAACTCCCTCTGAGTTTTCTTTATTTACTCTATTACTACTTTCAGGTCTTGAGTGGTTTTATTGATTTATTTTCACTGCTTGTTTGTATTTTTTTCATTTCCTTTTTATGAATCTCTATGATATTCAGAAAGGGTATTTTAAGGTCTTTTTCTTGTGCTTCAGCCACATTGCAATACACAGGGATTGCTGTGGTGGAGTTATTGGCCTCTAGAGAAGACATATTGACATGGCTGTTTTGGTTTTATTTTTACTCTAGAACCTAGGCATCTAGATTTGGAAAGGTTTTAATTCTAGGTGCTGATATCTGATCTTCTCTTTGTTAGGTGGGCATTTTATTTCTTTATTTCTGTTGACCTCTCTGGTTCTTAGAAGTATATGGAGACTGTGTGTTGTCTGGTAGGAAATTCTTCTGGGATCCTGATAAGTATGACCACAGGGTTTCCAGTTAAATGTTTCTAGGTATTGAGAGCTGACAGATTGGAGATGAGCTAGGGGGAGAAGGTGGACTGATGGTCCACAGGAGGGATGAAAGCAGGTTGTTCTACCAGGATATGCTTAATCCCCTGGAAATAGTGGCAAGTACTACAGAGAGGCCACAGCCTTGGCCTGCTACAGAGATGAGGGTGAGAATCTCAAGAATGGACTTGGAGGAATGGGAGAAAGGTCATTGATGATCTGCAGTTAGCTTGCTTATTTCCCTGACTGGCAGGCGTGCCCTGTATAACTTGCTGGGTTCAGGGCTGGGACAAAGCAATGAGCTGGGGAAGGGCACTGGGAAGGGAAGATCTGTATGATCTACTGGAAATGGGAGAAAAAGGGAAAGGGAGGCTGAAGAGCTGGGGATGAGACTTAGGGGTTGGACTTGAAGAAGAAGAGAGGTGAGGAACTGCAATTAGCCTACCTGTATTTCTGGCTTGAATGCAGGCCTTATTTCTAAATCTGATTAGTTAAAATATGTAAAATCCCACATAAAAGATCCCTACACTGCTTAAATTCTACTGTGAGATTTTAATCTGAGAATCTTTTTGCCTGATGAATTTTAGTTATAATAGCCTAATTAAATGAGTGTTTTCTACATCTTTAATCTGCAACTATTTCAATATTACATGAAAGTTGTCTTATCTTAATATTAAATGTTGACTTTCTAGATGCTGATTTTAAATGCAAATGAATGAAAATTATAGAAAACAAATCCCAGACCATAAAAAAGAAAGAACAAAAATATCAATGTGTCTTAGAGTTAATCCGTTTTCATCAGCAAGCAGTGTATTTGTTTTAATTAATTTTTGAAAATCATATTTTCAGTCTATGATCTAGACCATTTATTTAACATGTTTCAATGCATATAGTTCTTAAACAACAAGGTGGTTTGATATTTCAAATTATGCAAACACCTTAACAGACAAACAGAGGACTTTTTTTTTTTCCATAAACACTCTACAACTATATTGTGTGAGCATGGTAAGTGGAAGATATAGGACCATTCCTTCCCAGCATGACCCACGACAAATCTGAAAGACCTGGGTAGGTTTGTCTTGCATCACTTTGCCCCTCCTGCAGCTGGACCCATAACTAGGCAAGCATCCTGGTTACTTTGTTTTCAGATATTTCATACTGAGTTACTACATTGCCCTGATAAGAGACACGTTTTATCTAATGTGTTTTCTACTAATTTTTACTATATATTATGCTAAGGGAGAATTGGTACCACCTCTTCTTCATGCTCCTCCTTATGTTTCAGGCTAACAACGAAAATCTGCTTTAGATGTTTCTAGACTCATCAGTAGAGAATAGGGGGCTTGGACCAAACCCATCTGCAGAGTCCTTATATCAGAAAACCACACAGGGAAGTGGTGGTTATTATCTGCTCAGTGCGTGTGGAGATTCTTTCTAGTTTCAGGTACCACCTGGTTTTCTTCAGGTCCAAAAATCATTTCTTTATGTTCTTTAAGTTGAGCATGTTAATCCTGGTGGGTTTCATATTTCTCACCACAAAAATAGATTCCAGTGCTATCAATTCACAATATCAGGGTTCTTCAGCAACTGTTTATTATTATTATTATTATTATTATTATTATTATTATTATTATTATTAAAACAAATAGATTCTCTTGCATCTGTCAAGCATTTTTAATACCATTGACTTATTGACTTAATGCTGTTATTTCCATTGCTCATGAGACTATCTCATTATATCATACCACCCACAGATATGTACTTCTCATGACTCTTTCAGAGGCAGTCACTATATTTCATCGATGGTGAACTCTAGGGCAGTTCTTACCCAGAATACTCAGAAGACATTGGGAATGACTGTTTCTTTATTGATTATGCTAAATTTGCCATTTAAATTTTATAGCCTTCAGGCAGAACGATAAATGTTCTGTCTTCCTTAGCCATAATTGCTTTATTTCCAGAATAGACTTTGCTTCTTCCCAGACACAGCCACCAGTGAAACAAACACACAAGGATGAAAAAGAATGTCACCATTCATGCAAGGGTCAGCTGGCCTCTCTGCATCTAGCAAGGCTTAGAACCCACCCTAGAGAGCACAGCACTAGAATGGCAAGTGAGCAGGTCATCAGGAGGAACTCTGCTTCTAGAAGTTCTCAAAGGAGACAGATGTAGCACCTTGCCCCAAGAGACTGTGTTGCTTGTGCTGTGGATCCTCCACAGGGGAAAAGATGGTTATCACTGTGCCAGTAGCAGAGAGTAAAAGGCACCTGCTACACTTCCTGAAACCCCATAGACTATATACCTGTGGCAAGACTGAGTGCTTGCAGTTCAGTGCCCATATTAGCAGATACACTACCATATATATATACCAAGTCCAACAAGAGTCACACCAGTGATAATCTGTACATCACTGTTATTATAGTGGTTTCTGCAGTGTTTATGAAAGAATACCATATAACATCGTAACTACAAGAGGTCCTGGATTATGCCATTTTAGAGACTAAGGACAGAGGACTAAAGGATGCTATAAAGTATGGAACTGCATAGGCCCTGGTCTGGTCTGAAATGTCCTTCCTGGACAAGACTTCTGACCCAGGGAGTGGAAGGTACCAGGAAGACTCAGAAGGAAGAAAGCATTCTAAAGTTTAGGGATCCCTGAGGCATGTTTCTGGGGCTGGTGCCAGTTTGCAAATCTTAAGTTAGCAATTCTTTCCACATTAGGTCTCTAGGAAGTGATCTGGAAGATAATTTGCTATTTCCCCAAAGTCCAGTTTATGTGGCTTACTAGAAGTGGTGTACAAATGTGTCATTCCATCTGTCCCTAGCATCTAACCAGTTAAGCTAGAACCACTTGAAAGTTGCAAGATCTTTTTTTTTTTTTTAATTTATTTATTTTTATTTATTTATTTATTTATTTATTTTTTATTTTATTTTATTTACATTTCCGATGATTCCCCTTTTCTTTGGAAACCCAGTGTGCCCTCCCCCTCCCCGCCTCTGTGAGGGAATTCCTCCTCCCACCTACCCGCCCACCCATTCCCATATTCCCACCTTGACATTCCCTTTTACTAATAGCATGATTCCACGGTAGAAGCTTGACTTCTGGCTGTCTCCTCTGTTATTCTGCCCACAATTTTTTGTTCAACTGATGAGAATGTCAAAGTTTGCCTCTTTTGGTCCTTGTGGGAATCTTAATCCAACTACATTCTACATGCAAAGACAATTACACTAACTGTGTCCCATCGATAACATAAACCAAGCCAATCTCCTATCCCTGTACTTCTAAGCTATTGTTGAACCTGTTTGGAAGTCTGTAACTCCCAGAAAGCTTCATCAAATAAGTGATTCAATTTGTGCTACCTCAATGTAATATGCTGTTATCAGTCTCAACATCTGAGTGAGACTAAGAGCTGGTAGGAATCCACACCACCTCTATGACATCACCACAAAAAACAACAACAACAAAAATGAAATTTAATGAATCTGTAATTTGTGAATAGTGGCCCAATGGCCTGAACTGCCATAATGAAGGAGACTGTGCAGTTACAACTCCATGTAGGAATGCGCCTCAGATACACACTCATTTCACAATGCATTTTCTCAAAGCACATTAGAATACTTACCCAGGGAGAAGTCTTCCTTCTAGAAAAGCAGATTAGCAACCTAAGTGGCCTTTGAAGTGGGAATGTCAGTTCCTATCGCTAATTAATTTTTGCTTAAAACAACTGTAGGGCTTCTGCTACACTTATATAGGCAGATTGCTCTGGGGAAGGAACATGTGGCATTTAAAAACTGTCAAATAGTTGCATATGCTTTTCCTAATCATGCCTGTGGTTATCATATTCCACTCCCAACACAAGATGAAAGTCATCATTTATATAGCTTCCATTCCCTTTTGGAATTTGATCTGAGATTCCAAAGTACAAAGTAAACAGGGATATGACCCACCTTCTAAAGGATGCTTCTTGAAGACCACTTGGTACTACTCTCCTGAGCACTAATTCTAAAAACTGTATAGTATTTGTATAATGAGATCAGGAAACAAGAATTTATGTTTTGTCCTATCACATTAAATCATTTGACGTGGGGAACATTATTTAATCTTCCTCCAATAATATCTGTCGTATGTCTCTCAGCTGCATAAATCGTGATCTTCCTCCTTGTTAAACTTTATTTGAGCCATAGAAGATAAGGTGAAGAAGACAGCTGCAGTGGAGTATCACAAGATTGGCCTTAAGTCAACTGAAGTCTCAAGTTACAAAACCATTGAGTTCAATATGACAGCAGGAAGAGCTATTTAATCTCACTCTTCTAATATTCTGGTTGCTTCACCTGCCAACATCACACTGTTAAATAAATACAGATCAGAATTTTTACCTGGGTGCCCTAACTTCTGAAAAAGTGACTATGGACATAGGTCATATTGTATAATATGACCCTGTGAAGCCTTCCTTTATGTATCTGAGATTTGCCCAATGGGTCACATGAAAGCTGTTCTTTGTGGGAAAGTGTCAAGGGCTGAGCAGCATTGAGCCACAGTGATGCAAAAACATAGAAACTCCCTGGGACTCATAAAGCATTCAGTGGAGAACTACTTTAAGATAGTGCTTATTTATGTTGATTTAAAAAGAAATCTCTCAGAACATAGTTTAGTATTTTCTTAGAAACTACTAGAAACTACCAGAAATCTCATGCCCTCATCCCGCCAGTAAGGCAAATTAAAATATATGACTAGAAAACTGTCAAAACATCCTAGGCATTCCCTGGATGTTCCCTTGCAGGAGCACTGTGGTGACTTTACTTAGTCCATTACACAGCAGCCTTCAGGGCCTCTCTTTTTCATTCTTATGATGACAGTGATTTCTTGCACCTTCATTTGGGATTATTGTAAATCCCTATTGTTCAGCTGTTTCATTATTAACTTTAAAAATAAATATACAATTATAAGAAATATAAAAGATACCCTGCAAAATTTCAAGATGTAAGCTAAAAAATAAACTATTAAATCTAACTGTACTGGCTGGTTTTGTGTCAACTTGACACAAGCTGGAGTTATCACAGAGAAAGGAGTTTCAGCTGAGAAAATGCCTCCATGAGATCCAGCGGTAAGGCATTTTCTCAATTAGTGATCAAGAGGGGAGGGCCTCTTGTAGGTGGTACCATCTGTGGGCTGGTAGTCTTGGGTTCTATAGGAAAGCCAGCTGAGCAAGCCAGGAGAAGAAGCAAACCAGTAAGCAGCATCCCTCCATGACCTCTGCATCAGCTCCTGCTCCTTGACCTGCCTGAGTTCCAGTCCTGACCTCCTTTAGTGATGAACAGCAGTATGGAAGTGTAAGCTGAATAAACCCTTTCCTCCCCAACTTGCATCTTGGTCAGGATGTTTGTGCAAGAAAAGAAACCCTGACTAAGACACTAACTAAATAATTGTGATAAACCATACCAGTTACCTGATCTCCTGTAAACCTGTAAAAGAGATGAAAAATCTAACATACTTCAGATTCTTCAGTTCCTTTGACTACCACTCTGGAATATTTCTGAAATTGTCTTGGATATTCTCTTCAGGGTTTTATTATATGCGCATGTGTGAGACAAGGCTGGTGTTATGTTTCCTTATACATTCTATGGTACTAGCAAAGTGATTTTGATTATGTAGTTATTTTATGTAACATAGCTTCTTGATTCTTTGGTAAACTTTGATCTTTTTCTTGAGCTTTTTGGAGCCCTGAGATACTTCAACTAAAGGGTAACTGGGACGCGCGGTGAGTCCTTGCATAGCTGAAAATGCCTTTGCATCGAAGTCAGGTTATGAAGCCCAGATTTTAAATTTTTTGCTCTAAATCAAACCACTGGATATTTATATTTTTCATCATTTTGAGGATGTTGGCAGACAATTTCTTCTTGTTTCTCTTTATGTTGTGAGATTTGACCAACAGGAGGGACATCACTTATGGCTTTCTAGTTGTTCTTTCCACATTCGACACTTTTTATGTATAGGGTATATTTTTTATACTACCAGGAGTTAACTTCCCACTAGTAACCCTGTCACTCTGTTGTATCCACTTAATTATGCTTGGTACAAGTTAGTGAGTTGTTTTTCTTTCCTGGAAAATCAGGGTTTTCCCCCTTTAGATTCCTCCATGTTTCCTTTGTCTTTTCTCTCCTCATTTTATTCCCAATTTTCCAACATTTTTAGACTTTGGCATCCCCACATTCCCCCCTGCTAGCATCAGGTTTCCGTGTGTGTGTGTGTGTGTGTGTGTGTGTGTGTGTGTGTGTGTGTGTGTGTGTTGTTTGGTTGTGTATTTGTTTTTGAGATTATAATATAATTTCATCATTAATCTTCCACAATGATCTACAGGCAGTGAAGGAATGCTGAGCACAGAGGAAATAGTCTTAGCCAGGGAACGGTCCTTAGAATGGTTTGCCAATATGAAATGTCAGCCTGAAAACGTCTATGTACAAGCGACATTATACAGACTGAGCAGGATGGATTTATTGATTTGTTGTCGTTTTTATTAGGAGCTGCTTGGCTTTACAATGCCCTTTCTTGAAAGTAGGTTACCTCAAACACCGAACCTCTGTAACAACTGACTTTTGGTTGCTGTTTCTCTTGGGAGATACTGTTTTTTTCTAATAGAAAGTAGGCATAGAGTAGCCTTCTTATTGCCTGCCCAGAGGTCCTTAAAAGGCCTCAACTACTCCTGTTTTATTAATGCTGTACCCATTTGCAAGTTTCAGTTAGCAGCAGCTCAAGGCTTTGCACCTAGTTCCACCATTGTGTTAGCAGTTGCAGGAATCCCACACACCCTTTTAGGCTGCAGGCAAAGACATATGTCTTTAATCTGTCTCCATTTTGGTGCCTTTTATTTATTTTTAATTTCTTAAATTAAAATATGCTTACATCATTCTCTCCCCTCCCCTTCCCCCTCCAACTTGTCCCATGTTCTTTTATTGTACATTGCAAGCTCCTTCTGTCTACAAACCCCACACAGATGTAGTACTAGCGCATTTTTCTGTAATTATTTCTTTGCTTATGCCAACTCCAGACTGGTTTTCCATCAGAACTTAGAATTCCAAATGCATATTTTTGGAAGTTTCCTTTCATGCTGCCTATGTTTAGATTTGAGGTTAAAAATTAAATGTATTTTTTAAATTTAAAATTGTAATCAATTTTTTAATTTGGATAAGTCAGATCTCAATGGTATTTCCATTTGAAAAATTCAGAATTTCTTAAACAGAAAAATCTCACATTTTAAAGCTACAATCTGCACATAATGGGGAACATGTAGTGTTTGAATTTCTGAGTCTGAGTTACCTTACTCATTGTAGTATTTCCAGTTCCATCCATTTTCCTGCAAATCTAATAATGTTTTTTCTTTGTAGCTAAAAAGCATCCTATGTGTTTATATACCACATTTTTTAATATCCTTGCATCAGTTGATAGACATCTAGACTGCTTCTATCTCTAAGCTATTGTGACTAGAAAAGCATGAGCATGTGGCAGTTTCTCTGTCATAGATTATGGATAATATGTCCAGGGGTAATATGGATGGGTCACATTGTGATTATATTATTTTAGATTTGTGATTTGCATAGTGATAATTCTAGTTTATACTCTCATCAACAGTGAATAAATATTCACCCTTTCCCACATCTGTAGTAGAGGCCAAGAACAACGAATCCATGAGATGGGGAGAAAAAAGGTTTTATGTGATTGCGACATAAAATAATAAAAGGAGACATAAAGGTGGAGTGGCAGAGTACATGGCATGGAAAGATTTAATCAGTGACAACGTAGAAGGATGGGGGATTGTGGGAAGATGGGATGTGAGGGAGGAACAAGAAAAATTACAGATGTAGGCGAAAACCATATAAAAACCTACTCGAACAAAAAATACAATTTAACAACAAGAGTTGGAATTGAGGCACCCCCTAAGGATAATGCTATACTCAGAGAACATCAGTTATTAAACAAAATTTCCAATGCCAGATGCCTATCAGTTGCTGGACACAGGAATCCCAGAAGTCCCTAAAAGAAAATAGTCTTTCGCTAGTGTTCCTGCTTGTGCACCAGAACTATACAGTAAGACCCCTATTGGTGACAAAACCAAGCATTTTCAACAAAAGACATAAAAGAATCAAGCTAGAACTGAGCTGCAAGTTTCCTTCCTGCTGTCTAGCATTCATGGTACCAGACAGATGGTAATGCATAGGTTGCTGGAGAAGAAAATTCATCAGTGGACTTACCCAACTCTGGACTCTGTTATAATAAAACATGCCAAGCAGGATATACCCACTGGTTCAATAGTGGCACAACTGTTTAGGGGGCAACTAATCACTTTCTGGTGAGATTTGAGGTCTGCTCCATGGGAGAGAAAACATGCCTGGTACAAAAAAAATATGCTTGGCACTACAAAGCTAGTCAAAAGTGTAGGTCTGGGGAAGTCATGGTCCCCAGGGTAAAATCTACCATTGATATTGTGCTAAATGAACATGTAGTCAAATTGCATTCTAAATATCTGTTTTTATGCTC
The DNA here is from genome assembly GCA_028551405.1 of Uromys caudimaculatus. Lineage (NCBI taxonomy): Eukaryota > Metazoa > Chordata > Mammalia > Rodentia > Muridae > Uromys > Uromys caudimaculatus. The sequence continues at coordinate 79,198,749 of CM052705.1, read as the reverse complement.
ATACACCAGTGCTGCCCTCAGCTTGGTCAGAGAGGCTTCTTTCTACTGTGGGCAGAAGCAAATGCGAGATTCATAACTGGAAAAAGTACTGAGAATATGTGGCTATAGAATGCCCAGGCAAAATGGTACATCTATAAACCATTTTCCAAAGCCCCAGGAACAACACAGAAGAGGATGCTGAAGGACCGTAAAAGTCAGAGGATGGAGACAGGAGCTCTGACATGCTACCTTGTGAACTTTACAAGCCACTGACATAATGAGCAAACAAATGATGTGACTATCTGCATAAAATGTGCACAACGAAACCACAAAAGAAGAAAAAAGGGCAGCAGCAAGAGTGGGAGGGGAACAAGAGGGAGGAATGGGTGGAGAGAAAAAGAGAGGGAGAGATGGAGGGAGAGAGGGAAGGAAGGAAGGAAGGAAGGAAGGAAGGAAGGAAGGAAGGAAGGAAGGAAGGAAGGAAGGAAGGAAGAAAGGAAGGAAGAAAGAAAGAAAGATTCCAGAACTTCTCCTACAAAGGAGTTAGAAAAATTGTCCTGAGATTGGCCCTTCTCCCCATTACTGAGAGGAATCTCTTCTAGTACAGATGAGACAGATCTGACCCGACACGTTTCCTGAGATTGGAGAGATACAAGGTGACTTAGTCCTATGTTATGAGCATGATGATCTAAATGTAAGGTGATAGATTAATCATTTCTTCTGAAAATACTGTGATTAGCTGTGAAACATTCTCAGGGATTGTTCTGACTTAAGATTTCTTCAGATGCAGTCATAAAGATATGACTTAGTCCCAGGAAGGTCTAGGGACTAAGATGCCCCAGGCTTTTCCTTCATCTGCATTCCTCCATCATTCATGAGTTTAAAATTACTAATAAATCTCAACATTAGGTAACATCTCTGATTTATGTATCATTGTGCAACTTCACCAAACAAGAATAAAAAAATTAAAGAAACTGAGATATAGTTGGCCACAGAGTGAAATAAGTATTGGTTTATAATATACATAAAGTGGAATGCAATATTATACAGCAATGTCAATATTCTATTTTTCTGAAGGATAGTGACTTGCACAGCTACACAGCTCTACCTTTTGAGGAGGAAGGCAACCTTCGACAAGTATGTATATGGCTAAGCAATAGTTTAAAATGGTCAGGCCTGAGAATAGCACTTCGCTATTGCTGATATAATAGAGTGATCAACAACTATGTCAAGAATATAAATAGATATCACACAGTCAAGTGACAAAAGTTGCTTAAAATATTTTACCATGTTTTAAGTAAGATTTTTATTTTGGTTGGCCACTTTCATCACTATCCTCATGAGTTTGAGGCCAGCCTGGTCTACAGAGTGAGTTCCAGGACAGACAGAGCTACACAGAGAAACCCTGTCTCGAAAAACCAAAAAGAAAGAAAGAAAGAAACAAACAAACAAACAAACAAACAAACAAACAACGAAAACTGACATCAGAATAAAACTGAGAAGATAAGATCAGCTGACCTAACAACTACAGCACCTAAGTGAGTTAGGTGGTCAACGAATCAAATCATCTACATGACCAATGTCTGCCATTTAGAACATTGCATAAACCATCCCAAAGTGGGTGACAGCAAACATTTACTATTCTTTTCTCTCTGCTTCTAGAAGAATTTGGGCATAGTATAATGCACAGGTCATTCTTTGCTGTATAATATTTGTAACCTCGGGTGTAAGAATAGAATGCCTGGGATAAGGGAAACAACAGGGAATGAGAGCCACCTGGAGAATTTCTCATCTATGTCTGGAACCTTCATGAGGCATTTCAAAGGTTTTGACCTGATAAAAAGTGCAACTACAGAATCTCCCACTGGTCCCTTAAAGTGGCCTTCCAGGAGAATGTGTGGAATATGAAGAAGACAAGCACCACACGATGCACCTTTAGAAGCTGCAAAGCTTCTTTTGGTGGAGTCTTGGAGATGGAAAACTGTCACTTTCACTGTATCAAACCAGTGATTATTATTGATTCCAGCTGAGCTTCAGACAGAGGTTACTAACCTTGGTCATGAGATAGTGAAGAAAACACATGATTTGTCTGGATGACTCTCTAGGATGGATCTCAATTCTATGGCCTGAATTCATTAATATTGAAAAGAATCTACCTCTATTAAGTACTTCTATTTAACTGAGGGTCACTAAGCTTCGTTGCCAGAGGATCACCTAGACTATGGGATGTCATTCTGGTAAAACTAAAGGTGGAATGTTGTGAAGATTTTGCTCCTTTCATTACATGCCTAACTCTCAGAACATCAATCTTTATAACAGAATTATTCACCCATGCATTAAAATAGAAAATATTTAAAAAGAAACTATGATGTTTTCATTGCAATCATTGGAGATCTTAAAAAATTCAAGTGTTATAATTTGAAGTCAATTCTTTCTCCTTTATATTGTTATTTCTACATATAGGAGCAGGAAGAGGAAGTAGAAAAGAATCAGGAAGAAAAGACTCCAAGATATTAATCAAACTAAGTACAAACATCATGATCCTAGTGACAAGGAAGAGAAAGAAAAGAATTTATATAATAATAGAAGTATTAACATGACTATATATCGATTTCTACTTTTCAAATTGTTTAATTAGTCAGGTTTGATTATGGTATTCTTTTTTTTAACAAAATTTTTTTTGTGGACTGTTTTTCCCTCATCTCTAGGTCTCCTCTTGTACCCTTCCATGTAACCCCCCCCCCCATAGCTCCCTTCCCACTTACATCTTTTTTGTTTGGTTAGTTTTGGTTTTGGTTTGTTTGTTTGTTTTTGCCCAAAGAGGTAACTTAAAGTAATGTCATTATCACTTGGAAGAAGTTTAATCTCTCAGTCAACAGCACACAACCCCACCCTAGCAGCTTTCAAGAAGAACATCTAGCCTTAATACATATCATGTTCACATGAGGACAAAAGTGTCAGGCAGCAACAACAGCCCTTAGAAACTGTCACTTCTGTAGACAGTGCATTGACCTGTTCACTTTGGAGGGAGCACAATTTGATTCCTTAGAAAGGTCAATGTAGCAGAGCATTATGACACTAATAAAGCCACCCTGCTCTGCAGAGGTGTTAAGAAGTGCTGAACTCTGCAGTTTAATCATTAGAAGAGATGATGATGACCTGGTGTGATTCTACTATGCCAAGGCTATTTATTGTATTCAATATAATTAGCAATCCATTTTGCCTCCCTGGTCAAAGGTCTCCCCATTACATCCTGTTATATCTAATGAGTAAATTGTTGAGACATATCACTAATGTTGCTTGACACCCATCTCTCCTACCACTCCAAACCCTTTACTGAATAATAACAGAAAGCTTTTGTATAAATTATGCCCCTGGTTTGCTTGAGGCCAATAGAAGAGAAAGGTATATCTTTTATGTTCACTGAGAATTAATTCTTTACGAACATAATTTATTAGTTGTGAGTAATTTATAAGGTTATTGAATTGGTAGCAGAATAATAGAACTGACCTGGATTCAAACTCTGGGTCTGCTTCCTTGCCATGTACCCATTGGCAAGTTCTCCACATCACTGAATTCTAACAATTGTACTATGTAAATTTTAATAGGAATGTTCTATCTCATAGGTCTTTCTGGATGTACTGGATGAAGAATGTGAAAAACTTAGAGCTCTACCTACCCTTTGTGTAATCACAATATACTGTGTCTTATAATTAGAGTATAATTTGTGGAACATAAAAATCTATTCTTTTATGGACATTAATTTTAGAAAATTCAGAGATGATACTTTTACACGGAATGGAGAAAGCTAAGAACATTACATTTACCCAACATGGCTAAATTAAAAAGTCGTAACTTTTCTTGAAATCTAAAGAAATGAATTCCAAGAACATACTAAACTAGAGCTGGGCATGGCAGTTTGTGCCTACAGTGTTTGTACTAAAAAGGCTAAAGCAGGAGGATGCCACAAATTTGAAATTAACCTAGAGATAGAGAGTGACACCCTGTAAAACACAACAAAACAAAAACAAAAGAAAAAATAGGCAAAATGAAGCAACAGCAGCAAAACAGACTAGACACTAAAATAAAACAGGCTCTTTCAAGAAAAGATCTGATGTGAGCACAGAATCAACTCAATCATGGCAAACACTGGACACTCAGAGCACCATCCAGGTAAGAACTACCTAAAAATGTGGATGAGCCTCTAACAGCTGAGTGTGTATTCTTCCAAAGAGTTTGTTGGAGGAGGGATAGAGAGGCAGAATTTCATTTTTTTTTCCTATATGGATTCATAGGGTAATGGAAATAGGGCTCCCTACATCATAAAAATCTCCATTTAAAAAGAGAAAGCCACTGTGGGAAAGGAATAATGTATTAGAGCTAATTCCATTCTCAGTCCATCTTCACAGGAAAGTGTAGGCTTAGATTTTTTTAAAAACTACTTTAATAAAGGTTCTTAAACACTTTAACCTTCCTTCTAGCCCAAGAACCATCAGAAATGTGGACCTGTTTAGAAATATTACAGTTGGCAAGGGTGTAAGTATAACCCAACAGACAATGGACAGACAATGAACAGACAAATTCCAGTTTGTTGTCAGAATATCAGCAGTTCAGTTCACAGGAATCAGCAGCAGTAGCAGAAGAAACAGTGAGGCTCTGCCAATCAGCCCAAGTCCATGGAAGCAGCAAGAAACCACTGGAATATCACAAGAAGTTCTTTGTGGCATTTCTCTCTACAAAGTCACGACAAATGATGATCAGCAAAGAAAGCAAGGCAAACCAATGCCACAGCATCATCAGTGAAGACCTGCATCAGCAAACCCAATGAAGACCAGAAAAGAGTGGCAAGGTGAACCAATGCCACAGCCTCGTCCATCGTCTGTTGGGTTATACTTATACCCTTGCCAAACATCATGTGTCCTCTCAAGCACCTGCTCCAGCAAAACACCACATGTCTGTTCTCAGCAAAACATCCTCCCACATGTCTGCATCAGCAAAATATTCTCTCATAAGACAGTTTCCAGAAAAATATCAGATGACACAACTGAGTCTGCAAAGAAACCAGAAATTTCCACTTCAGGAAAGACGCGTAGCTGAGAGGAGAATGTTAACCCTGAGAAAATCCTGCTCATCCCAAGCTCCAACCTTAACACACAGTGAAGTAAACAGAATCTAAGCCAGCTAGGCACTAAAGGTAACAGCAACACTGACACATTTTAGGCACAATCACTCAGACAAGAGAGATGGCTAGATGAGTAAAGTGCTTAGTGTACAGGCACAGGGATGAGAATCTGTATACCCAGCATGCTTATAAAAGCTCACCATGTTGGCACTTTGTCCATAGTGTGTGTGTGGGGGGGGGGGGTTGTGGAAGTGGCAGGCAAATCCAGGCGACTTGCAGATCAGCCAGTCCAGTATAAAGAGGTGAGCTCCAGGTTTGAAACCCTGTCATAAAATAAATCTGAAAGTATTAGAAGACACCAGATATCAATCTCTAGTTTGCACACTAAACTTGTACAGTAGAGCACTCCCAAATATATACATATACTACACAGGCACATGTACTTGCATACACAGATACACACAAACATACACACACACACATACACACACACACACAAATAAAAAACAATAAAAAAATCAATTAAACCAATAGGTGGTTATTTGAAATATTGACTAAAATTGTTAAATGTCTAGTCAGGCTAACCAAGGAAATATTATCAGTTTTATCAATATCACAAAGAAAAGCAGGCAGGTTGTGACTGATTCCACATAAATTGATTATCAGAGAATATGACCAGTAACTTTCTATCCAAAAATTCAATAATTTAGATAATATCAATGATTTGTATTACTAGAATTTACTGGAGAATAAAAAGCATCTAATCACATACAAATTAAATAACTGAAATTTGTAGTTATGAATTTTCCCAAAGAAAAACATAGACACAATTGGTTTTCCCAACAAATTCTTTCAAATACTTAAAGAATTAATATTGGTTCAATGAATATTTCACAAAAAGCAGAAGAGAAGGAACACATGCTCTTTTTATTGGATCAACAGTATAAGAATACAAAAACACAACCTAATGAAACTATCAATCAGTGTTTCTCATAAGCACTGATAATACTTAACAAAATATTAGCTAATAAATATAGCAATATATAAAAAGAAAAATGCACCCGATCAAGTGGAGTGCCTCTTGGGAATACAAAGCTATATTAACAGTCCAAAGTCAACCAAATTAATTGTGTAACATAATATGAAGAACATAACCATATTACAGACTTCATAAAAGCATATCTCAAATTTTAATATTCTGTATTGATAATAATAGAAATTCTTCTGTAAGAAAATGATAGCAGTCAAAAGTCTGTTGCTATGATCACAATAATGTTCCTCCTTCTGAGACTTGTAAAAGGACAGAATGGGTATGCATAGCCACCTTCTTTAAACCATACTAGCAACCATATCCTAAGCAACAAGACAAGAGAAATTTAAAAACTGTACACATTAGAAACAAACAAACAAATATTCTTGCCTATATACAATGTAATTTTTCATTTGGAATAACTTGAATTATTGAGACAGTTACTATAACCAATAATTAAAGTTATAAGAATACAGGATACAATGGAACACTGGAGTTATTTTAAAATTTTAAAGATGATCAGAAAATAATATATAGCATAAGACTCCAAATAATGGAAGTAGCAAAGTATAAATCTAAAGAGATACATAATTTATAACCTAAGTGCTGGAACATAAAAGGTAAAGATTTTTCCAAAGAAATTGGAGCTATATATCATATTAATGGCTTAGAAATTTCAATATTTTTAATATATGATACAATTCTGTGGGAGTTTTTTATTGTTGTTGTTTGGTGATGGTGGTGATTTGGTTTGGTTTGTAGATAGCAGAAAGCAAATTCCAAAATCTATTTACAAATACAAAGAGTCAAAGAAGCTAAAACAACCAAAATGACTTTAAAAAAGAATTGCAACAGCATGTGAAGAGCCACCTTATTCTAACTTTAGAACTTAATATAAAGCATCGGTAGATGATGGAATAGATGAAGGAAGACATAGATTAAGTTAGTAATATGTGAGAAACCAAAAGTAGAATCACCGTTCTGTGAGGGATGCTTTAAGGGAATGAGAAGAATTAGAGGAGAAGTATTAGAAATTGCATATCTGATAAAGAATCATACATAGAATACATGGGAAATGCTAGAAATTTAAAAAGGACAAACAGCTCAATGGCATCATGGTGAAAGGACCAGCCTCTTCACCAAAGATTGTGCAATGACTAGTGAACTAATAAAACATGTCAACACCACTTAGCTTTGGAGAAAGGAGACACCACTACACATCCACTGGAGAAGCTAAAATTAGAAAAGGTGATCACATGTAGTTTGAGGAGGATGTATAAGAACTAGAATTCCCATATGTTGCTTGTGCAAATATAAAATGATACTTTGTAACTTAGAACTTAAATATATACTTTCATATGGGCTAGCCATTCCACTTGGAAGTTTACACAATAAGAATTAAAACAAATTTTCATTCATTCTTGGGTTGGAATATTCAAAGAAACGTCCTTTGTAACAGAAGCTACAAATAATCTAACTATACATGACAGGTAAATACCTATAGACAGACACATTGCAGCACACCTATAGAAAGTGGCCATACATGTCCTGCAGAGGAATGAACTTTTAACACATACTCATTAGTGATTCTTCCTTATTTGTTATTTCTTTCATTTTTCTGAGATTACAACATAATGCATCATCCCCCCATCCTTTTCTTCCCTCTAAACTCTCACATATATACACCCTTGATCTCTTAATTTCATGGCTGCTTTTTCAATAATTGTCATTACATATATGTATATATGTGTGTATGTATGTTGTGATATATAATTGTTAAGTACAAAACATATATATGTTGTGTATATATTGTTGTTACACAAACATACATACACATATATGTATGTATTTATTTATTTATTCCCAAATACAACCTGTTCTATCTGTTTAATGCTATTTTATGTACATTTTCAAGGCAGCATTGTATTGGGTAACTAACTGTGCTTTTTCCTGGGAAAGATGGCTTCTCCCAGTCTCAGCACTTCTCAGTTGCCCATAGTTCATCAGGTAGGGTTGAAGCCTCATGGGCTTTCCCTGTCCACGTTAGTATGTTTATTCTTGTTGTTCTTGTTCAGCTCACATTTAAGCAGTCGTATTAGTGAGAATTTACAGATGTGGTTTTGACAGTAATTATGCTGAATTTTAAGAAGCCAAATGCCTGTATAGTTTATTATTCTATTTATATAAAATTCTAAAAATGACAAACGAATCTGCCAGAAAATGGGTTAGTGGATGCCTGGGGGTGGGAGATGGGGAGGGGTGGGAAGTATCAGCACAGGGCAAGAGGAGATGCTTCTTGACACTGCGTATGTTCATACTCCTTGTGTAGGAATGGTGCCACATGTGTACGTATGTCCGAGAGCATCAAACTGTGTGATTTATATATGGACGGTTTATTGCATGACCATTACACCTCAACCTGCTACTTAAGAAACTACAATAATTCTATATTCGTTAGTGTTTACTTATCCAGATTAAATGAGAAAATGAAAGCATCACTTCTTGATTCCCCAAATTACCAATATTTAGATGTTCAAAGACCCTCAAAATGCAGACAATTTTCTAATCAGATCATTTTTGAAGCCTTTGATTTCTTCCCTTTAATTTAACATTAGAAGCCAAGGCTGAAAGCAACTGTCTCCTGCATCAGGCAGTCAGGCTTTGTCTTTAACATTTAATTAAGGATGAAGTGGAGGAATCATTTGATTCTTCACCCCACCATTTCTTTTGGCGTCAAACTGCGTGAAAGCTTAATGTGTTTCAGAAGAGGTGGCTGCAGGTTAAATCACATAAATATTGAACACTTCACACCTGCTTCCTGTAATCTTTGCCTGAATATGGTTCACAGCCCATACAATCAGGAGTATTAGAAGATGACTATGCAACACCACCAGCAGAGAACCCCAAAAGAAGACTTCCCTCAGATTCTCCCACTATGCAAAACACATAGGACAGATCACTGGAGCTTTGTGGACACTGACCTATAGTGAATACTTACTGTAAAACTCAGGCACTGAGCTAGGCACTTCAATTGTATACTCTTATATAATCTCTGATCCAAGCTACTTTGAATTTTTTTGAGAGTTTATTTTTATCTTATATGGATGAGTGTTTATAGAAGTGTATGGGGCTGGAGAGATGGCTCAGCAGTTAAGAGCACTGATTGCTCTTCCAGAAGTCCTGAATTCAATTCCCAGCAACCACATGGTGGCTCACAGCCATCTGTAATGACATCTGATGCCCTCATCTGCTCTGTCTGAAGACAGCTACAGTGTATTTGCATACATATAATAAATAAGCAAATCTTTAAAAAAAGAACTGTATATCTGTGTACCATATCCATGTAATGCCTGGTAGCCCAGAAAGGAGCGTCAGATCCTCTGTGCATACAGTTACAGATGATTTTGAGTGGCTCTGTGGGTGCAGGAGGAAACCCAAATCTTCCAGAAGAGCAGTCAGTCCGTGTCTTTAACCAATGAGTCATCTCTCTAGCCCAATCTCATTGTGCTGTTTTTAATTAGCACTGTTATTCTACATATGAGAAGAATAAAACTTAGAATACAAGTTTAATCTTGTATTCTTTATATTCTTGTATTTGCTAAGATCATTAACTTAAAGAGAACAAGTCATATATGGAATGTACATCTTCTCCGATCCTGAAGTGGGTGGGCGGAGCCACGTGTACAGTAGTCTCTTCATTTAAAGCTCATCCGTTTCATGCAGTTTCCTCCCTAAATACCAACCCAAAGGAAAGCCTGAAGCAGACTGTACCTGGGTGAAAAGGAAGGAATTAAAGTCCAAGTGTTGGACCTACATCTTTTATCTGCAGTTGTTTATCTGCAAAGTATGTCATTCTCCACTACCATGTATTAAGCACTTAATATTTGCTAGGATCGAGCACGCTTAAACCGTGCATTTGCAATGCTCTCTAAGAGAATGGGAAAACAGGTATCTGCTACACACACTATAACGGGGTGACCAACACTGGATGGATGGCTGTCAGTAGGGCAGATGCCATGTGTGTGTCAATTCTTGAGAAAGTAGTAACCAGGGAGTGTGTATATGCCCAAGACACAGGTGGTTAAGTGGTCCTTCTGAAATGACAATATAATCTACACCATTAGTAGGCAACCTGTCACAGCGATACATTTCACCACATTGCCAGATCAGCCAAGGCACGAAGGTGATGGCATGCTTAAATGGGAACCCAGTGGAGGCCTTTCTCTACCTCTGCCATTAGTCACTTTTAGAGACCTCTCACTGATGCCTGAGTCACTGCTGGGTACTGGCTCTTTCACAAGTAGGGAAGAAACAACCTTGGCTGGCAATTAGGCTGGTACCATGAGCACTCAATCATTCTCAACTAGATGTTGGATCCGTTTACATGCTACCGAACTCCTGAGGCTAGCAGGATGCTTTTCACAGGGAGAGCAAGACCAGAAACAATCCTGCAGGTTAATGTCTACCTATGGTTAAGAAAAATGTTTTCAATTTGCTTTGGTTGCTTGTGAGAAGGCTCCTGCAGGGACATCCTAGGGTATGGTGATTTTCAGGCGACCCACAGCCTACAGCTCTGACACCCCTTGAGGCTATAGTTTGATAAAATTTTCTATTGTTGTCCTGGCAGTGGGCAGGAGCCTGAGGCCAGAGAACTCTTAATTGAAACAGTTGTGCATGGAGATTAAATTGGTGTTGCTCACCAATCAGCAAGTCCTATTGGGCGTTTTCTACCAAATGAGCACAATGAAGAATTCTGCAGGAAACAAGGGCAAGAAGGAAGATCCTGTTGAAATGAAAAGAAAGATATATTTTTGAAATGTCTGCAGTTCAAATCCTGAATCTATGACCCCTTGTCTGTGTGACAGTGGACAGGGCATCAATCACCCTAATCTCAGTTCTCTTTCCTATATAATAAGCATACTAGGACAGCATTAAATATGGCTTAAAATGGCAGCCTAAGTAAATAAATGTGTCTGTTACTTAGTAAGACCTTAATGACTGTGTGTTTGAAAATTTTAACAGCTCATGAAGCATATGCAAAGGCAATGGATGCTCTCTAAAGAAACTCCCTGTTCATCTGGAAAGAGAATATCTTGTAAAGATTACCAGAAATCCTGAGTTGAGCTGAATTATGTTTCAGAGGTCATTTGTACATTACCAATTGCATGCTGTAAATAAATTTTTATCAAGTCTTTTTCTTCAGTAGCTCCAGCCAACATCTTAGTTTACAAAGCAGTTAGCATACTTATAATCCCACAGAGAGATTTAGAACAGATTTTTAATTTGTCTATTATAACACAAGATACCTTTGCTAAAATACTATGATCGACCCTTAGGGATATTCCTTGGGAGTCAATTTTTGATTATTCATGTAATTTTTTTTCTGCGAGATTTTCAAAGACTGCTAGTGCTGAGACAAACCACCATATCTTTTGAGTTCTTCTAATTTTTATGGTAAAATATTGTTAGATTATATTACTTGTTTCATGATTAAAATTAATTATAATGCCACCTGCATAAGAAAATATAATCTATATTTCCTTAAACTTTTTTTAAAATAATTCCTCAGCAATGAATGCCCAAGTATAATTGCTGAGTCATCACATAATAAATACATACACAGTTAGTTTTATTAAAAGAAAAAAAAAAACCCTCTCAAACCATTTTCCAGGATAACCATACAATTCTTTGTGTGCGTGAGGAGGGATGAATAACTGAAGCCCCTGTTTGCTGGCACTTTGTGTCACCACTCAGCATGGTCCCTTGGCTTCAGCAGTTTTTTTCTCTTTCAGCCATCTTAGCAAGTACACAGTTAGATCTCATTGTGGTTTGATTTTCATTTTCGAATGTCCAATAGAACACCTTTCAATGTGACTGTCTGTCACTGTGGCTCCTCAGTAAGGAATTTACTCATCTTCTGCCCAGTTTCAAACTAAATCATTTTTTTTTAATATTGAGTTTTGAGATGGTTTGAAATGTTTCCTTTAGGTTGGATATGGATCTATGTACTGATTGTTTTCTTTAATAGATCTTTGGGTACCTTTGCTTAAACTTTATAACATGCTTTTTAGTACTATAGACAAAATGTCTGTCTATCTTTCTGTAAATGTTTACTTTTATATACACATTTAAGTGCATGATCCATTTTGATGTGTGCATATTTAGGAAGAGGTATTTTGGGAGGGCTTGATTTGGGAATTTTTTTGACCTATGTCATTTGTCAAAAAAAAAAAAAAAGCCATCCTTCCTCTAATGAAGAGAGCTTTGTGTCTTTATTTGAAAATTTTTAAAAAGAGTATGATCATGTAGATCTACTTCTATATTCTCTTTTTTGTTCCCATATTCTCCTTTTTGTTCCATTGATCTGTGTTTCTGCCCCTCTGCCAACAGTACAATCTCTTGATTAATATGTCTATAGAATAATTCCCTGTATTCTTTTTAAAAAGTGATTAGTTATCATGAGTCTTTTGACTCTCCTAAGTATACCTTTAGTATATGAATTATTCTTATTGGGATTTTGATGTGAATTATAAAAAATCTATAGATAAACTTGAAAAGAATTGGTGCCTTCCCTGTGTTGTGGTCTTCTAGCGTATGAATTGAGTTTCAAAACTTTTAAATATTACTTTCCCATAGATATTAGTTAGTCCAGTTTCAGCATTAACATAGACCACAAGAAAGAGCATTGCTCCTCATTTAAAAGTAGAGCTCTCATCAACAACTTGTTCCAGTCGCCTGCAAACCTAGTAACAGAAAAACTAGAAACTAGCCAAACTTCTGCAGAGAGATGAGAGACCTAAGAAGCAGGCTCTGAGCATTGATTTCACCTGAACAAGTATCCCACATACTGTGTTACCCAGAATGATGAGCTCATATAAGAACTTGAATAACCAACTAAAGGCCTACAGATTACAGTGAGAGTATGAAGCCATTGGAAGTTCATATTCATGGGGCTTAGCACTTATTTGTAGATTTATATTCCATGAAACTTTCCACTCACTAAACTGAAAACCACGAAGAATTTGGAGAAAATTGCCCATCTGATGTGACCTGGGGAGAGGGAAATATTGCTGCAAACTTCCAAGATCAATGTCTTCTATACCACCTATGGAGCAAAGCCTTAATCTACATTTAGAAAGAAAATGTAGTATTGAGATCCTCTAGAAGCTTAGTGAAACTGAGAGAAACTAAGAAAACTCCTTTACTGAGGAGAGGAGAGGAATGCATACTATGCTGATTGCTAAGTCTTGAAGATATCAGGGTGCTTATGAGAGTGAAACCTCTGAAACTCAGGATACTGTGGCTATAGATGACATAAACTTAATATGAAGAGAGTCAGCTCAGGAACTTTGGAAAATTCCACCAGGGCCCCGAGCACATGGGCACCCCTCATCTCCTGGAAGAAACAGGTTAGAGAGCATGTAGGCTGGAAGGGAGACGCTGATTAAGCCCCTACTACCTCATTTCCTAAAGACCAGTTTAAACGTCACACTGTTCTGCCAATCACATTGTGCCTAATGGCTGCTGTTCTTTTTTCTTTTTCTTTTCTTTTATTTATTTATTTTTTTGTATTTACATATGCAATATCTTTTTTTTTTGATACTTTATTTACATTTTCAATGTTTCCCCCTTTCTAGGTCTCCTCTTTGGAGACCACCTATCCCTTCCCCATCCCCCATCTCTATGAGGGGATTCCACCTCCCACCCACCCGCCCACCCACTCCCATATTCCCACCTT
>CM052705.1:79163783-79184380 GCA_028551405.1 Uromys caudimaculatus | reverse complement strand
GCCATTCTGACTGGTGTGAGGTGGAATCTCAGACTTGTTTTGATTTGCATTTCCCTGATGACTAGGGAAGTTGAGCATTTCTTTAGGTGCTTCTCAGCCCTGCGAATGTCCTCAGTTGAGAATTCTCTGTTTAGCTCTGTTCCCCGTTTTTTGATGGGGTTCTAAAAGCTATAAAAACTCATTGAAGGGCTGCACAGGGTTGTTCTCTCCAGCTTTGGTGTGCAGGGCGACCCTAGCATGCTGGAAGGATACATTCCTCTTGCATTTTGCATTGATCCCCGACTCCATGGTGTTCACTCGGGGAGTCTCCAGGAAGTTAAGGCTCCCCAGAGTTTTACAAATACATTTAACCCACACCATTCCCTGCTTCTTTCTTCTAGAAGACTAACAAACACCCAGCTCGTACAAACAGTCATAGGACACAGGTGGTAGAAGGCAAGAGAACAATACTCGATACTCTCCTGCGCATCACTCAAAGGGAAAGCAACAATGTGAGCAGAAACTAGAAAGTAAGTCCCCAACAAATCAGCTCACAGCTCAAAGCACCAATACACAAAATTAGAGCTCTTGGTGTATAAAAACAAACAATATAGCTTAGGGATTGCTCAGCAGGACACAAATCTGCGCAGTTCAGACCCACCAGAAGGAAAAGTAAGTTAATCTGAAAGCCTGCATTCCAAGCTCCTAAGGAAGCTGCTACAGAAGAACGCTGATGCTCAAGGTCAACTTGGAATACGGAGTGAGGTTTAGGACAAATTAGGAAGACCCTGTCTCACAATACAAATTAAAAAGAGGACTGAGGATATAAGTAAATGATAGAATGTTTGCCTAGGATGAAGGAAACCCAAGTTCAAAGTGTGTGTGTGTGTGTGTGTGTGTGTGTGTGTGTGTGTGTGTGTGTGTGCATGCGCGCGCGCGCGCACGCGCGCGCGTGCTGTGTGCGTGTATGGGTGGGTGTACATGTGCATGTGTGTGTCACTACAGAACTTTCAATTTTCATCAAAAAGCATGAGACTCGGGATAGCAAGTAAAGTATATTCTTAGGTGAAAAGCAATCACCAGAGCAAGTCTCCAATATGAGACAGATATTGGAACTATGAAACACAGAACTTGAAACAACTGCAGGTGTATTGAAGGCATCCATGGGGGAAGGAAACAACATGTAATGTCATGTGAGTAATTTCAGGAGAGCTGAAATTCAGACGAGCTGACTGGAAAGCAGTCTCTTTTCCAGTTCCTCTACTTACCAAGGCAGAAAGACCTCTCCCGTTGTTGAATGTAAAGTGAATCACTGTTGGAGGTGAAGCGCATTGTTTTGTTTGGTTTTGTCTTTTTTCCTTGTTATAGCTGTGTTGATTAAACAGAAATGGCCAAGAGTGAAAAGGTCTCTGAATTTCTCATGCTAGATTCCTAGACAGAGAACTACCTGGGTCTGGATTGTTCCTATTCCCAGTATGAAAGGATTCACCCAAGCAAAGCCCTCAAACTTGGGTGGTTCTAGTCTGCTCCTGTAAATTACAGCATCTTGGCTCTTCACCCCCATACCAAGTCATGTACCATCGCTCTCCAACAAGGCTGTCTTCTACTCTCCCTCTCTAAGAAGCTCTTGCTTTTGCACAAGATGACTATAGAGTGGGAGGGAGAGAACCTTTACCCCCCATGAAACCATGAAAAAGATCCAAGGAACATATTCATAAGACCCAGCCACAACATATTTTACACTGAAAATACAAAAATATTATATGAACTTGGTAATTTTTTTCTTAGATATTTTGTTTGTATGAATTTCTATTTCTTACAACAAAATTTATCCTCCACGTACGAGCAATTGTTTTTGAGCAATACCTTCTAAACTATGGAACACAAGGAAACTACACACAAAAATATAATCTATCAGACCAGAAATTTCTAGATAAATTTGATCAAATTTTCATTTTATCATCTTAAAGAATGACGCCATGTAAATGAGATGTCAGCGGAAATACACATCTCAAGTAATTTAAAAAGCATAACACAGGCACTTCACTCGTCCTTTGAACTAACTTGATGCTGTGGTACACTTGGAAGGCACTGTTGAATTACAAGAGAGTCAGGTAAAATCCTGGGTCCCTGGAGAAATGAGAACAGCAAATAAATTCCACATAATTCTTATAGCATTATGCTCTTTTCAGGTTCAGAGATGTCCTTGATTAAAATTACCTGCAAAGATGAGGAAGCAGGTTAAAAGTTTTAGACTCACACTGCTATCATAGACATTGAATTTCAAGTACAATTCATAGCCACCAACAGGTATTGGGCATCCACTTGGAATAAGTTTTCACAAATACTTTCCATAGCAACAACAGAGAGTGCTTTGCCTTAAGAAGAGCAGCTGGGTCAAGCTGAGAACCACTTACCAGAACATGTCAAATTTAACCACCACTATTTCCCTTTAGTTTAAAAACCATTATGTTTTTTAGCTCATAAAAGAACTAACATTAGCTCAATGACTGCGATGACATTTACAGGACAAGATTGCTGCAGAGTGAAAGAAAACAAAAGCGAGTGGTCTTCCTGTGAGTCCTAGTAAATCTCAAGGTCAAGCATACTAATTGCTTACGTAATTAGATATACTTGGGAATGGCTTGGTTGAGATAAGAAGTCAGTTGAACATTAACTATGTAAAAGAAACCACTTGGGAGGAGGAGTGGATGCAGGGAGGGGAGGTTGGGGACTGAGAAGAAAGGAGGGAAGGGAAACTGCTGCTAGGCCAGTATGCAAAGTAAACTAATTTGAGAGAGAGAGAAAGAGAGAGAGAGAGAGAGAGGGAGAGAGAGAGAGAGAGAGAGAGAGAAAGAGAGAGAGAGAGAGAGAGAGAGAGAGAGGGAAACACTTTACCATTTCATTGTTCTCAGACAAGTAGGTCAAGGATGTCATTCTGAGCTGAGAACAGTATCAGGTTCTCCAGAAGGCAGAGTTGGGACTTGGAAATGGGAGGACAGTGGGTATGAGGACAAGGGAGGAAGAGGAGTCAGATCTCCCTGGCTTCAGAGAAGGCTCTGCAGCATGGGGACTGGAAATGTGCCAAGCACTTAAGAAACTGTGGTCTGTCTGCCTAAGCATATGTCAGGGCAGAAACTAGAGCTGATTGGAGAGAAATGATTAGGACCCCAGAGACATCTGCTCTAGTCTTACGAATACACCTCACTGAAAGCAAGAGCTCTGAACCTTGTACACAAGGGTTGCCATTGTGGAAACAGAAAAGCGGGTAACAGTAGACTTTCCAAGTACATGCTTCTACTTGGGTGTATGAAGATGTGGTCTTCACAGAATCTAAACTAATTGCTATAGATTGAATATTTGTTTACCCACAACATATATATGTTGGAATCTGAACCCCTGATATGGTTCTGTAAGGAGGTGGGACTTTGGGTATTATGTGATTACATCATAAGGTCACAGCCTTTATGAATGGCACTAGTGCTCTTGTAAATTCTGTTATAATAACTAATGTGCGGTGCTTTCTAACTGCCTAAGACATGAATAAAATATGAGATCCCTATATTTTGTTACACCTTGATCTGCAATATGGCAGCTATACCCTGGTGTCCTTCAATGTGTTCAGCCCTCACCTACCACGTATAAAGCCCTGCGCTTAATCCCGGTAAGACAAGCACATACAAAGAGTGAACCAATCATATGTTAATCGGCCACCTGTAGTGGTCTGACTAACAATGTCCCCACAGGCTTAACTAGTTGCAGGCTTAGTCAGCAGTGGCGGCCCTGCTGTCTGGGGAGGCTTAAGAGGAGTGGCTCTGCACAGGTAGTGCTTCACTGGGCACAGCCTTTGAGAGTTTGGAGCCTTAGGCTACATCCTGTCTCCTCTCTCTATGGCTTGAAGATGTGAGCTCTTAGCTTCCTGCTCCTGCTGCCAAGCCTCCCAAACTGTAAGCCAAACAAACTCAGTCCTCCAAATTGTCATTGTTTATGACATTTTATTCCTGCTACAGAAAGGTAACTAATATGCCCCCTAAGCCAAGCTTTTGTCACAAATTTTCTGTAATGGAAACTGTAAGTCCCTCACTCTTTTAAGGAAGTGGGGTTATCAGAAAAAGACACAATGACTTATTTCTTCCTGTCTGAGGGCTTTTATTGTTCCTTTCCATTAGAGCCCCTGCACCTCCACCTCCCTCAGCCCTGATGACTACCGTCTATTCTCGAAGCATATTTTCCTAAGCTAATTGCATAGCATGCTAAAAATAACCAATAATTATTTCTCTATCACTAACAGTAATGTCTAATGCCCTCTTGACAAAAATCTTAAATCTTTGAGGTGATGGCTGTGTTAATTAGTTCAATTTCATTACTCTACATTGTATTCAGAAACCACAGCTCTGCTTTTGCCCCATAGACATTGCAACTAAAATGTGTAAATACGAATCTTAGGAGACAGTTTCCTGAGTTCAGCCATCTCAGGAACAAGTTCCATCTTCCTGGCAGAGCAAAAAACTGAGTTCATGTTCTGAGGCCTCCCAAACCAACTCCTATCCTACTTCTTCAGGTGTTTCTTGTGTAAAGAGGGAAGTTGCTGATTATCTAAACTAAGACATACTAAGTTGTCTGTCTTGACTTAATTGACTATGTGCAACTTACCCATTCCTTTGTTCCCTTATCATTCAAAATTCTGGACCAGAGTCTAGGAGAGGACCTGACTACGAAAGCTGAATCAAGGGCCCAGAAACCAGGTGACGCAGATAAAGCCCAGTCACCAACATTAACTTCCTTGCTTAACCAATTGTGTCAAAATATGATTGGTCAATGCAACAGCCCATCCCACTTCCCCTTGCTTTGTGGTCCCATCCTGTAAAAATCCTGGCTCCAAGAGAACTGATACCTCGTTCTGGACTCTTCCTTGAGAACCTGCACTTTTATGAACATACCCTGCCACTCACAGACATATATACATAATTTTAAAATATTAAAAATAGAAGGTTTTCAAAACCAGTCTATTTGCCAAGACATCTCTGGAATTCTCACAAGTCGGTACAGAACAACAACAGATCAGATCTGGCCCTCATCAAAAGTGAGACATTTTCAACCAAGCTAGGAGCAAAAAAATGGGTCTGCCTTCTCAATATAAAATAATAATAGTTATGAAAAGTAAAAACAAGACCATTTTATAAATAAATACAGAACAATATCACAAAATTGTATGACATGCATTCACATGCAAAAGATTTGAATATTAAAAATGAATGCATTCGATTAAAGAAATATTGACATTGTGGTGTTTTATTTCTGGAGCTGCTGCAAAATGCAACCCATAAATAACACATTTTAAAATGAAAATAACCTTACCCACATCACTAGAGATGCACATTGTGGGATTTGACAATCTGTTATTAAACATAGACCTCAGATAAACACTGAGAGCTTAGCCTGAGTATTAGCATGTGTGTCTCTGGCCTAAAAGAAATCAACAGCACACTAATAGAATGCAAAAGCAAAAAAAAGACAGTCTCCAGGACCCTGGATGCAACTCAAAGTCAATTTCACCTTAGCAGTCTGAAATGCCAGGAGCAGATGGTCAGCGATACCATGGTAATCACTTTATCATCAGCATATGGAAAAGGGATGCTCACAGTGCACAGCCACAGCATTGCCACACTGAAGCCAGGCCCCAGAGTGATACACATTCTTTTAGAAAATTGGCTGTGTTCAGCTCCACTTAGAATGGTTCACTTGATAACATTGCTCCCCTTCTTGGTGAGAAATTTAAGGGAAGGCTCACTTGTCATCCTAATTGCTAGATAATAATCGGGAGTGATTGAAGCCTGTGTTACTATGGTAACTGGGGTCCTACTGAGTAGCTGTTCTCTATTTCAAAGAATTAAATCTCCCTGTTAGTAAATTAGTGCCAAAGTCACTTCCATTCTTCCACTGGATGCTAACTCTGGTCCCTCCAATCCATTCTCTGTTGCACCATATGGCAATAAGTCATAACCTAGCGTTGAACAGCAGGTAAGTAAAGAATTTGTTTTCAGAAATCCATTACCATTTCTAGACAACACAGGACTATTTTACAATCTTAGCACTATTGATAATTTGAGCTGGATAATTCTTTCTAGGAAAGTGGGTTCTGTCCATTGCAAAATCTCTAGCCTACCCTCTGGGTATCTTCAGCAGAAATCACCCTACTTGTGATAACAGATTTTAAATGCCTTCAGAAATTGACAAAATGTCCTCTGGATACAAACTACTAACATAAAGAAAAGTTCAATGGATGAAATAGTTTGTTAACAGAATCAAATATGACCAATGCATCTGGGTGCACATACCATCATCCTAATAATGGTTGCAATATGTGCTTATTTTATTAGATGATGGTTGATTTGCTTGCTGATTATAGGACTCTCTACTATTGAGCTTAGCTTTGTCTTGCTTTTACTTTTATGGATAGAACCATCTCTTTTCCAGCAATTAAAGCTTATGCAAGTATAGCTGTCAGTAGGTGTCTGGCTGGGAACTGGCCCACCTGGTTGCTTGATCTGCAGAGGTTATTTTGGGTGCTGCCTTGTTTTTGCTCTAAATCCTTTCCCCGGTGTTCCAGCAGCCATTGTCTATGAGGTATTGTCAATGAGACACTGCACTGAACATAATATAAATGAGCAAATATAAAATAAAAAAAGGTTCAGTCTGCTTTCTGGGAACCCCACAATGAGCAGATATATTCTGAAACTGAATTTAGATTTACATTTCTTTGGAAGGGTATTAAAAGCAATCTTCCTGAAGAGCAGGATGGAGGGTTTGGGATTTTGTGCTGCTGTTACTTGCTGGTGCTTCTTTTGAAACTCTTAATGCTGGGCTCTGCATTTACCCAGCAGTCCTTGCAGAGCAAATGCTGAACGCTCTTACCATATAGTCAGAGATGCTACTACCCTCTTGGTGGGTTTCAGAGACAGTAGGGCCGAATTGTTCTGAGCTGGCAGCCCTTTTTAGGAGTCCTTTATGTAAGTCCTCAGAAACCCTCTGCCCTGAGAAACAAAGCAGGATTTTCAAACCCTGTCTTCACTTCTGTGTCTTGTCACTCTCCTGTACCTACAAGAAGGTGAGGACACTCACAGCTGTGGCACTCAGTCAAGAAACTTTCTGCAGGTTATTAATGTTCATCAAACAAGTGTTTTGAATCATAATTAAATATTATTTTTGGAGCATGCTTCAATACTGCAACTGGAGATTACCAGGAAAGAAATGCAGAGCTGGAGGGGATGACTTAGTAGATAAAGTATCTGCCACACAAGTGTGAGTAACTGGAATTCCGCTACCCAGCATCTGCCTGTATATGGCAGCCTGCTGGAAATTTTGGCACTCTGGAGACACAGACAGTGGATTCTCAGGATAAGCTGGCGAGCCAAACAAGCCAAGATCATAGTGCTTGAGCTTTTGGTTCAACAAGAGACTCAGCCTCAATCAATAAGTAGAAATCTATCTAAGAAGACATGGATGCCAACTTTTGACCTCTAAATGTGTGCATACACATGCACACAGACCTACAAATACACACTCTCCACACATGCTACAGTGCATACATACATGCACACACACCACATAGCCGCTCACATACAAAGAAAACAAGAGAATGTTATCACTGACCTAAAAACTCATCCCAGGACACAGAGCCTATTGCATTCCTGGAGCTTGTCACCTACTCAAGCATACCAACCAGCACACATGCAGACAACATGCATGCTCTTGGGACAGCACCCAATTCCTAGATGCTCTAGAAACAAAGGGCACTTGAGCCTGCCATATACCAAACACCAGTTAAGGAGCTTTCTCTGCACACTTACTTCATGGAAAGAGCTAACTGTAAAAGTGGAACTCAATGCAAAAGTATACAGAACGTTTAAAGACTAACAGCTCATCCTACCCAAAAGACGATCTCAAACAAGGTTCTAATCCTAACCAAAATCTCAATTAAGAAATGTTTAGATGTATTTAATGATGTTTTTAAATATAATGTAGCAACATCTACCACCTGCTTTGATTGCTGTTTATATGTTCTTTGTCTACGAGCTATGTCTGTGGTGGTTTGAATATGCTTGACCCATAGGAAGTAGCACTATTAGGACATGTGGCCTTGTTGGAGCAGATGTGGCCTTTTTGGAGGAAGTGCATCATTCTGGGCATGGGCTTCAAATTTCTGCCCAGTGCAGAAGTATCAGTCTCTCCTGGCTGCTATCAAATCGAGATGCAGAACTCTTAGCTCCTTCTCCAGCACCATGTCTGCTGACATGCTGCCATGTTTCCTGTCATGACGATAATGGACTGAACCTCTGAAACTATAAGCCAGCCCCAATTAAATGTTTTCCAGCGTAAGAGTTGCCTTAGTCAGGCAGCACAGCAATATAATGTGGTTTGAATATGCTTGGCAGCAGACAGCATTGTAACAGTAGAAGAAGCAACAGGGATTTAGGAAACTTCTTATGTAACTTGCTTGTCCCTTCAGGACCTGCTTGGACCCGATCATGCATATACCACTTTGATTTGGTAGTAGACTGCTGCTGTGCATGTCCTACTTTATGACTTGGTGGTTCCAGTAACACCCAGCACATGATGGGCAGTTTAGGTTGCATAGTAACTTGGTGTCTTATTGTCAAACATTCAGTTTCCACAAAGGCCCAATAGCAGGCCAAGAGCTGTTTTTCAAAGTGAGAATAGTTTTCTGTAGATGATGGTAGAGCCTTACTCCAAAACCCCAAAGATCTCTTCTGTGATTCACCTATAGGGCCCTGCCAAAGGCTCCAAATAGCATCTCTATCTGCACTGACACCTTAAGTACCATTGGGTCTGCTGGAGCATATAGTCCAAGTGGTAGAGCAGCCTGAACAGCAGCCAACAATTGTTGAAGAGCCTTCTCCTGTTCCAGGTCCCACACAAAGCTAGCAGCTTTCCGAGTCACTTGGTAAATGGGCCCAAGTAACACACCTAAGTGAGGAATGTGCTGTCTCCAGAATCCAATTAGACCCACTAAACATTGTGGTTCTTTCTTGGTGGTGGGAGGGGACAGGTACAATAAGTTATCTTTCACATTAGAAGAATTATCTCTGCATGCCCCACATCACTGGACTCCTAAGAATTTCATGGAGGTAGATGGTCCTTGAATTTTGGTTGGATTTATTTCCCATCCTCTGATATGCATATGGGTTACCAGTGAGTCCAAAGTGGTTGCTACTTCCTGCACACTTGGTCCAATCAGCATAATGTCATCACTATAGTGTACCAATGTGATATTTTGTGGAAGAGACAGATGGTCAAGATCCCTTCTAACTTAAATTATAACATGGGGCAGAAGAGTTAATATATCCTTGAGGTAAAACTCTAAAACTATACTGTTAGTCTTTCCAACTGAAAGCAAATTGCTTCTCGTGGTCCTTATGGACAGATAGTAAGAAAAGGACATTTGCTAGATCAATAGCTGCATACCATGTGCCAAGAGATGTGCTAATTTGCTCAAGTAAAGAAACTAAATCTGGTACAATGGATGCAATCAGAATTACTACCTAATTTAGGTTTTGATAGTCAACTGTCATTCCCCATGATCCATCTGTCTTCTGCAATAGTCAGATAGGAGAGTTAAAGGCAGATGTGATGGCAACCACCACCCCTGCAACTTTCAAGTCCTTGATGGTGGCAGTAACTTCAGCAATTCCTCCAGAAATATGATACTGTTTTTGATTCATTATTTTCTTTGGTAGAGGCAACTCTAAAGGCTTCCATTTAGCCTTTGCAATCATAATAGCCCTCACTCCACAGGTCAGGGAATCAATGTGAGAATTCTGCCAACTTCTAAGTATATCTATCCCAATTATACATTCTGGAACTGGGGAAATAAGCACAGAATGATTTCAGGGACCTACTGGACCTACTGTAAATTAGAGATTAGCCAAAACTTCATTAATAACCAGGCTTCCATAAGCCATTACTTTAACTGGATGGCCACAATGTTTCTTAGGACCTCCCAGAATCAGCCAGTTCAGAACCAGTATCCAATAGACCCTGAAAGTCTGATTATTTTCTTTCCCCGAGTGTACAATTACCCTTGTAAATGGCCATAGATCCCTCTGGGAAAGAACTGGAGAAAGTCTAAGAGCAAAACTTTTAAGTGTCTTATCAAGGTCCTTCCTCAGGAGAACCTGGCCACCCCTTCATTCCAGGGGTTCTAGTTCTGCAAACTGGCTCAAGTCTTGAAATTGTTTCACTGGCCAAGATTGTCCTTTGCTACAATCCAATGTAGCCATTCTTTGATTTGTTTGAGAATTTTTCTGCTTATAAAGATCAAAAAGAAATGCAGTAGGGATCTTATCTATTTCATGCCTGGAAACACCATGATTGATTACCCAGTACCAAAGGTTCGTATGCATCATGCCATTATAAAACTGACCTTCCCTGTGCTGACCATTATGAGTTAGGTCATTATGAACCTTGTTTTGATTATGCTGCCCATTTATAATAACTATGATCACCTTGCCTCTAGCTATTCAATGCTGACACCTGGCCCCTGCTACCTCAGGGCAATTAAATCCATTGCAATTCATCCAATTGAGCAGCAGCATCTCCAACCCTAAGGTCTGGCACAAGGAAAAGGGCAAAAATAAAACTCTTCAAATGTACTGGTGCCCTTCTCTCCATTTTTCATATTATAGGATACATGAAGGGACTTCCCATTGTGGAGCATTAGGTTTTACACAGTGTACCCATTCTGATATTGCAGTTTCCCTGAGCCTTAAAATCCCTTCATCAACACTAAAGCAAGGACTGTCAGGCATCTCCAACTCCTTTTCAGTAGGCAATCTTTTGATAAATGCTTCAGCTAACCATTCAAACAAACTTTTGATAACCTTCCCTCCTTTTTTTTTTTTAACTATTTGAGCTTCCATATTAAACCTAGAATCTCCACTCAGAGGGCCCATGTCAATAAACTCAGCCTGATCTAGTTTATGTTCCTTCCACCATTATCCCACACCCTTAAAGTCCACACCCACACATATCCCCCAGACTTCTGCTTGAATGAATTAGCAAACTCATTAAGTTCCTCAGTAGTGTAGCACATTTCCTCATGGACTACACTTTGTACCTCCCCTCTAGAGACCTGCTTTGCCTTGAGTCTGGTTATAGGTCTAGAGGCAACTATTGGTGGGCATTGAGGAACATGAGTATTGTCTTTCCTGGCATTTTCTTCAGAGAAAACTACTGCTTGTTTATGCTAGGTTTTTCTGAGACTTCCTTTGCCAATGTAATGAATCAAAATCTCTTTACCTTTGCCTCAGGTAGATTCTTCAAACAAGGGCAAAAAAGTAGCCACATTCTTCACCAAACATTACAAGAACAGTCTCTAGGCTACATACTAAAATTCTTCTCCTCTGAAACCTCTTGAACTAGGGCCTCACAGTTCAAAACACCCTTAGGAACACTGTATTCCGTGCTTCTATTAGTATGGCCCAGTAAGGCCCACTTAAAGCTTTCCGTTGCTTTACAAAGTCCCAATATCCACATTCCTCCAAATATAAGGGGCATTTAATTGGGGCTAGCTTAAAGTTTCAGAGGTTCAGTCCATTAACACCATGGCAGCATCCAGGCAGACATGGTGCTGTAGAAGAAGTTGAGAGTTCTACATGTTGATCTGACAGCAGCCAGGAGAGACTGACTCTTCAGACACACCCAACAAGGCCACACCTACTCCAACAAGGCCACACCTCCCAACAAGGTCACACCCACTCCAACAAGGCCACACCTCCCAATAGTGCCACTTCCCATGAGTCAAGCATATTCACACCACCACACTGCGCCACTCTCATTTACTAAGAATATGGTTGGTTTTGTATCCAAAGTAGAATATACCAACTCCGCACTGAGTAGCTGGATCCTGTATTTACAGGAATTCTAATAAAAGAATTCAGTGATGGCTTGTCTCTTATTGCTACATTGCCCTTATTAACCACAGCCTTCTAGAAATAATGGCATCCTTAAATTAGAATTGGCCACATGCCCAGAAGCCCTTGAGCTTCCTTATCAAAGCCTCCTTCCACTGCGACAATGGTCCAGAGAAAACCCTCTGAGTTGATAATTGTAGGATATGTGTTATGATTACTCCCTAGCCATCCTTTTGATGAAAGGGAGTCTTGTACCTTACATAGTAGGAGATTGCTGGATCCCTTACCCTGAGGACTGAAAGGTGAGGATTTTCATCACCATGGATTTTCTCTCCATGGGATTCACAGATATCGGACTCAAATTTTTCTGAAATTATATTTCTTCTTTGTGAATCCTCTAAGTAATTAGCCATTTATTATTCTACATATATACTCACAGCTTGAGTGAATGCAGACAAAACCTGTCACCAGGGTTACCTATAGGCTGAAAACTTGATTTTTTTATAGGCAGATGTGATGGCTTGTTAATAGCAAGACAGGTTGACATGAAAATAAAATTCATCAGGCTGAGGATGGTTGACTATGAGTTATCTGGTAGATAGAATATCCAAACAAATGATGAGCTTTTCTGCTACATAAAAGATATATCTGGAAAGATAGGGGTGTGTGCATAGGTCTCTGGGATCATGAGAGGCTCAAAGACCTCAAACAGTACTTAAAATGTAAAGTTTACAAATGTATCATGTGCCTTTAGGGACTCATCTATTATTCCTCCCACCTTTATGTATCTATGGCAAAAACATTGCAGGTGGTACATGAACTATACCCAATCTCATAACCAGATTGCAGCAGATTTCCCTCTTATCTTTCTAAATATCTTCAATGAGGAGATTCCACTACTTGAAGAGACATCAGAGGAAAATGCTTGTACCTTGCTTGCAATACTGTTGGTGCTGGTGATAACACAGCAGTGAAACTCTGTAGAGTCATTCCCTGTATTCAGGTTTCACAGCTAAAAACAAGTCAGCATTAGACATGATTAAAGAACTCCAACAAAGGATTGCCAATTAAGGTTTCTCATGATGCTTCTCAAAGCAACTGATCTTCATAAGTAGACAGGTGACCTTGGCAACAAGTAGGCCATCTCATTTAATAAGTAGCTTTTGGTCAACATCAGATCTAGACTCCTGTGTGGTTCAGGCTCTGATCTCTGACTTTTCCTTAGACTCATTCTCATTTATCCAGCTATGGTTGTTGTATAACACAATAACCCTTTTCTTCTTTCTTACTTATTATAAATGCAGAGTCAAAACATCTTCATTCTTATGCCATTATCAAGTTATTCCAAATAGACCGCTGGGTATATCGTTCATCGTATGACACAAATTATAACAATTCTGTTTGCACCAAATGAAACTGTAGGGAATTCTAATAATGGGATTATTAGAAAGTGAAGGTTATTCCGGTGAAATAATGCATGCATACCTAAATGGAAAACTAAAAGCACGTCCACCTGCGCCAATGCTAGCGTCTCCAAGAAGTAACTTAGTATTATCATCTATTAGTCAAACTGGAGGTAAATCTACTGTGAGTAGCTTTCATAACACAATGGGCCAAAGTTTGGCACATGAGAGAGACTACTAACATCTCTAACATATACCAACCAATGACAAGCCTCAGTTCTGATGCCATGCTATAAACAACCCGTTATATTCCTGATGCTCCATGGAACTAACAAATATTGCTTCCTTGCAAGGTTCTTGGACTCTAACTGATCCGTCCAGTGTGTCCAGAAGTGATGAATACTTGGAATTATTTGACAGCAGCATAAAACCCTTCAAATAAAGTAGCTAATATAGATAGAGAGAAGAATGCATAGATAGATGATAGATGAAATATGCAGGCAATAATTGACTGGTATGGAGATGTAGACAAAATGGTGCATTTGAATACTATTGCTTAAAATGCTGAATAATACAACAACTATGGAAAACAGAACAGCATCTCACAGAATTAAAACATAAACTATCATGGGGTTCAACAATTGTACTCTGGGCAGTCATCCGAAAGAACTGACATGAGGATCTCAAGTGCTACAGCTAAGTCTACACTCATAGTACTTAATACTAACAATAAGCACAGTGTGAAAACAATCTACATGTCCACTAGTGAATGAACCAAAAGAGATATTGTAGTATACACATTTAATAGGTGATAGAATGCCACTCAGCCTTTAAAATGAGGAATATTCTGAAATACATCATGACATGAACGAACCTTGGGGAAATTATGCCAAGTAAAGTCAGCTGATCAGAAGGAAGGATACCGCATGATTCCACCAACAGAGGCATCTAAAGAGTTAAATGAATGGCATTAAAGAAGAATGTTCGAAAACAAGGAATTACTAATTAAAGAAGCACGAAGTTTCAGCCAAGCAAGAATAAGCTAGACATGTGCTGTGTGACATGATCCCTGTAGTCCACAGTAATGTATCCCTCTAGGCTTGATCGTTTGAGATTTGCACATACAACATTCTTACACTACATTTCTTTACAAATATCACCTTTTGTTTTAACTTTGGTTAAACATTTTTGACTTTTAAAGGAAGCCTTCATTTTGAAACAGTTTTAGATGAAAAAGAAAGCTGAGGTGATCCTGGACTGCAGTAGCCCCAGCCCTAGCCACCCTTATTAACATCTAATGGAAGTGTAGTGCACTGCTCATCATCGACTCTGGCCTTGGTACATTACCACTGTTAGCCCATACTTAATTCAGACATGCTTAGATTTTATTCCGTTTCTTTTTCTGTCTCCATATCCTTGCTTGAATACTACATTACATTACCATGTCCTCTTGGGCTCCTCTTGCCTCTAGGCCATGGCAGTTTCTCATATAGGTTGTGTAATAACTGCTCTGCAGCATAAAAGGTTTGCTGCATTTCATTTATCTGAATTTTTTTATAATAAGACTGGTGTTATGAGTTTTTGGAAGGAGCCCATGGTGCAGTTCTATTCATATTACATCACACGGGGCACATTTAATACTAACCATGACACTTCACTGTTGTTGGTGAGATTGTGTTGCTAATGTGGTTAGTACTTCTCTAGTTTCTCCCCTGCAATGTTATTCACTTTTCCATTTCACATGTTGTTTGGGAGGTGTAAACTAGGACCAGACTACATTTAATGAACAGAGAGTTGTGCTGCACTTCTCTATGAGTAAATTATGTACAGAAACTTTAATTCCTCTGCAAGGCCACGGAGCTTTGTCTATTTTTTCCTCATCTGTAGAGTTAATCAATAGTTTCATAGATATTTATGCATGTATTATAACTCACTGCTCCTTTATGATGTTGGTTATGTCCCCCCAGCTTTTACCACCTAGAGCTTTTCTAGAGAGTCTCTATGTCTCCTTCACATGTCCCATCATTGTGGGAGGGTGAAGAGTGGGGAGAGGAGCATTTATTGAGCACTCTGGCATGAGTAACTCTCAGATCAGGACTATGAAAATTCTCATCTGGGAGATCTGACTCTTCACGTTGAACACAGACATGAAAACCAAAGGCACAGCAGAAGAGTGATATTAAGAGTCAAACATTTGACAACTCTCACCTCCAACCAAGGCAGTGAAAAGCCCATCTGGAGCAGCTCTGGTCTCATTCACCATATCTTACTATTTTGATTCAAACCCCATAGGAATATATGATGGAAATATGTTGTGGGCTATTGCCAACCTGAAAGTGGCTGAAAACTTACTGTGAATGAAGAATCTCTTCCCCTACTTCTGACATTTGAAAATATCTCCATCTATATTGATGAGAATAAAACTACATCAGGCCACATTTAAACATGCAGATGGAAAGTTTTTCCATTCGAAATAAAATACCATCCCAACCCATACCCAGTATAAATGGCCAACACAAAATGAACTCATTGGTATTTTTACAGACTTTTGTCTCATATTGCTTTGTTTATGTATTTATTTATTTATTTATTTATTTATTTATTTATTTATTTATTGTATTACAGATCTTTTGCTTTTATATTTTGGTTTTTTGGTTTTGGATGTTTATGGGTTTGTGAGTTTGGTTTGTCTGTGTTTGTATGTGTATAGGTTCATATGCACGTGTGTGTGTGTGTGTGTGTGTGTCTGTCTGTCTGTCTGTCTGTGTCTATATGTGTATATTGGTTTCTTCCTTATTTGTTTAAGAGGGTGAGAAACAAATAGTGTAGAATTGGGTCAAGGGGGAGGTGGTGAGGATCTGGGAGGAACTGGGGGAAGGAAAAATCATGACTGGAATATACTGCATGGAAATCTTTTTCAATAAAAATGAAAAAATTAAAAAATCAAAAAATCTTTCAAAACTACCATCCCACACCCAGCTAGAACATCTTTATCCTGGCAGAGTCCCAGGCTAGTCAGTAGTAGGCTGTGGATGGGCCTGCCTTGGGTTATGCTGCTTCAACTCTTTCAGTCACAGGCAGATGCTCCTTTTGGAAGCTATTGGATCTGTCAGCCCCACCAGCTCCCACACTGCATTTGCTCAACTCATTAACTGGATGTTTCAAAGCAGACAACAGCTGAGAATCCCTGCCCAAAAAGATCCATGTCATCTTTATCGTCAGCAGTAACAGTACCAGTGACTGCCAAACATATTCAGGACACTAAAGAGAACACAGAATTGGACTCA
Organism: Uromys caudimaculatus; assembly: GCA_028551405.1. NCBI lineage: Eukaryota > Metazoa > Chordata > Mammalia > Rodentia > Muridae > Uromys > Uromys caudimaculatus. The sequence goes on along the minus strand of CM052705.1, from coordinate 79,167,778 downwards.
GGACCTGCCCAGTGGAATCAGCATCAGAATGCAAATACTAGCATAGAAACAAGAGGCCCAATGGGAATCTTTTCTTCAGAGAAAAGGAAAGCTGAGGGAGGGCAGTATGTTCTTGTGGTTCAAGTCAAATGGTGTCACTCCTGCTTCTGAAGTGGTTGCTATGTTTCCTTTAAATGGGTGCAGTGAGGATGAAGCCAATGAGTCTACCACAAACGTGCACTAGCTCTTTACCAAATTCTCATTTATTTGCCCTGCTTTGAGTTCAATATACCCCTTACGCAAATTCATGGCAGAGAGGCAAAGATAATATTTTATGCATATTGTCACCTAATGACATGGGAGGTCAGACTCACTCCAAATCCCACCACAGACCACTCTATGTCTTTCCATGTTCTGTCTTTAGTTATCAATTGTTCCTGCTTTGAGAAATTTCAGAACGTAATTGACAGAAAATCTTTCCCATGTTCTAGATCTTTCAAGTAAATACACAATGTAGAAACTATTCCCTCTAGAAGCCTCTAGGGCATACCATTACTAACCTTTGGAGGAGGCACAGTGTGTAGGTGTGACTGTGAGCATCTGCTCTTCCAAGCTTTGTGTTAAGCCTGGCTTCCTCCGTGAAGGTCCAACAACCCTGTCAATCTTGGCACTATCTCAGTCTAGATTTTAATCCTAGCAGATTTTTCTTTAATAATGCCATTATTTCCCATTAACATGCATGCTCAAGGATACACAGGACAAGAAAATATTATGGCTAAAAAGTATTTAATAAGCTTTAGCTTGTACTGTATACAGAGAAATCTTAATAATTACATTACTACAAGCTTCTGACAAACATTTATCTGCTCAGACACTTCTTGCAAACAAATAATGAGTTGTGTTGAGCCTTTTCTCTGTAATATGTTATTAATAAAATCCATTCATTATGTATAGAGTTATACTTCAAATTATTTCTTCCCAATATTTCTAAAAGAGTGACTAATTTTCAATGTTTTATTAGTTGAGGATTTCATCCAATGCATTTTGGCCATATTCACACACACCCCCCCCAGTTCCTCCCAGACCCACTGTTCCCCTATCCATACGACTTCGTGTCTTCTTTTAAATTTTGTTAAATCTATCAAATTAACGCTACTCATATACTCTTGGATACATGGCCTTTCAGTAGAGCATGGTGAGGAATCAGGGCTTATGTTCGTATTCTCCTTCTCCCAGAAACTATCAGTTGCCAACAGATCCTCAGCGAGGAGTAAGACTTCATGTAGGGGTGGAACTTCATGCCCAACTCCCCCCTACACTCTGAAATCTTGCCTGGGTTAAGCTTGTATAGGACATAATCATGTTGTCACAACTACTGTGAGTTCATCTGTGTAACTGCTCTATTGTGTCCAGAAATGTTATTTTCTTGAAGCCATCTATCACCTCTCACTCTTACACTCTTTCTTCCCCCTCTTCTACAATGATCTCTGGGCCATAGAAGGAAGGAAGTTCTTATAGACATCTCATATAGGGCTATAATATTTTATTCACCATATCTTAACCAGTTGTGAATTACCACCTATTGAAGAATGGAGATTAACTGATGAGAGTTAAGAGATACATCAATCTATTGAGTATAAAAATAAATCATTAAGAGTTGGTTTAATACTATGTCCATTTAGCAGAATAATAGTGGTAGTAGGCTCTCATATAGGCTTTATGATCTATTAAAGAACTAATAGGGATTCGTCTGAGTTAAAACCCTTATAATGGTGCCAAGTGTGGAATGGATTTTTATCTTATGGAATGGGTTTTTAATCCAATCTGAAAGTGACTGGTTACCTTCATGACATTTGTGCCACCATTGCACCAGTGGACATGCCTTGAGAAGCCTGTCATTTTTGTAACTCATTTTTGTTCACAGCTGGATAAGATTGACTTGTAATCACTTCTCTTCTCTGCAGTATGCATACAACCTCCCATTACCATGAAATGTATCCATCGGGATAAACTTCCAGGTGAGTACCAGCTTGATTTTTCCACATTCTATGACTCATGTATGTGGTGTGTTCAATGGTAGGGTATCACCATCAAATTCTGGAGAGTAATTACGAGTCCCTGGCAATAACCTGTAATGTATGAGCATCTCTATGGAACCTCATTGGTCAACAGTCCTGAAGGAGATAAGCCATTCCAGATCCTGAGCTTTTCAATTGTTAGCCTGTTGTCATCTAATAAGGGCATTATTCCCCAACATAGGGTAACTCCATTTAAACTACTTTTATGTATACATCTATTTTACAAAGTTTTAAAGTAGTAGGTTTCCATATGACTTTCTTGAAGGACCTTTAGTGTTAGCTATTCCTTCCAGTATTTCCTCCTTATACTCATATCTCTACAATTTCTCCTAGTATCTATTATTCAAAATTAAACATGTTCTCTGGATTTTAAAATTATGTTAACACGTAAGACATACATGAGGCTTTCCTTTTCATAATTTATACCTTTGTTCTCATATTTAATTTGCAATCCATGACTTTATATCAACAGTTATGCTTCTCTTAATTGCCACTCCATATAGCCAGTCTAAAACTCCTAATTTTTCTTTTGCTTTGAGAGTAGTTCTTTCTATCATAAGCTAATATTGAATCCTATTTCACCACACTCACCATACTGCATTGAGGATAACGTTCCCATGACTAATCTTGTCCTAATAAGCTCTGCTGAATTATACACCTCTATGATATCCACATCTTTTGTGAATTTTATATGTAGAATAAGAAATTTTCTAGTCTATATCAAACCTAACCATAATCAAGTGAGTGTATAGGGATAATGAAGAATAGGGATTCATCTAAGTTTTAACTTTGTCAACTACAATATTAAACAAAGAATAGCATCATTATCTCCATGGAGTTTTCCAAGTGCTTAATTAGATTCCTATTGAGAATTGCTTGGGCAGTCTTTTATTATTATTCCATTTGCTTACATCTCAAATGATAGCCCGCTTCCGAGTTACCCCTCCACACACACGCCATCCCACATCTGTCTTTAAATGCTCTCATCGAGGAAGGCGCTACCAGGGCGTGCTCAATGGAAAGGCAATCAAAAGGCCTTCCCATGCTGATTGACATTCTCTTTCCAAAATGCTATAAAAAGCTAAGGATGGAAACAGAAGAATGAACTCTAAACAAGAGTAGAAACAGGAATATATATATTTGTTCATCTAGGTCTATGGGTAATAAATAGTCATATACACTTAAAGGGAAACTTCTATAAGACCATTTCTTCACCTGTAAATTGAAGACAAGATTTAACTCATATGTCAATTATAAGATTAAGCTAGATTACATAGCTACAGGATTTGGCACTTACCTTGAACTTGGTAAATCTTTACTGTAGATTTTTATTTGGGCTGTTTCTTTTTGTTATTGCTATTAGTTGGTTAATTGGTTAGGTATTTTTTGTTTGTTAGGAGAAAGTTAACCTTCTTGTCTAGATATAAGAAATGAGAGTAATGAAAAAGAAATGATAAAAAGGGCAACTGCCTTACCAGTGGAAGTGAGATCCCATGGACCAACTGGCTCAAATTTAATAGAATGGCCAAAGACAGATCTATACACTGATCTCCAACAGCTGGTCCTCACCTTAATTTCCACTCAGCTTCTCACTTTGATAGGTTCAACCTACATTTCTTGGACTCTACTAGACTCAATGAAAGGAATATGACCTGAGCGTGCTGGAGAAAACTGATTCATGTATTAGTCATTCAGGACAGTTCAGATGGGGAAAAGGTTACCAACATATGAGAATCACTAAGGCAGTTATAACTTGTAACTCACCAGAGGCATGTGCAAGAAATACCTGGGCGGACCGAGGTAGGCGGGCCTAAAAACCCCCCTGGATCCCAAAAGCGGGCGCCTGTGGCAGGAAACTTCTCCCTGGGACACTAGGATTCCATAGACAGGCAGCTCCGGGAGACAATCCTCTCTCTCCCAGGAACGCAGAAAAGCTCA
>CM052705.1:79125393-79163283 GCA_028551405.1 Uromys caudimaculatus | reverse complement strand
CAGAAAAGGGGAAACATTGGAAATGTAAATAAAGTATCAAAAAAAAAAAAAAAAAAAAAAAAAGAAATACCTGGGCCCCCAACCACAACGATATAATTACAGAGGAGAGTGTACAAGGAGCGGCAGGTGTAAACAAACATCTGAGGACATCTCTGTTCTTGTCCCCCGCCCTATTTATTTTTGAAAGAGTGTAATCCCCAGATAGCTTTCTTTGTAGCACTTTTCATAGTATTTAAGGTATATAAACAACTGAAAAATCTTATCAGATTTGTAAATATTGGCATAAAAGATAAAATGACATTATTAGTCTTTTTTTTTAAAGAAAAAAAAGGGAAACTCCATTATGTATAAGAACCTGAGTGAATTAGGAGAACATTATGACAAGCAGAAAAGACAAGCACAGAAGACAGTGTGTGGTTTCTCTTTTATGTGAAATCTTCCTGTAAGAGCAGAGAGTAGAATGGTGACTCCCAGAAGCTGAGGAGGGAAGCTGTGTGCAGATGAAAAATTCGGTGTTGATCAAAGTGTAAAAATTTTCAGTTGGACAGGGGGATGGGTTCTGACCTTTCATTGTACAGCATGGGGACTATGACTAATAATAGTATATTTCAAAATCATTCAAAGTAGATTTTAGATGATTTCTTTGTAGTGAAAACATCTAAAGTCTGCTCTGAATGATTATATATATACACATATATATTAACATATATACGTGTGTGTGTGTGTGTGTGTATATATATATATATATATATATACACATACATGTAGATACATTAGTTTGCCTGAGTACATTCTACAGAATATACATGTAGTGAAACATTATATTGTGCCTTACTTATTTATACAATTATTTTCAATCAAAACAAAACGAATTTGAAAAAAATGTTAAGAAATAGAGAGGTGGGCGCTGTATGAACAAGCACAATTTAAGTAAAGTCAGACAGTTGCAGAAGAGAAAGGGGGATAAGGTAAAGATGTGTGAGTGAGCTGAGAGGAGAGGAGAAACCTAAACCTAGAATGGAAGCTCCTGGCTGCCTTTTCGCTTTTCAAGGAGTTTTCCCTCTGACCATGAATCCTTACCTTCTGCTCAGTTTAAGCGAATTTCCCCAGCTAGTGCTTCAAGCAGTATATTGATAAGGAGTAGAGAAAGTGGACTGGCTTATCTTATTCCTGACTGTAATGGGGTTGCTTTGAGTTCTTCTCTATTTAGGATGATGTTGGCTGTGGATTTGCCTTATATGGTCTTTATTATGATGAGCTCCAGCCCTCCTCTCTAAGACCTTTATCCAGATACTGGATTTTGTCAAAGACCTATTCTGCATCTATTGATATGAAATTGTTGTCTTTAAGCCCATTTATAAGATTTATTACATTTATTATCTTACATTTGTTGAATCATCCCTGAAACTTTGAGATAAAGCCAAGTTTATCATAGCGGATGATCTTTTTGTTATATGCCAGTACTTGGTTTGGTAAATATTTTATTGAGAATTTTTGCACCTATGTTCAACCCAGGGATATTGGTCTGTAGCTTTCTTTCTTTGCATGTCTTTAACCAGATTAGATGTCAGAGTGACACTGGCTTCAGAGAAGGAATTTGGAAGTGATGCTCTGCTCCCAGTTTTTAATAATTTATGAAGTATTAGTTGTAGATTTCCATTGGAAGTCTGGTGGAATCCATCTGGCCCTGGGCTTTTTGACTCAGAAGGCTTTTTCATTACTGTTTCACTATCCTTATTTGTTACAAGTTTGACTTATTGATCTCTTCATGGATTAACTTTGCTAATTAGGATGAACCTAGAAATTCATCCCTTTTTAAAAAGATTTTCTAATTTAATTGAGTATAGGTTTTTAACATGTTCCGTTATGATATTCTGAATGTTTTGGTGTCTGCTGTGATATTTCCCTGTTTATTTCTGACTATATTAATTTGGGTTCTCTTTTTTTGGCTCAGTCTTGTTCATCTTCTCAAAGAACCATCTCTCAGATTCTTTGTTTGTTTTCTTTGTTTCTGTTTTATTAATTTTGTCTCTAGCACTTATCATTTCTTTCCATCTACTAGATTTGAATTTGGTTTGTTCTTGTTTTTTTCTAAACTTTTGGCTTGTATCATTAACTCACTTCCCTGTGCTCTTTATCACTTTTTTAAGCGTAGGCACTTCGAGCTATTCGTTTCCCTCTTGGAACTGCTCTTAGTGTATCTCGGAGGTTTTATTGTGTTGTGCTTTCATTTTTATTTAATTCTAGAAAATTTTTATTTCTTTCTCAACATTTTCTTTGACCCATCCATCATTTGGTAATGTTCTCTTTTCTGTATGAGTTTATGTAATTACTGGGAATTTGTTTGCTGTTGATTTTAAACATTATTGTATTGAGGTTAGATAGGGCACATGGAGTTATTTCAATCTTTCTGTATTAGTTAAGATTTGTTTTTGTGTCCCGGGCTATGATCTATTTAGAGATACTCCCATGAGCTGCTAAGTAGAATGTGGATTCTTTGGTGTTTGAATCAAATATTTTGTGGATATCTGTTAGGTACATTTGATGTATGATGGCATTTAATTCTGAAATTTCTCTGCTTGTAGTTTCATCCAGATGATGTGTTTTCTCTCTCTCTCTCTCTCTCTCTCTTTTTTTTTTTTTTAAGTATGCTTTATGGAGATGCTGTAGTCAGCATAGTGCTTACTGTTCAAGCATGAAGATCAGAATTCTAATCCCAGTGAGCTACTAAAAGCCCAATGGTTTTGCATGCTCCTGTAATCCTAATGCTCATTAGAAGAGTTGTTTGGATGCAGAAGAACCCCAGCACTTTTTCTGGCCATCCAGTCAAGCCAAACAGTGAGCGCTAGGCTCAGTGTAAGGCCTTGTCTCAAAGTAATAAGTTAAAGAACAATTGAGGAAGACACTAGACATTAGTGTCCTCTGGTTCCACACAAACATGTACATACATAAATATAACACACAAACACACACACAAATAAAAATAAAAAACATAACTTTATATGCAATCTACAGCAAATTGAAAGAGATTCTTAACATGTGTCCTCAAATTTGCTGAATAGATCAACCTGGCCTCTGACTTGCAATTATCCTCTGGACTCTGGAGTGCTGAAAGTACAAGTATACAGCACTCAGTCAAGATACAGCTCTTAAAAGTACTTTTTCTTCAAATGCACTAGGATCTATATTTCATTTATTTCTGATTTTTGAACCTTCTTCTAAAGTATTTAAGATGACTTCCTTTGAAATTATATACATAATCTTACTGGGTTAAAATGCATCTTAAGAAAAGATACCTGATCCCCAACTGCAGGCCATTGTAACTTGTAGGGGAAATAGATAAAAAATATTTTGTAGAAAAAGAATATCCAAGTCAATATAATAGAAACCCTGATGCTATTTTTAGTCAAAACAAGAAAAGATCTAGTTGAGTTGTAAAGGTAGCCAAAATACTCATACAGTAGCTTATAATGAAGAATGGCCTTAAATGAATTGGATTGAGCCAATTAAAGAATTCTCTTTCTAGCCCTGGTCCATGTGAGTGAAGATAGAGGGTTCATTCAGAGAGCAGAGACTGGGCTGGAGAAGTGAGGTGCTCAGATGGACAAGAATGTGATAAACAAAAAAGCTTCCAGAATAATTAAATGATTAAAATTATACTAAGGAGAGCTTTGGAAAAATAAGGACTGAGCTAAGACTGCCTAATCTGATCAGCAGCCAGGCTCTGCAGAACATTTCTGTACAGTGAAAGAAGCAAAGGCCTCAGGTATACAGGATATGGACAGTGAAAAGGGGCTTTGCAGAAATGGAAGACAGTGTAGCACTGGGAAAGGAGAAGGATCGAATGAGACCTTTCAGAACTACACAGACAAAACACACTTTATATAGGTTTTTTAAAAAGAATGCTGAAGAGATAAAATTAAATGGCAGGGGCAAGGATCACCCCAAAGATTTCCATTAAGATGAAAGACTCCACCTGAACAGAAGAATAATCGGGGACATCTTAAAAGGACTCACAAAAAACACCCAGGTGTCCAACTCTTTCTGACATGACTATATAGACAGGAAGACTAGACTGACATAGTAAACTAAAAGACTCAATGGGCGGCACTGGGGCTTGTCTGTCTGAGTGCCAGTTAGAAGTCCATCTCTACCTGTAGACTGACCTAAGTTAAGCCACCCCACTTCTCTAGATCTAGGATTACTCATGTGCAAGATGGAGGTGATGTTACTCATAGCCATTGTGTGAGCCTTTCATTGTCCTGAAGGCTTAAAAGAGGGAGGATTTCAGTCCAGAGTCTACGCACTTTGTTCCTATGATCCCGTTGTGGGACAGAGCACATGGCCAAGAAATCTCCTCACTCTACAGCAGCCAGGAAGCAGAAAGGAAAGCATGGACAAGAGATACTCTTCAAAATCATACCTCAATGTTGTAATTTCTCCAGTCAGCACCCACCTTCTCCCAGCCCTTCAGCAATGAACTCGTTGGTGCATTAGTGATGATTTAATCCAGCAGCAGCACAAGCTTGCAAGCAAGGTTTCAATGCAGAACCTTATAAGCACATCTTATATGTATTTACATAAAGTTATGAGGATTGAGTAATTTTTAAAACTTTGAGACCCACCAAAATACCCTGGAGATGGCATCAGAGTTACTGTCAAAACTCCCTAAGTTGTTGTAAATGGTTTGTTTACATGTTCATAACATGATCATATACACCAGTGGTTCTCAGCCTTCCAATACTTTAATACAGTTCCTCATGTTGTGGTGACCCCCCCCCCAGACTATACATTATTTTTGTTGCTACTTCATAACTGTAATTTTGCTACTGTTATGAATCATAATGTCTGTAAATATCTGATATGCAGGATATCTGATATGTGACCCCCTGCAAAGGGGTTGAAATCCACAGGTTGAAACTGTTGTGTAAACTGAAGGAGACCCGTGCTGCTCACTTCTGAATCAAATCCAGGAAAGACCACTGAACAAGGGGAACCTCAATAGTAATCTCAAAATGTCAACTCAAAATTATGAACAAGTCATAGTTAAGAAATAAAGAAAAAATGTTCTGGAAAATTTCACGGTCTTTTCAATGCAGATGTATCCAGCTGATAATTAAAGGATTCTAACCAAGCACCCAGCAATGGCCCTCAGCAATTGAATTCTAGTATATTGGTTTTGAGCGCTGCTTAGAACTTCCCCACATTTGTGGAATGTTAATTTTCTTTTTACTGGTACAGGAGAAAAAGGACAGGGAAATATTGATGGGAACATCTGGCAACTGATGAGTTTTATTTCCTCTGCAATGGTTTTCTTGTCTTCAGCGAAAATGAAGAGCCATGAAGACATCCATCACTTTGGGCACTGCTGTCCTCTCCACAGGGTCCCAATACTAAATGTCTGACGATTCTGTCTAGACATTAAATTCAAAAGTCACTTTATGAAATAAATTATCAAAGCTCCCCTATGCTAGTGAACCTGACTGTCAGTATTGCAAGCGTGCTGCTGCTTCTGGTGTGGGTGTGTGCATAAGGCAGGTTGCTGCACCCAAGAGGCCATCTCAACCCCAAGTAAACCGTTAAGGATTGATGAAGTTACCAGAACTCCATTTACATCTTCTCCATTTAAATTCTGCTCACATGAAGAAAACGTAATTTGCAGTCTTGTTGATCTAACTGATAGATTTCCCAGCAGCGGATCTACAGCATTTACTTTTTCCAGCTTTCATTAGACATGAAATATGATCTCTTTCTCTATATTTCCACAGACAAGTAAATACTTAGCAGATGCTTCTTGCTGGAGAAAATCATGATCCCTATTTTGTTTCTCCACAGATTGGCACTTTAGAAAGAAACTTTTGTTTTGAATACTCTCTTGTTTTTCTTGCTCTAATATTTTGGTAATTGCTGTCACATCTGAGAAGGAACATTAACAAAATTAATTCAAGCTCTAGCTCCTTCATTATCTTACGTGCTTGACTCTCTGATATCCAAACCACCCCAGCTCTATCACCCCTAAAGCTGAAGAATGATCTTACAAAATTTCTTCAAGGGGAGTGAGCATTTAAGACTAGAAGTTTCATCTCAAATCAGCCTTGTTAAATTTCACATGTCATTTGAATATAAAGGACATTGAGAGGAAAAGGGGATCTGCTGTCCCTTTACCTAACATGCATAGCCTCCTCCCCAGTTCTGCTGCAGGGGAAGAGTAAAGAAAAGTGTTATCCTTCTTGTTTCCACATCTCATCCATTCCTGGGTTGATCGATGGTCATCAGAGAGGCAAGCAGAAGGATCTAGGTCTCTGCATCCACACCTAACAAACCAGCCTAATTGAGAATTGATGGCGAATGTTGAAATCCACAGGGCCATGCTGCTAGATAGAAAAATGATAGAAAACGTAAGTATGCTGGTATGCCTGCCAATATGTAGACATGTTGGTCATATCATTTAGAAGTAATTCCCACCTTACAGAGTCCAAGAAGTTCCCAAACTTAAGTCCCTATATCAATAACCCAATCACAAGTCACAGAGCAGGACACATGGTTGTGTTTAAGGGTCACTTTGCAGCGACATTCTTTATGGAGCAGATTCTAACAATAGAGCAGAGAGCTGAATGACTGTTATTTAAGATTATCTACCTTTGAATAATTCCAGGGTCTACCCATGGGAGAGGCAGTGGGAGATCCAAGTGAGTTGCTTTCTTTACTCTACCAGGCACAGAAGCTTCATCACAACAGTTTCCAGTAGTAGAACAAAGACTTCCCTGCGATCTCACCCTTTTCCCACTATACCCATAAATCTCAGAGGACCAAACCCTAATCAGAAATTATTTACAATGCATATTAACTCTGATCTTGTTTTTATTGTTTGTTTCTATGTTGATTTCCTCATTAAAACACTGAAAAACACTCCAAATTAAAACAAAACAGGACATTAAGTTCAATATCTGTCAGATTATGTAGCTGCATCAATTCCACTATATCACTAGCTCGTTGTTATTGTACAGTTCCAAAAAATGTAAACACACTGGAGATGCCTAATTACCACATCTATGCACTCTTAAATAAGTTTCAAAACTGTCAATTTTATTTCCTTTGATCTTAGTAGCATCCTTTTTCTATCTATTATATCAGAACTTGCTTCTGATCAACCTTGGACAAATATCCCACTGATCGTCAAAATTCTATTGACAACCGTCATCAACAGTGTTCCATTGACAACTGTCATCAACAGTGTTCCATTGACAGCTGTCATCAACAGGGTTCCATTGACAACTGTCATCAACAGGGTTCCATTGACAGCTGTCATCAATAGTGTTCCAATGAGGCTCCCATTATAAGGATGCTAGCATATGTGTGGTTTGGTAGACTTTTTGTTTCATTTTGCTTTGTTAGAACATTTTTGGTCTTTGATTGTATATTTACATTTACATTTTTGTGGTTTTGTGGGGTTTTGTATGTGTTGTTTGTTTCTTTTTAAAATTAGAAGAGAAAGAAAAAGCATAAACCTGGGAGATTAGGAGAATCTGGAGAGTTGGGGGAGGGAAGAAACATAATCAAAATATATAAAAACCCTTCAATTCGAAAATGTAAGTATGTTGGCAAAGACTGTTTCAACAAAGTAAACTTGAAGTATGTACAGTCAAATTGATAGAGTAATATATATTAAAATTTTGTCTAATTAATTCTCTTTTAAAACAACAAAAAGGTGTTCACAACAAGTATTATACATGCTGTTTGTAGAAATTCTTGACTATATGACCCCACCAAAACACAGACAAAATCTTAGTGTGGAGAGGGGAGTGGGCACAACGGTCCTACCCCTAGCTGAGGCACTATTGGCAATTGGTAACTTCTGGAGAAGGGAAAGACAGGTTTCTCAAAGGGAATGGGTCCTGGTAAGTCAACCATGATCTCCTGGATGGCCCTACATCCATGAGTATATGGGCAACATAAGTTGGATGTGATGGGCATAAAAAACAAACAAACAAACCTGATGTCACACAGTTTGGTAGGTAGAGAAGAGACGTGCATTTAGAAGGTACTGGGAAAGGAAGGCAAATATGACCAAAATACACTGTATAAAATTCTCAGGTAATTAGTTAAAATGTAAGAATAAATAACTAAAGATGAAAAGGATTTATGTCAATTATAACTTGAGTCCAAGGTTTTCAGGCAAGAGTTTTCTCAGGTTTGAGTGTGCACAAAGAAACCATTTGCTGAGGTACAATGCTACCACGCTGCTATTGGCTGCCCAGTGTTCTCAGTCTTCTACATCGTTTTATTCTAAGGTTACAGATTTATGCCCTCTGTTGTGTCTGTCCCTTGTACTTAACACATTTGCAGAATATATGAACTGATGTTGGGCTTTACCATAATACTTGGACTGGTCAATTAGTGCGTAAGCCATGAAAGGCGTATGTGAGCATGGTCTGCGTTTTCTTGGACTTCTGTCATCTCTATGAGAAATATTCTAGGTCATTGCTGGCCCTATCACAATGACAAAAAAGAAGAAACCCAAACCTAGACCACTGACTAGAGTGAGGCCAACTTGACCGACAAAAGTCTTCTTACGTAGACAATGATGGGTTTTGTTGTATAGGCAGGACCGTAGGATGTTGAGATGAACATGGTGTTCATAAAAACCAAATACATTTTTATAAACAAAACAATGTCAAACTGATTCCTTTTTATAACCTTCTAGATTCATCTCTATTAATAAAAAATTTTAAATAAAATGGTTTTTAAAAAACAATTTCAAATTGTGACTCCTTTCTTATAACCTTCCTCTATTAATAAATCTATAAAGGCAAAGATTATTGTGATATACTATGTATTGGTATGAAAAGTAAAATCCTTTAAAGATGAAATCAAGTACCAATATTTATTGTGAAATCAGTTATAAATGCAAATGAAGATTTCTACTGGAATCTATGATAATATAGTTTATACCATACTAGCCTTCTATCTATAAGAAATCAGGATATAAATATATATATATATATATATATATATATATATATATATATATATCCCAGTTTCTCAGATATTGACTGTCATTAAGTGAGGAACTTTGATCTATAATAAGAGATTAAGCAACAAGGTCAGCATTATAATTGATCTCATCTTCTGCTCAAAGTCATGTGTCAACCATCGGGGTGAGAACAAATAAAACACAGGAATGCAAAGTAGTTGAAGAAACGGAGCTGTTGTCTGGGAGTTCTGTAGGCTGTAATCTGCAAAATAATAAGTCAGAGAGAAGAGAGAAATGCAGGTGTCCCAAGAGATGTGCACAGGAGATCCCAGACTTTGACTGAACTCTAACAAACACAGACACAAGGTCAAAAAATCATGGCTGGGCCAAAAGCCATCCCCAGGGGCAGAGAGCTAGAGGAAAGTTGCATTTTGAACCATTTCCAGAGCTTTCACGGGGTTGGAGGATATCCTTTCTAACCAACTAAAATGAAAGACCTATTAGACAGCCAGAGACCCCCACGAGGCTCTGCCTCAGCGCCAGACTAAACAAACTCCATCTGCAGCAAAGGCAAATGTTTCTTGCCTTACTTTCTGCTTTTCCTTGTCCATTGTAGTGAGTCTTAAAAACAATGCTCAAGAGAAAATAAATCACCTGCAGACTAGAACAAAACTTTACACTTTTTTCAAAGAAGACATAAAAATCCAAACATTCAACAAACATTTACAAAACAAACCTAGGTGAGAACAGGGAAATAAAACCCATTACCAAGAAAAGTATAAAATAAAATGTGAGCCAAGTGAAAGAAAACCAATATAAGATGGAGTCATAACACAAGACAGAATACAACAAATATTCTTAGAAGTACATAGAAAACATGAAGAATTTAGAAATTATAAAAAATGGAAATATAAAATACAAAGCTAAAATCCCTGAATGAATTTCCCACTAATGAGTTCAGCTACAGATTGGTACTATAGAAGTAAAGGCAAGGTGACTTGGAAACAGAACAAAAAGAGCTCTGAGACCTGAAGCACACACAGGGAAAGGGAAAGAATCTCAAAGATGTGGGAGCTAAGATCAACAGGTACAAACATGTACATACTTAGAGTCAGAAGAGAAAGTAAGCAAGAAAGAGAGGGGAATCCAGCACTGTAAACACATACATTAAAAAACCTTTAAAAATATCAATTTTAATCATTTTGTTGCTACCTTAATAATTATAGAGAAAGAAGAGAATGTCACAACCAAGTAATATGGATGATAGACTACTACCAGCAAGTTAAAATTGTGTGGGTGTGATCCAGAGACTGGTGTCACTCACAAGCCATGGTGCTGCTTGCCAGGGATGGAACCTTCAGGATGGGGCCACATGATAGGATGTTAACTGATACCAACGATCTGGAAGGCAGTGTGAGGACACCATCTTTCCCTCTCTTCTTCCTTCAGTCTCTCTGCACCATGATGTTCTGTTTGACCACAGGCCCCGAAGCACCAGACCAACCAACCAGAGACTGAATTCTCCTTTTTTATAACTCCTTGTCCTGGGCATTGAACAGAAAGTCTCACCTATGCTGTCAGAACTCTGCCTCTGAGTGTCTCTCCACCCATCCTTTCACCTTTTATTTTGAGATAGAGTCTCACTAAGTTACTCAGGCTGGCCATAAGCCAGACACACCTTGGACATCTTGGTCCTCTTGCCTCAGTCTCCTGGGTGACTGGAATTCAAGGTTAGCTAACTCTCTTCCCTATAAGCTAATTTATCCCAAGTATTTGTTATAACTATAGAAAGCCAACTAATGCAGAGCATAAATCAATTAAAAACAAGTAGAAGGCAAAAGAAAAAAAATCAATAAAATGAAGCTTCTTTGAAAAGAAATAAAAGTGTTAAACCATTATATTTGCCTAAAAAACAAACAAACAACAAACAATAAACTGAGATAAATATGACCATGAAACTAAAATAATAAATAAATAAATAAATAAATAAATAAATAAATGGATAAAGTAGGTGAAAACTTTGTCAAAATAAAAAACTTAGATGAAATTTACAAATTATTTAACAAGAGATAATTATTATAAGCAATAATAAAAAGTCAGAAATTTTAAATAGGCCTATAATTATTTAGAAAAGATGAATTTATAAAGTTAGAATTCTTATGATGACACTATGTCAAGTGTCCTAGCTGGAGAATTGCATCAATTATTTAGGAAGCAAATAATGTCAACCTCATGTAAAACATTATAGCAAGTGAAGGAAGAAGTATCAATTCCTTGCTTTATTCTGCCAACAATCATGTTACAGGAAAACTGAAAGCCAATAACCCTTAAAATCAAAGATTTATGGCCAAGAGGATGGCTCAGTGGGTAAAGACTTTTGCAGGCAAGTCTGACCATCTGAGAGACATTCCTGGTTTCCATGGTAAACGGAAGACTCTGACTCCTTAGAGTTGTCTTCTGACTTCTATGTGCCAGTATGGTACATGCCCACCAGTATTCACACATATGTGCATGCACACACACACACACACACACACACACACACACACACACACACACTAATTAATTAAAATTTAAAAGAACATAAATGCAATACTCTGATTACTATATTAAAATTGAAGGCAAAAAGAAGCAAAATAGATTTTATTTGTAAGTGTACGATTTGAATGCTTGAAAAAATAATGTAATTTGCCACATGTAAAACACAGAAACTAAATAATTTCTTTATGGATACAGAGAAATTACTTGACATAGGCAAGCTGCAGAATCATGTTATAGAAACAAACAAAAACAAACAGGAGACAGATCTTTTCTCAGTCTGATCAAGGTCAAGACTGTAAGTGTTGACTATATGGTTATTTGTGCATACTTTTTAATTTGCTGATTTCAAAACATTCATGTTGTATAAAGGCCCTATATATAACACTTAATAGAACTGAAACTGTCTGTAGCCATAGATAGACTTAGAATCCTGGTCAAAGTCCATGCCAAGGGATATCATAGTCCCTAGCAGGGAGCTTGTGGTGTGGTTTTGCTAACTGGTCATTTTGTCGAACTACCTTCTTAATGCTTGTGTTTATAACTGTAGATTTTCGTTCTTCTAGATCTAGGAGAAATTTTTTTGTATTAGGTAGTAATTAATTCAGAGAATCATAACTGGACAACATACTAAGGATAAATAACCTTGAGTACTCAGCCATAGATGGGTCACGGGTATCAACCTCTCCCCACCCGAGGATGGGCCTCATTGAAGAAGAGTAGGTGGAAGAAATTAAAGAGCCAGAGGCCAGGGAAGAGAACCGTGAGATGCTAAAAGACCTACAAATGATAAGCCAGTCAAAATTGACGTATGGTTGGGGAAGGGTCTCCTGAGATCCTATCTATAGCTAAGAATTTGTTGACTGTAGAGGGCTGTGGAGGGAGGGTCACTCGTTTCCTGTGGTCAGTGTTAAGGTGCTTATGCCCCAGAGGATGACCTCAGATACTTCCCTACGATAGCATGAATTAGACTCAGAGGCCCATTAATAAGAACATTTTTAAAAAGAGGATATGAAGTTAAGATGGGAATGGAATGGGGATTCCAGGAAGGACTGGAGAAAGGTAGTGGGTAATGGCTATAGTGTGTGTGTGTGCGTGTGTGTGTGCGCGTGCGTGTGCATGTGTGTGTGTGTGTGCGTGTGTGTGTATGTGTGTGTCTGTGTGTATGTGCATGTGTCTGTGTGTGTGTGTCTGTGTGTGTGCGTGTGTGTGTGCGCGTGTGTGTGTGTATGTGTGTGTCTGTGTGTGTGTATGTGCATGTGTCTGTGTGTGTGTGTCTGTGTGTGTGTGTTTCTGTGTGTGTGTGTCTGTGTGTGTGCGTGTGTGTGTGTGTGCGTGTGTGTGCGCGTGTGTGTGTGTGCACGTGTGTGTCTGTGTGTGTGTGCGTGTGTGTGTGTGCATGTGTATGCGTGTGTGTATGCGTGTGTCAGTGTGTGTGTGTGTGTGTGCATGTGTCTGTGTGTGTGTGTCTCTGTGTGTGTGCATGTGTGTGTGCGTGTGTCTGTGTGTGGTCTGCGTGTGTCTGTTTCTGTGTGTCTGTGTATCATTGTGTGTCTTTGTGTGTCTGTGTATATATGAGATTTTCAAAGATTCAGTAAAAATATTATTTGATTTTTTTTTAAAAAAAGACTCTAAATGACACAAAATGTTTCACCTTTTTTTTGTAGAACAACTCTATAGCAGATGAAATGGACTTTTACGATGGAGATATAAACAGTTTCACAAGACTGAAACTGATTTTTTTTTTTCTGTTGTACATAAAAAGAAAGCTGTAAAACTTTTTAGCAAGTACTTTAAAGTACTATCAAACAATTTTTCTGGTGTTTAATGTCAGAGAGATCAATTTAGACGAAGCTGTCACTAGCATTCTGAAAGAGTTCCTCCATCCTGCCTTGCTCCCTAATTCTCCCTCCCCATGCAGTCTGCACTCTGCCTTCCTCCTTCCATCTTCCTCTCTGCAGGAAGCCAAACACCTTTCTCTAAAAAGCTCTTTGCCGCTACAGAGTCTTGTCAGGGGAGAGAGGTCTGTTTTTAAAAAAATAGAGGGTTGTCTGCTTTAAGAATAAATAAATAAAAGTGTGTTTGAAGGAGTTTCTTAGGAACAAAAAGCAATAAAAGGTTCTTTCCTGGAATGACTAGGAACTCCTTTCCATTACAGACAGAGGTAGGCAGTTCGTTTCTCTTTAATATTGTGGTATGTCCATTAATAGAATTTCTCTCATTGGGAGATGAGATTAGAATGTGTTGGTGTACTCTAGACGCTTGCTGGGCGTCATTCAGCTTGTCAATCTCTCAAGGTGAAATCAATGCATTTATCTATGTTTTCACTACCAAGGAAACTTATCTGGTAGGTTCAGGAATTACCATTTCATAGGCAGTAACATGGATATTTAGAATGCACATGTTTTTATCAACATGGAAGAAACATAGTGACTGTTCCTTGCAAAAGATAGAAATATAACTCCATTTCTTTTGGGGGGGAAGGTTTAAAATACTTTAGCTCTACTTCTTTCTTGCTGATACAACTTTCAAAAATAATATTACAAGAAAGAGCCAAAAATGGCAGGAAGTTCACCTGAGGCTCAGCGCACTCCACAAAGCACCACTATGAAATGTAAAAGACAGTAAGACTAAAAATCAAAGTAATTAATACAGGTTCAAAAGGCTGGGTTAGAGCTGCCATGGTGGTCAGCTAGATTGCAGTATCATCAGTTGCTGGGAACACAATAACAAAAGCCTGTTGTTGACAAACATCAGGGAAAACCCACTTCAGGCTCTCTTTGGTCCTCAGGCTGCTCTCTTTGGTCCTCGGGGCCATTTTTCCTATCACTCGCCACAGTCTGTGTTCTCCAGGCCCATCAGCTCCTGTTTTAAGGGTGCAGGCTTGGAGCACTGACTCCCAGGGCCATTTCTCCTTCCTCTCCTTCCTGAATCTGTTCTGGTGTTCGCTGTGCTCATGATCCGAAGGAACAAACTCTCCGTCAAATGCAGGACCCTCTCTGGTCACCATGCTCTCCCTGTGTGTTGTCTTACCTTCCCTGACATAATGGACTCTCTCCTTCTAGAACCATAAACCTCAGCAAACCCTTTCTTCCCGAGTTGCCTTTGTCAGGTGTCTATCACAGCCACAAAAGCTAACTAACAAGTCTACTCACTCTCCCCAGAGAAGATGGGTCACTCCTCCTTTGTTCTTCCCACAACTCTGTCACTTTCTCTTTCCTCCTCTGTAGATGCTTGTTAATTCTTCCTTTCTCCTTTGCACAGTGAAGAACCTTGGAAGTATAATCAATTCTTATAACTTGCTATAGTTTTGTTTTTATCAAATTGGCACGTTGCTGAATGGGTGCTGACTGGGCTCTAGATTCTTCTAGGAGTTAGATGCTTGCAAGCTTTCTGTTTTCAGGTTTTCTTTGTATTTTATCTTCGATTGACAGTGCACTAATTGTACATATTAATGAAGTTACAAGTACAGTTGTGTCATATATCATATGCATATTGCCACATATTGTGTATTGAGCTTTGCCTGCCTCTCTTTACCCCGCACCTCTCCTTCCAAACCTCTACTGAGCACTATTCTACATTCAAGTAGAGTTTTACACATTATGTTTACATCAAATACTTTCAAATAATAAAAATAAAATAAATGTACAAAGCAGAATGATCAAAATTGAAGATCAAATTAATGAGCTAGAAAAGTTAATTGAAATGTTTACTCAGAATGTTGTCCCTGAGGCATAAGTTGAGAAATACAGAAAAGAAAAAAAAAAAAAAAAAACTAGACATGGTACAAAATATAAATGTAGAGGTTTCAAAACCTTTCTTAAGATTTCTAAAATTAGGGGCTGGAGTGTATTGCAGTGTAGAGTGCTTGCCTAGCAGGCATGGGGCACCAGCATGCCCATTCCTGCATCCCAGAAGAAAAAAAAAATTCTAGTAATCCATCATAGGAAACAAAAGGAAAATAAATAACAAGAGAAAACATCTCCAGGCTAAAGAAAAACCTGTGCATCTTCCTAGCTAAAGGGAATATTGAGAGGTGGTAAATAATAAAAATGTATGAAAGTTAGAAATATCCTAGTATAATTTCAGCTCCCTGACCTGCAAACAAGGCACTAGCTCCTGTGGGGCAAACCAGATTACCTACAAAGGAATTCATGTAAATTGGTGCTAGAATATTGTGAGCCTTCTGCGTCATACTTAGGTGAAATAATGCTGAACCCAGTCCAGTAGGCAACCTCTAACTGGTCCTAACTGTCCCCACCTTCTGGAATTCACGATCTTCCGGGGTCCACTGTGTGTGCCACATACATTTAGTGTCTTCCCTTCAACAGGGAGAATTAGAGTCTTTCATCTAAGACAATCTAAAAACACTGCCTTCTGTGTCTATGGTCTGTTTCCCCTCTCTATTCCCTTGCTATGAGGGAAACCAACCTCAGTGGCATTGATGCTCTGAAGGACTAACAGCAGGGAGACCTAGTTCCTGTGTGGAGCTCAATCCTCCAACAACCATTTAGAGGAGTTTGGAACTTGGACTTGTCCTTAGATGTGTGTTCAGGTTGACCACAGAACAAACAACTAGCCAGTCTGCAACCCTGGGAGTAACTTTAAGCCAGAGACATCCTGGGAAAATGCACCCAGATTCTTAACCCACGGAAGCAGTAAATAATAAACATGTGTCTGTTGCTTTAAGCCACAAGGTGGATTTGTTGTGATATAATAAGACATTCAAGTACGAGCAAGGGTACAAACTAAAAGCATTTTAGAAATAAAAGTTCAAGACCATAATCATCCACAGATGGCTCTGGAACAATTACTGAGAATGTGTCTCAGACAAGTGAAGAATTAACCAAGAGATGTGAGAAATTTAACAAAATACTCAAGTGTTAAGTAGTAAAAATATATATACATTATTCTGGACAATTGCTAAAATTACAGTTGTGAAACTTAATGTAATTTGCATGAATATAATAATAGTAATGATAAAAATAAAGAAAATTGAAATTATATTCATCACACAAAAGATTGTGTGTTAAGTGAAATAAACCAACTGCACAAAAGCAAACATCAGAGACAAAACAAAAGAAAAAGAAAGAAAAGAAAAAAGGAAAAGGTCCTGAAACTGAAAGGAAAGCACACTACAGACCTAGACCTGGATGTGGGAAGAGGTGGGGCGTGAGAAAATAACGGAGAGAAGATGGGATGGAAGGGGGGTCACATGTATTATGAAAATCTCTGCTTTGCACAATTACTAGTAAAACACCTAAGCTCCTCAGGAGGCAAAGGCAGAGAAATTGTAGCAAGCTTAAGACCAGGCTAGGCTTCATAGCAAGGCCTTGTCTCAAAAAAGAAACTTTCTTACGTTTCCTCAAAGGAACTGCTCTGAAAACAAAGCCTGATAAACCATTTTAAAAAATGAGAAGAAAATCTAGAGTTTAAATTTAGGTATTTTCAAAGACACTATATTAGATGGAGTAAGAAAAATGTAAAGATGCTAAAAATCCATGGGAGATCAAATAATAATTGCAGTAACTGTCTATGTTCATAAAACAATAATTTCTGATACATATTAAAAATGAAATGATACCTGGGTATGGTGTCACCCACCTTTTTTTTTCTTTCAAGAGTAGCTTTATTGTTAGATTTAGCAAAAACAAAACAAAAGCCAAAAACAAAAAGGACAACCAAACAAAAAAACCCAGAGCAACAACAAAAAACAGTCAAAGTCAGTGATCTTTGAACTAGATCTCAGCTTATTGTGAAAGTTTTTTTCTTTATCTAGTTGTCTGAGGTTAGAATATAATCTGCTAAACATAAAATACTTAAATTATTTTGCTTAATGCATTCTAATGGTAATTACATTCCTGTTGACAAATTGATAACTTTTTACTAATTGATACTCTCTAGCCAAAGGTTGGTAATTATTTCTAGGAATTTATGTTGACAGAAATGTGTATGCACTGTGGGATGTCTATCACAGTATCATATATAATGATAATTATGAGAAAGATGTCAAAATTAAATGCAGAAGTAACAAATTATGAAATTACTTGTAGACATTTCTATAAAAATTAAAATGCTATTTTCTAGGCTAAAACTTTAGAAGCCAATATTATCATCATCTTATAATTTCACATTATAAATATGATTAAAATAAATTAAACCACTTTGTAAAAACATTATTGGAAATAATATTGGAAATTATTTCTGACAGATCAACTCTTAAAGTTTTATAGGCCATTCATTTTTCTCCTTTGAAATGACAAAGAAAAGTTGACTTCAGTCAAAATAGCACACAACCTAATCTCATACGTCACACGTTAAATGTTACTTGTTTTCAGTAGGTTTTGAAAACCTTACTACTGTCACACTTAACTAGAAATAAGTTGACAACTCCTGACTAAATACAGAGAAAATAAATATTCGTCTTCTAAAATAGGACTCACCTCCCTAATGTGAACATAAAATTCAAATACCTCCAATGTTCTCTCTTGAAGATATGTTAGCTTCACTCTGAGCAAAGAGCACCATTCCTTTGTGTCTCTCAAGGCCATTACACCGAGATTCATCAGATACCTATAACACTTGCTGAAGTTACCCCTTAAATATTTCTATTTGACCAGCATGAAATGTCCTTCCTTATCTTTTTTGATAAATTTTGGTTGAAAGTTGATTTTCTTCAATATTAGGATGGCTACTCCAGCTTGTTTCTTGGGACCATTTGCTTGGAAAATTGTTTTCCAACCTTTTACTCTGTCGTAGTGTCTGTCTTTGTAAATGAGGTGCATTTCCTGTATGCAGCAAAATGCTGGGTCCTGTTTACATATCCAGTCTCTTAGTCTATGGATTTTTATTGGGGAATTGAGTCCATTGATGTTAAGAGATAATAAGGAAAAGTGATTGTAGCTTCCTGTTATTTTTGATGTTATTTTTATGATTGTGTGGCTACCTTCTTTTGGGTTTGTTGAAAGAAGATTAATTTCTTGCTTTTCTAGAGTGTAGTTTCCCTCCTTGTGTTAGTGTTTTCCATCTATTATCCTTTGTAGGGCTGGATTTGTGGAAAGATATTGTGTAAATTTGGTTTTGTCATGGAATATCTTGTTTTCTCTGTCTATAGTAATTGAGAGTTTTACTGGGTATAGTAGCCTGGGCTGGCATTTGTGTTCTCTTAGGGTCTGAATAACATCTGCCCAGGATCTTCTAGCTTCCATAGTCTCTGGTGAGAAGTCTGGTGTAATTCTGATAGGTCTGCCTTTATATATTACTTGATCTTTTTCCCTTACTGCTTTTAATATTCTTTCTTTGTTTAGTGCATTTGGTGTTTTGATTATTATGTGACGGGAGGAATTTCTTTTCTGGTCCAGTCTATATGGAGTTCTATAGGCTTCCTGTATGTTCATGGCCATCTCTTTCTTTAGGTTAGGAAAGTTTTCTTCTATAATTTTGTTGAAGATATTGACTGGCCCTTTAAGTTGGGAATCTTCACTCTCTTCTATACCTATTATCCTTAGGTTTGGTTTTCTCATTGTGTCCTGGATTTCCTGGATGTTTTGTATTAGGAGCATTTTGTATTTTCTTTGACTGTTGTGTCAATGTTTTCTATGGTATCTTCTGCACCTGAGATTCTCTCTTCTATCTCTTTTATTCTGTTAGTGATGCTTACATCTATGACTCCTGATTTCTTTCCTCAGCTTTCAATCCCCTCAGTTGTCTCCCTTTGTGGTTTCTTTATTGTTTCTGTTTCCATTTTTAGATCCTGGATGGTTTTGTTCAATTCCTTCTCCTGTTTGGTTGTGTTTTCCCATAATTCTTTATGGGATTTAATCAACACATCTTGGAGGTTTAGGCAGGTAAATTTCTTAGCGTTTGAGACAGTCTGGCTTACATAATGAGTTCCAGGCCACCAGGGCAACATAGTGAGACCCTGTCTCAAAAGGAAAAGAAAAGAAAATGTAACCATCAGAAGAATGCAAATATGAGTGTAGATGCTAAAAAGGGGGAAGAGTGGACAAACCCTACCTTACAGCTAAATGGAAGAAATGAGGGAAAACTCAAAAAAAAAAAATTGCACATGAAGATAGACATTTACTCTTAATAATGAATTACAAATATTATTGCAAGTGATTATGTTTAATACATCATTCAAAAGTTGTGATTTTTCAATTAGGGATTTTAAATTAGCCATGTTATTTACAAAACACTTCATAACAACACAAGACAAAAACTCTTGTGTTTAAAAAATTGTTAAAAGCAAAGATATGCCCATTAAAGAGACATAAGGAAGGAAATGAGAAAAGAAAAAATGGAAATATTAGAACATGGGTGATGTTGGAAGTAAAAATTCTTTAAGCTCAGTTCAAAGTTATTAAAAGATAAATATTACTTCCCATTGATACAAAAGATATATCAGTAAATATCATGGGTCTAATTACTTGTATGTAAAATACAATCTTTAGGAATACAGAAAGATGATAGATATTCTAAAATAGAATATTTAGCCTTAATCATTTCTATTAGTTTAACTTTTCTAGTCAACAAAATAGGGATTACGTGTTCTTTTCTAAAAAATTTTTTTCTATTTGCTGCAACAGAAGCCGTTAATCTTATCCCAAGGAAATATTTGAGGCTAACAAAAATATTAAACATAACAATCTAGGCAATTAGAAGCTAACACTCATTGATTATTATAAAATGCATCAAGTATTATAAACTACAGATAAATTTTAAATACACACATACACATCTCAGCCTACAAGCTAAAAGTGTGTAGATTATCATTTGTTTGTGGGAAATGTATAGGGTATACAGTGTTTGGGGGAAAGTACAAACAGTTTAAATGGAAATTAAAATGGAAAAAATTAAAAATAAATTAAATCTTCAACTAAATAAGTTACACTATAAACAAAACAAACAAATATGCTTTAACTATAAATAAATAGCATCCATAAAAGTAGCAATTAATCATATTTGATGTTGACCAGACATGAAGTTATTTCAGCTCTCCTTTTCAGTAATAAGTTATTAAGGTATTTGAAAAGACAAATTCAGAACTTTTAATTACAATTTCAAATATGTCTGATTATTCATTTTTAGAAAATATCCTCAGGTATAGATGCCCCTGCCTCTGTGTACCCAATAAAAAGATGCTCTTTTCAGCATTGTGTTATAAACAAACAACAGGCTTTGGTTAAGGAAATTGTTATATTGATAAGGTAGTTTTAATTTTATTCCTCTATATGGTCTGGAAGACAAATACCAGAGATTTATTATTAAATATAAAATATGCAAAATATTTCTAATGTGGAAAATTTTAACTGTTTTAAATTGCATGTACATGTTAAGCATTTAAATTACCTTTATGTGGAAAGGTATATATCAGACTGTAAATAGTTTTCCCTGTGAAAGAAGAAATTAAGAATGGGGTCCTATTAAAAAATAAAACAAACAAAAAAGCACAAGTGCAATGTGTGCTAGTGATATATTTAGATATGTTCCTCTGGAACATGGCTGACCTAATAGGAACCACACCATTAAAAATTTTGACTGTCTCTTTTTCAACTCATAACAGTTACCAATAGTGCCTTTGTAGGGGTTAGATTTCATGGCTACCTCCCCTCTCCAAGCTTAGATTTTTACAAAGTTGGGTGGGCTGAAAGCATTTGGATCTGGGAGGAGTTGGTGGAAGGAGAAGAATATGGTCAAAATAAATTACATAAAATTCTCAAAAAAAAATCAAATAAAAATAAGTAGGAAAAATGACTGTGATTTTCATAAGGGAGCAAAAAGAAAAGAAATTAAGGATGCAGAGCAAGTGAATCATTTTTTAAATCTCAATTGTGCTCCCCTTTTATAACTTAAGCCCAAACAGAAGCTTTGCTTTTTCTTGCCATCCCAGCTCTATTTTTCAGCCTGTAACTTTAGTGACTCATCAGTACCCTGGTCCTTACTTTCTTATTTGTTAATGGAACTGCTCAATGTCCCTAGCTGACCCACTGGGAAGAGTAAATAGAAAAGGGAATGGTAATATTCTTTAAAAATCTACTTAGCACTATATAAATGCCATGGATACAAGAACCAGAAATAAAAAAAGATAATATATGTCTCCCAGTGAAATGGAAACAGTGTTGCATGACTTCTTCCAATCTGTTCCTCACAGAGAAAGGAAATGATTCTGATGACAACTGAAAATATGACAAAGGTTCCTAAGACACCAAATATGTTGACATCCCCAAGAAGTAATCTGAAAGAGAGAGGAAGGAAGCAACCCTGGGACGACATGACTTTCATACACAAAGCCTCGTGGCCAAGCCTTCAGCCTTCCAATCATCCTAAGACCTCATTAATAATTTTGCTACATTCATAGTGGTGTCCTATCATTTTGATATCCCTGGCTATAACTCATCATTCTACTAACAAATTTGTCTTTCTCTTCTGGGGGTTTATATATGATAACATTATATAACTTTAGCATGAAAGCCAACCTTTGCTTTTACAGCCAGCCCCTCAAGTGAGAACATTGTTTTGAGACTGCAAATTGCCATCAGACCACATTTGTAACTGTTTACTCAGAAAATAATCCTCACTTAAAAGTTAGAAAAAGAAGATGTTTGATGATGGAAAGATCTCCCATGTTCATTGATTAGCAGAATTAATATTGTGAAAATGGCTATATTACCAAAAGCAATCTGTAGATTCAGTGTAATGCCCAGAAAAATTCCAATGGCATTTACAGAACTAGAAAAAGCAACCCAGAAATTCATATGAAAACACAAAAGACCTCCAGTAGCCAAAACATTCCAAGGTGCAAAGACTACTGCTAGAGGTACCACAATATTTGACCTCAAATTACACAACAAAGTCACAGTGTCAACATCAGCATGCAACTGACAGAAAAGCAGGCATGTAGGAATGGAATAGGGCACTTAGAAATGAGCCCACATGGATATGGCCACCTACTTGACAAAGATGTCAAAAAATAACACTCAGGGTAGGGAGAAGAGCTTATTCAACAAATGGTGTAGGTCAAACCAGATGTCAGTCAGCAGAGAATGAAAGTAGGTCCTTATCTCTCACTTGGTCTGAAAATCAGTTCAGAATGGGTCAAATTCCCTCCTTCAAAACATTGAGCCAATTAAATAGCTAAAGGGAAATACAGAGAATACTCTTCAAACTACTGGGACATAAGCAAGAACTTTCCAAACAGGAGTTCAGAAGCACAAAAAATAGCCCCAAGAATTAACAAATTGTGCTACATGAATTTTTTTTTTTTTTTTTCTGAACAGCTGTCATACTACATCCTGCCTCTCAGCTGGTGGTACCTGGGCGCCACCAGCGCACCACTCAGGGGAAACAGAAAGAAGTCTGGAACGGGGGTCCACAGTTCTTGTCTTCCTTTGCTGGACAGGAAGAGGAAACAACAGAGTCTGGGAGGAAAGCTGAACCCGGTCTGACTGGGAGTGAGCACTGAGTGTGCTGGAGGGCTTGGAGCGGAGAAAGACTTCCTCAGGAGTCTTAGGTGTGGCTCTTTAGTCAAAGGCCTTCTTCATGGAGATTCTTAATGTAAAGCTCTCTGAGAAGAACCTTGCTTGTTTGTACTGGTTTATTTGATGGTAGATGTGAATGCATACACTTTATTCAGGGTGAACCAGAAATAAATAGCTTTTGTGGGAAGGAATACCCAGGAAGGGAAGCTCATTGGCTGAAGGTTCAGGCCTATCTAGATACCTCAGTAGTATGGAGGAGAACTCCAGGTGTGATGTTATGTGACTCGGTGCCTGTGGTTCTCAGTGAAGTGTCCTGGTCCAGAGCAGGTACACAGGTAGGGAGTTGCTCAACTCCTATGGGTCTCAGAACTCTGAGATTCCTAGAATCTGAGCTCACTCAACTTTGCCAGTTCTTATGTCTGTCTGGTGATATGGTCCCACATGCCCTGTACACAGCAAAGGAAACTGTCAACAGTGTGAATAGACAGCGTATAGAGTGGAAAAATAAAAATGCCAGCTATACTTTAGACTGGGAGTTGATATCTAGAATATATAAAGAACTACAAAGATGAAACCTCAAACATCAATCTGCCTGTCAATATATGGGCTAATTAAATGACCTTGTTTGCTTTCTGTTACCAATAAAAATAACTTAGAGAAGAAAGGGTTTATTTCAGCTTACAGTTACAGTCCACCTTCTAGGAAGCCAGGGTAGGAACTTCAGGAAGTCAGGAATACGGGAAGCTGGAGGGAGGAACTGAAAGGCAGGGACCACAGAGGAACTTTACTTATTGTCTGGCTTTGGATGGCTTGTTCAGTTTGCTATCTTATTCAACACAGGACAGCCTCCCCAGGTGTACTATCCACAATGGGATGGACCTCTCCACATCAATATTAATCAGAAAATGTCCCACAGATATACCCACAGGCTAGTCTGATGGTGACAATTTCTCAATTGAGGGTTCCTCTTCCCAGGTGACTTTAGTTTGTATCAAGTTGATAAATACCAACCAGTGCATAAAATAAACAGGTAATTTTCAAAAGAAAAAATACATGTGATCAATAACCATTTCTGAAAGTACTCAGTGTACTTGACCCTCAGGGAAATGTAAATTAAAAGTACTTTGAGATTTTATCATACCTCAGTAAGAACGGTTATGATCAAGAAAAGACAACAATCAGTGATGACAAGGAGTCAAACCTTTAGACAACGCTGTTGGAAACATAAACTAGTGCTACCATTATGGAAATGAATATGGAGGTTTCTCAAAATTACAGAAACAGAACTACCAATTACCAACCTATACAACTCCTGGACATATAGCAAAAGTCTCGGCAAACATATCACAGAGATTTGCACCTCCACTTTTATTGCTGCATTATTCACAGTAGAAAGAAAATGTGGTGAACCTAGATGTCTATCAGTAGATGAGTAGATAATGAAAATGTATATATCCACAATTGAATTTTATTCAGGTGTGAAATTTAAAGAAAAATGGATAGAGTTAGAAAGTATTATTAAGTGATATGGAAGAGATCCAGAAAGATGAATAGCACATTGTAGTCAGAATTTTGGAATTTGGGTTTCTTTAAAAAACAGAGAAATATTATAAGTACAAGCTTTTGTTTTGATTCCAGGTGTGGGATATGGAGCTGCTTCAGATTGTCCACAGCAGCTGACTATGATTTACCTCATGCTCTGGCAGAGCTGTGATTTTGCCAGCTGCAGATAGTTTCTGTGATTATGTGACTTTTTGGGTTCTGGGAACATTTTTGTGGGTAGAGGGTCCTGATAGGTAGTTTGTTGTTGGTTGTTTTTGGTCATTGTTGGCCATGATTTGATAAGTAGTCATGTACAAAAAAAAGAAAGAAAAAAAAAAGAAGAAAAAAAACAATAAGAAGAGATTAGATATCCTGACAGCAAAGATCAAATTTGCCCCAAGGATCTCAAAGCCTCAAATCATCAGGAAGTAGTCTAACAATAGTGTTGCCCTCTTGCTTACCCCTGACTTTATTCAGGGATCTCTTTCCTTTTTCTCTCTACCCTCTTTTCTCTCTTATTTAGTGTTAGGGGGTCAAAAGGGTGGAAGAAAGGAGGTGGATAAGGGTAGAGGAAAGAAGGACCCACAAAGTAGCAAAAGACAGGCTATAGCACATGATCTCTCCCATACACAGATTCTAACTTTTAATGTTCATTACATGTGTACATATGTGACTATGTGAAAATATTGTTGAGTGTAGGATATGAAACTAGAAAGGAGACCACAAGAAGCGTGAAAGAGGTTTTGTTGAATGGTGGGATGCAATAGAACACACATGGCATGAAAAGAGACCACTGGAAGGGTGGGTGGTGGGGATGTGGATGGGTGAAAGAGATGGGAGCAGTCTCAACAAGAATTGTTTGAAAATGCCATCATGAGCCCTAATATTTTTGTGTCCATTAAAACAAAGAAGCAAACAAATAAAAATGTAAAGATCAGGTTGATTCCAAATCTCAACGTGTTGGCCTTTTTGACCTTTGTGGCTGAGTTCTTCTCTTTAATCAGATTCTAGAAAACAGAGAAGTGATTCACGTACCAAGTTCTGTTTATGTACAAATTTTCTTTGGAAGTAACACATTCACAAGGGTCTTGCCAGCCCAGAGCAATAAATGCATATATTAAGATTAATGTCCTGAGAGAAAGTTAGTAATTTTGAAGTTCCAGATCCTGATTAATACTTTTTAAAATATGGCCTTGTTAAACTTGGCTTCAGGATAATCAACTTTCGTTGTGAAAGAAAGACGATAATATTTAATAGATTGGAAACCCATGAGGCAAAACCACATGACTGTTTTCCATTTTCTGTACCACCTCCTGGCCAATGGTGCTAAATAAATGTAAAAATATTGTAAAACTTGGCCTGAAAGGAAATTCCTATGCAAAGGAAAAATTTATCATTTTATAACCTTCACAATGGCACAGCATGAATTCTGGTAGTTAGGCAAGCATTTGAGTAAAATAAAAAAGAAGAAAAGGACTTATTAACAACAAGACACATGCCAGTTCTTAAGCCCAAGTTTCAAATCTGCAGATATGTGGCACCTGTTTTATTGTGACCCAAGTTAGATACCCCATTCCCTGCACAGACTTGACACACAAATGGTCTTCGAGAACATTCATTAAACTAATGTATAAAGAATTTTGAAGAATGAGACTTTTTTCTCCTTCTTTCATGAGTGATGTAAGACTTTTCTCCTTTACTCATGAATATGTAAATCGTAATATGAATTCATCTTCATTGAAACCAAGGACTTCTTGAGGCTTTGTTGTCGCTGGTGGTGCTCTGGTTATTTACTCTAAACTAAAAGGGGCAGATAAACTTAGAGAAGAGATGTATGGAACTGTGTAACTGATTATTTTTCACTTTTCCTGTGACTGATAGGTGTTAAGGAGAAGCCATCACTTTTCAACACCATATTTAGGTTATAACTTCAGAAACTAGATGCTGGCAAACTGGAGCATCTGAAGTGGGGAATGAAATTTCTAAGAACAGGAAGAATGCACCATACTTTGTCACAGGGTTTATCACAAGCAATGTGAATTTTCAGTGTTTGCTTGTGTTATGTGAATCCTTCATACTTCTTTGGCTCCTTACTTTTTCTATGCATCCTGATTTACTGAGACTTCTATACATCTCCAACTTTCTTTCTATGTACTTTATCATCCATTGTCTTTTATATGTTCTAAAGAAAGTTCAGGCATTACTTCTATCTTCAAAACCCTCTCCAAATAGTGCCAGAGTGATACCTCAGTGGTTAAACATACTTGTTGTGCAAGCCTGACCATCTGAGCTCTATGCCCAGAAATCATAATGTTAAAAAAGAAATTCCCAAGACTTGCCCTGTGATGTGCAATATACACATCAGGATACACATGTGTGCATGTGCGCACAAACACACAGAAGGAAGGGGTGGAGAGGTGACAGGGAGAGGGGAAAGGAGAGAGAGAGAGATGATTAATAAAGATCTTAAACTGAAAAGCAACAGTCTAGCTTTTGTCTTAGTTTATCTTCTATTACTGTGATAAACCACTGACCAAAGCCTACTTGGGGAGAAAAGGGTTTATTTGGCTTACAGATTATAATTCATCATTGCAGGAAGCCAACACAAGAACTCAAGGTACAACCTGAAGGCAAGAATGAAGGGATCCTAGAAGAACCCTCTCGCCTAGCTTGCTCCTCCTGAGTTGCTGGGTTTGCTTTCTCATATAGCCAGGACCACCTCCCCAGGCATGACACTGCTCCTAGGGCATGGAGCCTTTCTGCACTATTATCTCAAATGGGGCCAACTAATTGACCTAGAAGAAAATGTAATGGGGATATTTATTTTCTCAATTGATGACTTTAGCTTGTATCAAACGGACAGAGGTTTAACCAATGCACCCAACTTAAGGTCTCATTAATAATGCCAACAGGCTCATATTTGTGTTCTATCATTTTGATATCTCTGCATGTACCCCATTATCCTATAACAGATTTCTCTTTACTTAGTGTATTGCCATATTATTATAGGAAACTTTTTATTTCCTTGGTCTTTACTTTGAAGGTATTTGCACTGTGGAAATCGTTCATAGATCCAGTTTCTATTTCTTACTCACAGATCATTGGCTTCCTGAGACAGCTTACTAAATAATAACCATCGTCCACTGCAGCTGATGTGGCTGCATTCTTCCTTGTCAAGGATGCAGAAGCAGAAATTAGTAAGTGAGTCTTCCTGCAAGCTCCTTCCACTGTAGAACACTGCCAAAGTTTCTGTTTTCCCCTTTACCACTCCACTTCTTACTCTCTGGAATGTGAACCTGATTCTGTGGTCATTTTTCAATGTGACCATAAAACAAATATGGATGACAGTCACATTCTGAAGATAGGTAAGCAGAAATAAAAAGAAAAAAGCACCTTACTCTCTGATGAGCCTGGGAGGTGACAGAAGCCTGGGGGTCAGTGTCATTTTCGTGCATGATATACCTTTATGTGAAGGAACAGTTAGTCAGATTTCTGTTGCAGCCAAACCCCAACATGACACGTACCTCTCCCTATTTCAGCCATTTAGTTTGCCTCCCTCCTGCGGCAGCTTCTACTGTCAAACTCATCTCCTAAGTCTCACAAATGGACCACAAACTCTAAGTCTTTGATGTTTCCTCATATTAAATACAAGCCTTCTCCTTTTGCTTCTCTGGCTACCCACTGCCTTCCTTTAACCTGAGACAGGATTGGGCCCAATTGAACTCCAGGTCTACTCATGGCCAACATTATGATCTTATATCTTAACCACAATGACCCTCAGAGTCCTCATGAAAGACACTGAAATAACAGTATCTGCTTCACAAGGAAGCCTTGAGCAGAAGTCAGCAAGCTATAGCCTATGGGATCTGTAGCCAGCCTACTTGCTGTTTCCTTTCTGCCTCCTAACTTCAGATGCAGTGTGACCAGCTGCGATATACTCCTGCCACCAGGCACTCAACACAGTGATGAACTGTATCACTTTACTGTGGTACACACACAGAGAGAGAGAGAGAGAGAGAGAGAGAGAGAGAGAGAGAGAGAGAGAGAGAGATACTTAAAAATCAAGAATATACACAAGAATATACATGAGACACTATGACTTCTTTGTCTCATAAGTAATTATGCATAATAAACATGCATATCTGCAGGCCTTTGGTTCCTTTAGTCATCATGGTCTAGTTAAAGTCCTGATGGGACATATGACAATGTGGTAATGTATGATATGACATGAGACATGAAATGATATGATGATACAATACCATGTGATTTAGTGTGGTGTGATGATGTGATACTGTATTTTGATGTGATATGATGTTGTGTAATGTGGTGTGGTTTGGTGTGATGTCATATAATATGATTTGGCATGGTACAGTGTGACATACTGTAATGAAATATGGTATAGTGTGATATGATTATGTGAAGTGATGATATGGACTGGATCAGAGGAATGTCAAAGCATTCCTTGAGTCCAAGTATGAATGTTGGCAGTGTATGCAAACACCTAGTAACCATGGCTTCCTCCTCCCTGATGACAGCAACCTGAGATTGTTCCTCCTCCAAAGACTGACCACTTCTTCTAGATGTTCTAAGTTATTGCACAATTTCTACTTCTCCACCAATGTGAGCACACCCCACCCAAACCCAGCTTTCCTATATGTGTTTGTCCTTTCTTCATCCCCCTGTCACCCCAGTTAGGTGCCCAGTGGCAAGCCAATGCAGGTCATAGAAGATTTCACTCAAGATTTTCTCTAATGTATTTTACTATGCTACCTTATTATCAAACACTAGGATCAGCCAAATTAAGACTTATAAAAATATTTTCAAATAAAACACACCAATAATATAAATATAATCAAAATATATATGGATTTCAAATAAACCTTACCTCCCTTAAGCTGCTTCTTGTCAGATATTTATTTGGTCACAGTGACAAGGAAAGGCACTACTTTTCCTAATTGCATCCTCACTCACAACAAATTGCATTTCAAACTGACGAGCCTTCCACGGTGGCTTATGTTCTGCCACTATGTATGTGCATACTCAATAAAATTCAGCCTAAGCTGAATGAAACCAAGTATAAAAATGGGGACTTTTATCATTTTCATCTTTTCCTTTTCTGTTCATTTTGTTTTCCATAAAATGATCAATGAAAGTGAGGCAAAGTACTCTCACCTTGCTCAACCCTCTCTTACTTAGCTAAAACAACACCATTTCTGGTAATTAATTCTTGGCATCCCATGTTGACATGTCCATTCATAATCAAAGTGTGGAAATGTAGGCCTTGGAAGTCCAGAACATCAATATCACAAGCTCTATATAGGTGAAGTAGCCAGGGCAACAACGTGGGTGTTTTCTGAGTCCAGGGACTTCTCCTGTGGTGGTTAATCTGCATTAGATTTGGAACCACCAAGGAGACCTAGGAGTTTGAGAAGTTCAGCTGAGAGGGAATCCACACTCTGAAAATGGGGTCCACTTCCCATTGGCTGAGGTCCAAGATCAAATACAAAGTGAAAAAGCCAGAAAGTGAGCTGAGCAATTGCAATCCCCTCCTCTATTCCCTGTGCAGGACCACAGACCAAGCCACTCCTACTGCCATGCCTTCCTGGCAGTGGGAGACTCTTTCTGTGAACTTCGAGTCAAAATAAACCTATCTTATGCTGCTTCTTGTTAGATACTTATTTAGTCATGGTGACAAGGAGAGTCACTATTGTGCATACCGTGAGCTAATGCTGAAAGGTAAATCACCAACATTCAGAGGATCAAAGGGTGAAGGGTAAAATACAAATAAAGGATTGATTGCTTTAAGACGTTTCTGACAATCAGGTGTACAGCTCAGCTCAGCTACCACATACTACAATTATTGCTACAATATTTGGAAATTCTCTAAAATCTAGTTTAATTACATATCCAAAATAATTCATGTTCATACCTCATGCTAAAAATGCCCCTCTCCCAGCCACCCAGATGTTGATGACTCTCTGAAATGGCTCCAGTTCTTCCAAACACACAGCCCAGTAGCTACCTGCCTTGACTGCATCTTGAACTCTGTCTCTAAACTCTAGATTTTTCAAAAGTCCTATAGAGAATGGCTTATCTGAACAAAGAGAATTCACGTTTTCCTGAACCTTTCTAGTGTAATCCAATGTCCACCATAATGACACTTGAAGTAAGAATACTTTTAGTCAATGCACTTGCTCGGTGCCTGTCCACAGAATTGTCATTGGATTTTGACTTTTAGGTCCACCTTGCTTTGTTCCTCACCCACTGGCTTTTTCCATGTCTCCATGGAGCTCCTCCCATTTCTCAGAGGGCATATATAACAGCTTCCCCTTCTTATTCCAACCTACAGTAGCATATATGCTGAAGAGCCATTAGGCCTGCCAACATGCTGGTAAGACTACTTCATAGCTGTCTACTCTGACAGACAAAGCATTCTAACCACTGCAAAAACATCTAGTGTCAATTCTGTGGTGTCTGCCTGTTCTGGGTGAATCACTCATGCCTTAAGATGACTAAAAAGAATTTGCATGTTACTACCCTGAAGGCATTATATTTAATTCAGAACAAATCTCTACCCTTTTCTCCAAATATGAAGCATTATTTATGGGTAGGGTGGCCATTTATCTTCCCTTATCCCTTTGTTTATGCCTCTCGTCCTAGTTAAATTATTAACAACCAAAGTTGCTGTGGTTTGGGACAAGCTACATACTTACCTTATCCACAGAACCAACCTGCTAATCTCACCCTTATTTCTTAAGTCCCTCATTCACATAATCTCATGCTAAAGTATTTCTTTAGTTTATACTTTATTATATAAAACCAGTGTTTGGACACAATGCTCTGTAGCAGTTACATGAACGGCACACAAAAACTCTTGCAATTTAAACTCAAATGTTAATTCTTCAATTTATGCAGGCTTGTATATCTTGGGTTCAGATAACTCAAAGAATCTGTAAATGGTAACACAGAATTAGGAGCTGAGGTGGACAGACTGCACTCTAGTCAGGGAACTCAGGGCTAGAGTGTGTTTTATTGGATATGACATGTAAGAAAAGAATCATCCTGAAGGCAGGAGACCTCATTTCTAAAGTTGCTTTTGTCACTCGTGTGAGATCTTGTAGATTATTTTAGGTCAGGAAAGAAACCTAACTGAGAGATAGATAGATAGATAGATAGATAGATAGATAGATAGATAGATAGATAGATAGAGATATTTCTATCCCATATATTATAATGAGAATTCTATTTTACCTTCCTCTCTCAAGTAGAATACTTGTCTAGACCTTGATTAAAGTTTCAGCACTGAAATTTTAAAAATAATAACTGCTCAATGTGTTCCATCTGTCTCACTCATTCTGTATAAGTATAATAATACTTGTACAGGTAAATAGCAAAAACTCTAGCAATAACATTTAAATGATTGGTATTCTCATAAGAGCTCCTAAAAATGGTGTCACAACCTTTAATTGACCAAAGGAGCACTCACTAACTCCTAAGTCTAGGGTTTTGATACTTCAAGCCTATGAAATATTTAAAAATGTAGTAGAGGTATTGACTGATTTTTCCTGAAGCAGACTACCAATGAAAAGTAGATATTGAAAATATCCATAAAATATTACAGTAGGTACAATACAAACTTGTTAAGATTTTAGTAAGAGACTAACATGAGTTGAGATTTTTCAATCTGTACGCTATTTACATTTTTTGGACCATCTCATATTTTGCTACTAAAGGTGTCCTGTGCATTGTCATATACTCGGCACCCCTGACCTCTCTACCCTACCAAACTTTACTAACCCCAAATACCTCCAACTACTGTCAAATTCTCCATGGAAGAAAGTTTGTTCCTCATTGAGAGAGTACCTTTGGCAGTGCTGGCAGAGAGAGACAGCCCTGTGTCTCATCCAAAGGTATAGCGTTGGGTTAGATTTGTAATGTCTGCTCAGTTGTGATGTATTTCAACAAGACACATGTTTGTTGAGAACACTTCCTCTGTGAAAGCTGCTATGAGAGCAACAACCTGATCTATGGATTCTCCCACCTCAAACTCTGAAACACGAGACATCTCTGTAGTAAGTGACTTCATTTTAATTCGACATGTGTCTTTTTTACCATCTGGGAAAGTGGGTATTACTAAAGATCTAAGCATGGTTGCTGGCATAATGTAAGCTAGCAAATATTTGAAATAGATCATCTAAGGGAAAAGGATAACAGCACAGAACTATATTATTCAGGTCACAAATATTTGATGAGTCCATGAACAAATTCATGTAAACTATAAAATGAGAGGCTTTGAAAATTCTTTAGAGAATTTCTGGGTAGAAACATTGCTGAAAGATGCTGGCTTTTCCTGGGGACCAAGAAAATCTTACAAGGAAGCCCATGTGTTAGTTTAGAATTTGTGATTTTTTTCTCTTCAGCTTGTGATACTAAGCTTACACACGTTGAAAATTTATAGTATAAAGCTTCAGGAAACTAGGTGGATAGGCTGCCATCTAGTCTGTGAGTTCTGGGCTAGCGTGTGTTTTACAGGGTATGACATGTAAGAAAAGAATCAACCTGAAAGGCAGGAGACCTTATTTCCAATATTGCTTTTGTCACTCCTGTAAGATCTTATAGCCTTTTTCTTTAGGTCAGGAAACCTGTGTGTGTGTGTGTGTGTGTATGTGTGTGTGTGTGTGTGTGTGTGTGTGTGTGTGTGTTTTTATCTTACATATAATGAGAATTCTATTTTACCTTCCTTTCTCAAGTTAACTACCATAAAAAATGTCCAAAAAACCTGGTTACAGAAAAATGAAATCAATCCTTTACATCCACAGGTTTTCCATGTATAGGTTCAAGCAGCTATGACTGACAGTAGTCAGGAAAACTTCTTCTGTACTGGAGATGTACTGACTTCTTTTCTGAGCATCATTCCCTAAACAATTCAATGTAACAACTGCTACTATACATAGCATAGTGCATAATAATTAAATATAGGAACATGGACAAGTCAAACACAAATACAACATTGATTTGGGTTCTTGAGGTTAGGTAGGATCCTGGAACCAATATCCATGGAATATCAATGGAAGGCCATATAATCTGTGAATAGTGTATAAAACATGTCAGTAGGCTGAATGTTCTCAGGTTACTTCCGGGTCTGTAAAGCAAGCCTTTATCATAAAAACTGCTCAAGTCTTCATAATAGTGCAAAACTATGAAAGAATAGCACAGGTATTAGGCTAGGAAGACTCACTTACCAACTTATTCAAGTAAGTAGACTGACATCTGGATAAAGCATCTAGATAAAACCTTTAAATGACTGATATCTTTTTAAAAGAACTAAATGTAAATTAGCAATTCAGTTATATAAGACTTGTGGAGATTCTCTGGCTGAGTTTCAACAATTTAAAGTAAAACGTTTCCATAAACATCCTTGATCCTAATTTGTCTATATCCACTGACAGAAAATAATCATAGCTCAAACTCTAATACCCTGGCTACAAAGGAGGCAACGTAGCGCATTTCATCTCTTCTAACTGAGTCGTGCTTTCAGACAATGAAGCGCTATTGGATTTTTATAGTGGAATATCTTTTATTAGCATTATATGAATTATACAAAATAGCAGGATGAATATGGTCAAAGTACATTGTGCACATTCGTGAAATGTCATAATGAAACTTTATTGAATTTTACTGCTAAGTTCTAGCCAGCCAACATTTCTTACTATCCTTAGCTTTCTACAGAAAGCAAAGGTAGAGTATTTATCAGAACAAGATGTTCAACGTACATTTTACCTCATTTTCCTAAGAAATATAGGAGAGGAATTGGAGGAAAAGGAGTAGAGTATATGGATTTGACCAATGTACTGCCTGCATGAATATTAAATATTTTAAAGAAGCATATTAATGCTGAAAATAACTATATCATCTGTGCAGTGTGGGATAGAGTCTTGAAACACATCCATGATCATTATAATGTTTTTCAAGTGACTGAGTTGGGTGAAGCTGTGTGCTTTTTATCCACCCTTAACAAAGCAGACTCTTGTCTTTATGATTTCCTCTTGCAATTTTTTCCGAGGGAATCCATCTACTTAAACAAAACAAGAGAAGCTAGTGAAATGGTGATTGGAGAGATTTAAAGTTATTCCTAAAGCTCTTACTCTAGATCCAAATCAGTGACTGGATTCCATCTGTCTGTTCTTCAAGATTGGAGAGACACAGAGGTGCCAGTGGCCTGGAAAGTTCTAGTGTGAGATGAAATCTCTTCCTTAGAACCTCAATGTTGTAGTCTGTCAGCCAGGATGAGGTTTAGGGGTTTTATGGAACTGTTTGCCCAAAATAGCTTATAGTAGCTTGCGGGTGGGGGGGAGGATGCTGGGGGGTCAGAAAAGATTGGTTTTATTCAAGGAAGAGTAAGGTCAGGGAGAGTAAGAGGGTCTCCTTGAGTTTCTCTGACTTCCTTCTCCTTCATGCATCTTCCTCCCACAGCTGACACAGAGCTTGGGTGGGGTGCATCTATATTTGGTACTTCCTTTGTCTAAATGGGAATCTGTAATTTCTTCATATTTGACAAGGATGACTCACTTTGGTTTTCCCTTCTTAGTCTTACTGCTAATTGGAGAATTACCTCACTGCAGACTTGAGCATAAGCTATAGCTCAACATTGCATCTGCATTATGTCAGAGAACTTATGAAGACAATGCTGAAAGCTCGGTATTTTAATTTAAAATATTTTTACTAAAAGCCCTTGATGGAGAAAAGAGTTTCTTTAAACACAAAACTGAACAATTAACAAAGAAACTAAGGATAGCCAAAGAGCGCTGGGAGAAAGCTAGCCTCCCAGAGTGTGGAAAAACCCTTGAGAGGGGGTAAGAGGAGCAACACTGCTTTGCGGGACTCAGCTGGAATCCTAGGGACACAGGGACTGAGGAACAGCCAGGATAAGGAACCTTCTGGTTTCTATCTGTGGCTAGAGACCTCACCCTGGGCCACGAGGGCTCCATTGTCAAATAGTGCCTGGAGAAAGCTAAACTCCCAGGAATGTGGGCAAGCCTGTCTGCTCAGAGGGACCCACCTGGAATCCCCAGGACACAGGGACTGAGGAGTGGTCTTCTGGTTTCTTTTGGTGACTGGGAAGCAGATCCTGTGACACAGGGCTCCAGACTCAAAGAGTGCCAGGAGAGAGCTGGTATCCCAGGAGTGCCAACACACCTTTAAGCACAAGCAAGACCACCACTTCTGTTCAAAGTCACTGGATCAAGAGGGACCCTTGCAGAGCCATCAGAACACAGGAACCAAGGGACAGCTGGGGACTAGATCCTTCTGGTTTCTTTCTGCACCCCAGAGCTGACCCTGTACCACAGCGCTCCAAAACCAAATTCCTCTCAGAGAGAGCTGGCTTTCAAGGAGTATCGACACTGAGGCTTACAGGAGGGAAAAGTCACAGTCAGAAAGAATGAGACCGGCTAACACCAGAGATAACCAGATGGCAAAAGGCAAGGATAAGAACGTAAGGAACAGATACCAAGGCTACGTGGCATCATCAGAACCCAGCTCTCCCACCACAGCAAGTCCTGGATACCCCAACACACCAAAAAAGCAAGACTCAGATTTAAAATCACATCTCATGATGATGATAGAAGACTTTAAGAAGGAAATAAATAACTCCCTTAAAAAAATACGAGAGAACACAGGTAAGCAACTAGAAGCCCTTAAAGATGAAAGACAAAAATTCCTTAAAGAATTACAGGAAAACACAAGCCAACAGACGAAGGAAATGAACAAAACCATCCAGGAACTAAAAATAGAAATAGAAACAATAAAGAAATCACAAAGGGAGACAACCCTGGAAGTAGAAAACCTAGGAAAGAGATGAGGAGTCATAGATGCAAGCATCACCAACAGAATACAAGAGATAGAAGAGAGAATCTCAGGTGCGGAAGATACCATAGAAAACATTGACACAACAGTCAAAGAAAATGCAAAATGCAAAAAGCTCCTAACCCAAAACATTCAGGATACAATGAGAAGACAGAGCCTGAGGATAATAGGTATAGAAGAGAGTGAAGATTTCCAACTTAAAGGGCCTGTAAATATCTTTAACAAAATTATAGAAGAAAACGTCCCTAACCTAAAGAAAGAGATGAACATAAATATAAAAGAAGCCTACAGAATTCCAAATAGATTGGGCCAGAAAAGAAATTCCTCCCATCACATTATAGCCAAAATACCAAATACAAAAAATAAGGAAAGAATATTAAAAGCAGTAAGGGAAAAAGATCAAGTAACATATAAAGGCAGACCTATCAGAATTACACCAGACTTCTCACCAGAGACTATGAAAGCTAGAAGACCCCACTATCATCAATGGACAGATCTTGGAAACAAACTAAACAGAGACACAGTGAAACTAACAGATGTTGTGAACCAAATGGATTTAACCAAATGGATTTAATCTTTAGAACATTTCATCCTAAATCAAAAGAATATACCTTCTTTTCAGCACCTCATGGTACCTTCTCCAAAATTGATCATATAATTGGTCACAAAACAAACCTCCACAGATACAAGAAGATTGAAATAATCCCATGCCTCCTATCAGATCACTACGGATTAAGGTTGATCTTCAATGGCAACAACAACAAGAGAAAGC
The DNA here is from genome assembly GCA_028551405.1 of Uromys caudimaculatus. NCBI lineage: Eukaryota > Metazoa > Chordata > Mammalia > Rodentia > Muridae > Uromys > Uromys caudimaculatus. The sequence continues at coordinate 79,126,112 of CM052705.1, read as the reverse complement.
CCACATACACATGGAAGCTGAACAATGCTCTACTCTATGATAACTTGGTCAAGGAAGAAATAAAGAAAGAAATTAAAGACTTCCTAGAATTTAATGAAATGAAAGTACAAAATACCCAAACCTATGGAATACAATGAAAGCAGTGTTAAGAGGAAAACTCATACCTATGAGTGCCTCTAAAAAGAAACTGGAGAGAGCATATACTAGCAGCTTAACAGCACTCCTGAAAGCTCTAGAACAAAAAGAAGCTAATATACCCAAGAAGAGGAGAAGGCAGGAAATAATCAAATTAAGGGCTAAAATCAACCAAGTAGAAACTAAAAGAGCTATACAAAGAATCAACAAAACCAGGAGCTGGTTCTTTGAGAAAATCAACAAGATAGATAAACCCTTAGCCAGACTAACCAGAGGGCACAGAGACAGGATCCAAATTAATGAAATTAGACATGAAAAGGGAGACATAACAACAGATTCTGAGAAATTCAAAAAATCATCAGATCCGACTACAAAAGCCTATACTCAACAAAACTGCAAAATCTGGAAGAAATGGACAATTTTCTAGACAGACACCAAATACCAAAGTTAAGTCAGGATCAGATAAACCATCTAAACAGTCCCATAACCCCTAAGGAAATAGAAGCAGTCATTAAAAGTCTCCCAACCAAAAAAAGCCCAGGACCAGATGGGTTCAGTGCAGAATTCTATCAGACCTTCAAAGA
>CM052705.1:79099431-79125293 GCA_028551405.1 Uromys caudimaculatus | reverse complement strand
CCTAATGCCAATACTCTTCAATCTATTCCACAAAATAGAAACAGAAGGAACACTATCCAATTCCTTCTATGAGGCCACAGTTACACTGATACCAAAACCTCACAAAGACCCAACAATAAAAGAAAACTTCAGAATAGTTTCCCTTATGAATATCGATGCAAAAATACTCAATAAAATTTTCGCAAACCAAATCCAAGAACACATCAAAACAATCATTCATCATGATCAAGTATGCTTCATCCCAGGGATGCAGGGATGGTTCAATACCCAGAAATCCATCAATGTAATCCACTACATAAACAAACTCAAAGAAAAAAACAACATGGCCATCTCATTAGATGCTGAAAAAGCATTTGACAAAATTCAACATCCCTTCATGATAAAACGCTTGGAAAGATCAAGAATTCAAGGACCATACCTAAACATAGTAAAAGCAATATACAGCAAACCAGTGGCCAACATCAAACTAAATGGAGAGAAACTTGAAGCAATCCCACTAAAATCAGGGACTAGACAAGGCTGCCCTCTCTCTCCCTATCCATTCAATATAGTACTTGAAGTTCTAGCTAGAGCACTTAGACAACAAAAGGAGGTCAAAGGGATACAAATTGGAAAGGAAGAAATCAAATATCACTATTTGCAGATGATATGATGGTATACTTAAGTGACCCGAAAAACTCCACCAGAGATCTGCTATACCTGATAAACAACTTCAGCAAAGTGGCCGGATACAAAATTAACTCAAGCAAATGAGTAGCCTTCCTATACTCGAAGGATAAATAGGCTGAGAAAGAAATTAGGGAAAATACACCCTTTACAATAGTCACAAACAATATAAAGTATCTTGATGTGACTCTAACCAAACAAGTGAAAGATCTGTATGACAAGAACTTCAAATCTCTGAAGAAAGAAATCAAAGAAGACCGCAGAAGATGGAAAGATCTCCCATGCTCATGGATTGGAAGGATTAATATAGTAAAAATGGCCATCCTGCCGAAAGCCATCTACAGATTCAATGCAATCCCCATCAAAATTCCAACTGAATTCTTCAGAGACTTAGAAAGTGCAATTCTCAAATTCATATGGAATAACAAAAAACCCAGGATAGCAAAAACTATTCCCAACAATAAAAGGACTTCTGGGGAATCAGCATCCCTGACCTCAAGCTGTACTATAGAGCAGTAATGATAAAAAGAAACAAACCAAAACAAACAAACAAACAAACAAACCTGCATGGTATTGGTACAGTGACAGGCAGGTAGATCAATGGAATAGAATTGAAGATCCAGAAATGAACCCATACACTTATGTTCACTTGATCTTTGACAAAGGAGCTAAAACCATCCAGTGGAAAAAAGACAGCATTATCAACAAATGGTGCTGGTTCAACTGGTGGTCTACATGTAGAAGAAGGTGAATTGATCCAGTCCTATCTCCCTGTACAAACTCAAGTCCAAGTAGATTAAGGACCTCCACATAAAACCAGATACACTTAATCTAATAGAAGAGAAAGTGGGGAAAAGTCTCGAACACATGGGCACAGGGGAAAAGTTCCTAAACAGAACACCAATGGCTTATGCTCTAAGACCAAGAATCGACAAATGGGACCCCATAAAATTACAAAGCTTCTGTAAGGCAAAGGACAACATCAATAGGACAAAATGGCAACCAACAGATTGGGAAAGGATCTTTACCAATCCTACGTCCAATAGAGGGCTAATATTCAATATATACAAAGAACTCAAGAAGTTAGACTTCAGAGATCCAAATAACACTACCAAAAAATAGGGAACAGAGCTAAACAGAGAATTCTCAACTGAGGAAACTCATAGGCTGAGAATTCCACCTCACACCAGCCAGAATGGCTGAGATCAAAAACTTAGGTGACAGCAGATGTTGGCGAGGATGTGGAGAAAGAGGAACACTCCTTCATTGCTGGTGGGATTGCAAGCTGGTACAACCTCTCTGGAAATCAGTTTGGTGGACCCTCAGAAAAATTAATATAATACTACCTAAGCACCCAGCTATTCCACTCCTGGGCATATACTCAGAAGATGCTCCAACATGTGATAAAGACACATGCTCCACTATGTTCATAGCAGCCATATTTATAATAGCCAGAAGCTGGAAACAACCCAGATGTCCCTTAACAGAGGAACGGATACAGAAAATGTGGTACATTTACACTATGGAATACTACTCAGCTATTAAAAACAATGACTTCATGAAATTCTCAAGCAAATGGATGGAACTTGAAAATATCTTCCTGAGCAAGGTAACTCAGCTCCAAAGAATGAACACGGTATGTACTCACTGATAAGTGGATATTAGCCCAAAAGTTCAGAATACCCAAGATTTACTTCACAGTACCCATTGGGCTGAGCATGACGTCCCAGATGGATGAGTTGGAGAAGGGACTGAAGGAGCTGAGGGAGTTTTCAGCCCCATGGAGGGAGCAACAGTGTCAACTGGCCTGACTCCCTGATGCTTCCAGAGACTGGACCACCAACCAAAGAATACACATGAAGGGACCCATGGTGCTGGCCACATAAGTGGCAGAGGAGGGCCTTGCTGGCCATCAGGGGGAGGAGAGGCCCTTGGGCCTGGGGGTGTTAAATACCCCAGTATAGGGGAATGCCAGGGAGGGAAGATGAGATTAGGTGGGTGGGTGGGTGGGGGGAATATCCTCAGAGAGGCAGGGGAGGGGTGAGGGGATAGGGGGTTTCAAAAGCGAGATCAGGAAAGGGGGAAACATTTGAAATGTAAATAAAATATCAAAAAAAAAAAAAAAAACCAGAAAAGAAAGCAAACCTTTAAGAAAAAGAAATTGATACAAACATCACCTTGTGAAAGGCCTCCTAAACACAGGGAGGCTGAAGCTTAACATCAGTGTGCAGGCCTGGCAGGCCAGGCAGGCTGGACCCAAGCACAAGTGTGTCCCCACGTTTCTGCTCATTGACCCAACCAGTGGGCACAGGAGCATGTAGACTCTGACTTTGGGCTTTCTGTTTTTAGTTTTACTTTGTTACATGGCTGCCTCTTTTCCTCAGTTGCCCAGTGACTGTGCATATAAAGCCTTTCATTTCAAAATATTCACACCCTTCCAGGATTCTGGTATTTTTGAGTAGGCTTTTCGGGCTATATGCTTTGGGGAAATTGCTTCACTGATGCCTCAAAATGGCTCCATGAAGCACACTACTTATTCTTATTGTCACCATATAGAGAAGAAAGATGAGAGAAAGGCTGGTTAGCAGTTCAGGACACTATAGCCCCACACCAGGCTGAGGCAGAGTCAGCCCTTCAATCAGGTCTGTGTGAATCCAGAGCCTGTGTCTGCTATGCCACGCTGGATCTGAGGAGTCATAATCACCAAGGCTTGAGTTATTTTTTTTTTTTATTCCAAGTTTGTATGATTTTATTTCTGTACCATATTGCTTTTAAAACAAATAAATAAAAATGATACTGAAAAAGAAACTAAGGCTGTGCCTACTAAACTATAGCCACCATGTGACTATTTGGGCAGGAATTTTACAGAGCAATGAATGGAAAACACCATAAAAATAATCCATTGCATTTACATTGCCAAAGAAACTACATCCTGGGGAAAAGGTCCTATTTGGTGTTAAGACAAAACCTGGAGCACAGAAAATCCAATATAAATACAAACACTGAGTAATAAATAATCAAAATGATCAGAACCACATGAAATGTCCCTTGAACTAACACCACAGTTGATTTTAGGGGGAGGGGAAGATGTATTCATGAGAGGTAAGTATCTGTATTAGCAAAGATCCGTCATAACAGGAGGATTAAATGTGAGCACATATGTTGATTAGGAAAGAAAACACATTTCAGAGAAGGGTGTCCATCTGTTTAACTTTAATTCCATGGTAAACCATAGTCAAGGCCACACTCCAATTGAAGCCATCGCCTCACATAAATGGACAGAACAGATGTAGTCTAAGCAGTGGGTAGTGGGGAGTCTGATCCCATTCATTGTAGCCCAGGCAATAGTAAGTAAAGGCTGAGGGTGTGTGTATATCCTAGAATGTCTGCTTTGCACTCTGAGTTCCCCTAAACAGTATTGGTCAATGGGAAATGAGATAAAAATCACTCATCTTGAATGGATGAAAATCCCAGCACCATGGGGTTAGGTGACAGCTGGAAAAAAGAGAATGCTTTAATAAAACCAAATGATAACTTGTCTTGTCTCTATACTCTGCTCAGATAGAGACCACAAATCTGGAAGTGGCAGTTCCCATTGATCCTGGACTCAGCACAAGCATTCAGGGTGTGTTTAGAAGCAGATAAGCTTAGATTCTTGTAGGATGTTCTTCCTTGTAAATAAAACTGAAAGGAACTAAGAGATTGTGTCAGATTTGAGTAACAACACTAAAATAATAATGCCATTTCGTATTTTTGTTGGTGTCATTCCTTATAAATTACGGAGAGCCACACCTATACAACTCATTGAACATGGAGACGTTGAGCTGGTGCCTGCGTAGAACTTTTACTTCTACATTTTAGTGTCTTTGACATTGGAAGGTACTCTGCAGGCTACCAAAAGAGAAAGATAAACACCAACCCAGCCACAAAACCTTTGACCTATGGTATGTCCTGCCTGCAAAATATGGTGGGACAATGGTGGCACAGGAATCATGGGAGTAGCCAAACAATATCTGACTCCATGAGACAGAATCTTTACCTGACACTGGGTAGCCAAGAACCAGAGACTAGATAGCCCAGAGACCTAGGGTGAACCCAAATACTACTGATCTAAAAAAAAAATCCAAAGGAAAGGTATCAATATAATGACTCCTAATGATATTCCACTATGTTCATATTGGTGTCTCATTCTGCCATCAACAGACAGGCTTTCTCTAGTAGCAAATAGAAACAAATACAGAGACTCACAGCCAGACATTATACACACACACACACACACACACACACACACACACACGGAGAGAGAGAGAGAGAGAGAGAGAGAGAGAGAGAGAGAGAGAGAGAGAGAGAGAGAGAGAGAGAGAAACCTTGGAACGCATATCTCTAAACAGGATGTCTCCATCAAAATTTTCCCCTCAGAGATCAGGGAACCGTGAAGAAAAGAGAACAGAAAGAGTATACAAGCCAGAAAGGATGGTGGATACCAAGAGAACAAAGCCCTCCGAACCAGTTGCCCAAAGTTCATATGAACTCACAGACTGAAGCAGCAATAACAGAGCATGTACCGGTCTGCACCAGGTCCTCTGCATATATATTATAGCTTTCAGATAAGGAACTAGTGGATCTCTGATTCTTTGCCTGCTCTTGAGGCTCTTTTCCTTCTGTCGAGTTGCCTTGTCCAGTCTCTATGTGATGATTTTGTTTTTATCTTATTATATTTTATATGGTCATGTTTTGTTATTATCTCCTAGAAGCCTGTTCTTTTGTAGTGAGAGAAAATGAGCGGATGCAGAGGAAAGGGGAGGGGAAATGGGAGGAACTGGAAGGGGTAGAGGAAGAGGAAACTGTAATCAAGATATATAAGAATGGAGTCTGTTTTCAATAAACAAAAAAATTAAACAATCAACATATAATTACTTTTAAAAATATCCTTCAACTGACTGACAAATGGATAATAAAAATGTGGTACATATACACAATGAAATTTTGTTTAGTGGCTGTGCTGGCTAGATGTATGTCAACTTGACACAAGGTAGAGTCATTAAAAGAGGGAGCCTCAATTGACAAAATGCCTCCATAAAACAGGGTTGTAGGTAAGCCTGTAGAGCATTTCCTAATTAGAGATTGATAGGGAAGGGTACAGACCAGTTTGGGTGGTACCACACTTGGCTGGTAGTCCTGGAGAAACCAGTCTGAACAAGTCAGTAAGCAACACTCCTCCATGGCCTCCGCATCAGCTCCTGCCTCTAGGTTCCTGCCCCAGTTTGAGTTCCTGCCTTACATTCCCTCAGTGGACTGTGATTGAGGGTGTGTAAACCAATAAACCCTTTCCTCCTCAAGCTGTTTTTTTATTGTGGTGTCATCCCAGCAGTAGAAACCCTAAGTAAGACAATCAGTAAAGGGATGGAACCAGAAAATAATACACTGAGTAAGGTAACCCAGACTCAGAAAGACTAATGTCTCATGTTCACTCTCATTTGTAGATTATAGCTTTTAATCTTTAGATGTAAAACAACAAAAATACAAGAAAAGTAAAAATTGATCGTGGAAGGAGTTTCCGTGGTGGGAGAGGATTTGAGAGGATAGCAGAAGGCAGGCCTGGTGAAGAAATGGGGAGATGGAGGAGGGGACCTTCAACTGGGGAAATACAAAGACAATTTAGAGGGATAGATGTGGAAGGAAACCCTGATGCTTAGTTAAAATCATATATGTATGGGGTAGAAATATGACTTAATGGCTAGGAGCATTTGTTGCTCTTGCAGGCGACTTGCATTCAGTTGCCAGCACACAGATGTGTGAGATGGTGTCTTATAACCATCTGTTGCTCTAGTTCCAGGGGATCTGATGCCCTCTTCTGGCCTCTGCAGGTACTGCATACACATGGTACACAGACTTACAGGCAAAACACACATACACATATAATAACAATAAGTAAATATATTTTAAATATGTATTACATATACACATATGTATATGACTATATGTGTATGCATATTTTAATGGAGTTATACTGTACAGAGTGATAATGCTCAACCCAAAAATCACACACTAACTAAACCTCCGAGCTAGGTATGAGAAACCTCCTTCTAATTGTTGGTCAAGGGAATCAAAGAGATTCCAAAAATCATATAGATTGCCTTCAAGACTTGAAATTAAGACATTACTGCTGAAGATATATCACACACTTCAGATGTGAAGGAATTGTGCTGGAAATGACCCAGAGGCCTTTCCCCTAAGGATTACCTCTCATACAGAATCTGAAGTTGCTACAAGTTGCCAAGAAAAAAAAAGGGCTGTCAGTAGTCTTATACAGTTGTAAACCCTAGGAGTCACAATAAGCTGTATGCTACGATATTCTCAAGGGTAGAGTAGTAGCAAGTCTATCTCAGGGGTAACCAACAGCTATCTAATTGAACATAAGATCCACTCAATGGGAAAGAATTAATATCCGGTACTGTAAACCTAGCTAAATACCCATAGCTAGAGAGATCATGGTCCCTAGAGGAGAACCTATTACTGCCAATTTCCTAAATTAAGATAATGTCTAACTGCATTCTAAATAATTATCAATGTACGCAGAAGATATGTGCAATTCTCACACGTGATTAAAACATCTTCTCTTGCAGTAGATGGTGACCATTGCAGAAACCCAGATCTGATAAACATGCAGAGAATAAATAACATCGTGAGGTGCTCAACCCCAACTGATACATTTACCACACAATCCCTACACTGCAGGTTCGGGGAACATTATGGAAGAGGGGGCAGAAAGACTGTAGGAGCCAGAGAGCCAGAATGTCTGATTCAAGATAGTGCCTTGCATAACTGATTGTACCTATATATAACCATATGAAATGTAATCGTATGGTTACCCAAACAAGACAAGCACAATGACAACACCAGCTGCTATGGCAACATATGTGATCAGTTAATAAATTCAGAGTCACCAATAATGTGTTGGTGTCACATTAAGGAAAGAAACCAAGTCTCTTGCCCCACACTGTTACTTAACCAGTAGCAAGGCAGGGTTTGAATTCTCTACTTTGCTCTTCTGTATCCTACATCCTCTGTCTGTCTGTTGCTTGCCTGACAGCTGTCTTGTAAATCTGTCTGTGTCTGCGTCTGTCCCTGCACATCTGTACGGGTGTGTCTGTCTGTGCCTATCCCTAAGGAAGAGCAAAGTTATCAAGACTCCAGCACCACATGAAGACCTACAGACAATTAATGGCTGCTAAAAGAGGGAGAATCAGTTTTCTCTAGGAATGAGCCCTGTCATAGAGCCCTCACACTAAAACTGTCCCAAGGGGTCAGCCCTAGACATACATACAAACAAGCAACACTAAACATACTAATCAGGCTCTGTGTGTGTGTGTTTGTGTGTGTGTGTATGTGTGTATGTGTGTTTGTGTGTGTATGTGTGTGTGTGTGGTATGCATGTGTGTGTGGTGTGCGCATGAGCGTGTTAAGATACTGATGGCCAAACTCAGTCTTAGGCACCAAGTCTTATCACCCTCCAGTCACTCTTCAGAAAGAACTCTGGGCCACAAATACTCTGTAGGCTTCAATCGTAGGAAAGAACAACACAGCTGTCACTAAATCTGATGTCCCCAACTGCTGTCCTGTCTGACCTTCTCTAGAACTCAGATGGTTTCTCTAAGACCTGAGGGGGCCAGGCAAGAGACAACAGCCCTAGCAGCTATGTGAACCTTGTCTGACTACACTGAGGAAGTAGACTTTTTGGAGAGTTGTGGAATCAGAAAAATGCTTGTGGAACCACAGCTACTTCTGTGCCTCCTTATCTACTGTCTCTAATTAGGAAAATGTCATCTATATTTGGAAAAAAAAAAACCAATCAACAAATGGCAGCAATCATCCAATAGATAAATTCCACTAGTGAGCAAGATAAATGCTACCAGCAGGGTTAGCCTCAGTGCTGCAGGAACAGAGATGACACACATCCTTGGAAGTCAAGGCCAACTACAAATGGCAGAGAAGCTGCCTGGAGCAAGGTTGTCTAGAAATATTCTGACTTAAACAACCTTCAGGGGACAATCCATGTCCAATAAACTGACTAGTGAGGCCGGGTATAATAAGAAGATAAGAATTTAACCTCTCAGCACTAGCCCGAGCTGATCCTGAGACGCCATTGCAAACCTTGGCCTAAGAGAAGTCAGTTTGGAAAATTACCACTGGCCTAGTCTTCTTTTAATAATAGATACATGCAGTGCAGGATAAGAAAATATTATATTTTCATAGGAAAGTTTATCAAAACTTTTTTTCTAATTTTAGCCACTTGAGCATTATGTTGTATTCTCTCTCTCTCTCTCTCTCCTCATACTATAACTGTTCCTACATGGTAAAGAACAAGAGACAGAGGAGCACTACTGAGGCATGATGGGAGGGATTTGATTACAGGAGGTGAGGAGAATGAAGGCTATCTAATGTCAGCCACAGGCTGAGGTCTGGTGCTCAGGACTTGGGAAATCAGCAGCTCTTCACAAAATTCTTCAGTGTACTTAATAAGAATTATATAACAATGAACCTGAACTTATCTTTTAAAGGGATGTAGTATATTTAGAAAAGGTTATTGAATACCTTTAAAAGATACTTTCAAAAAGATATGTTTAGGGTCATTGTTAAGCAGTTTTTATTAAGAAAGCTTGAATTACATCCCCATCTTCCCCAAGGGAGAAGTGTTGGAGTATTGTCTCCCCATTGTCTGTAAAGAGAGCACAGACAGAAATGATGAGGAATTTTGGCATGAGTGAGGTCCTGGGTTCAAGTCCTCTACTACCACTAAAATTAGCTTTAAAAAATGCTATGCTAACAGAGACTTATAATACACAATGGAGTGTGACTCCCATGCACTGGTCTCTAATTTATGTTCAAATAAATATTTATGAAGCGATCCTTTGTCCACACCTAATACAGCAAGAAATGCTCCCCCATTGAGGTTTTAGGATCTAGCTTAAGCTTTCCCCAATTTAACCTCTCAGCACTAGCCCGAGCTGACCCTGAGACGCCATTGCAAACCTTGGCCTAAGAGAAGTCAGTTTGGAAAATTACCACTGGCCTAGTCTTCTTTTAATAATAAATTTCTGTATTACTTTGAGTTTTAATTGACACACTTAATTTAATCTTCAACAGATGAGCTATAATTTGTCTAAAAAATGAATATGCTAGTGCAGTGATTCTCAACCTTCCTAAGGCTGTGATCCTTTAATACAGTTCTTCATGTTGTTGTGATCCCCAACCATAAAATTATTTTATTGCTACTTCAAAACTGTAATTTTGCTACTGTTATGAATCGTAATGTAAGTATCCGATATGTTGCCCTCAAAGGGGTTGTGACCCACAGGTTGAGAACCACTGTGCTAGTGTGACAGGTTTGTCTCTAAAGAATATAATGTTTCTGAAACAGTTAAATCATTATGAAATCCTCTGTACCCAAAGACATGTGACTGGGATAAAGAAGAGATCTGCATAACATCCAAATCTCCAGGATCAAACCACTCTGCTGTGTTGCCTCTGCCCTGAAAATAAATGCGCATTATCTGCCCATTGTACAGAATCTTACCTTTTTCCAATTCATATATGTTTTTTACTAAGAAGTGAGGAATCTCAGAGAAGCTGTTCATTTCTTCTAGTTGAGTTTCAAGACTCAAAGAAAGGAAAGTTAAGTAGCCAATACCCCAGAAATTCAGTTCTTACAAATACTCCACTTCCAGAGCTTGGGTCAGCTCATTCTCAGATGATACAAGCATTAGTCAGAAGTCAAGAATTAAAGTCACCATACCTAGTTTGAGTCTTTGGCTGCTTAATTTGTTGCTTATGACCCACAAAAATGTACTCTAATGTGTGAATTACACTGAGGCATTTATTGAAAGGCTACACATTTAAGATTCAAGATGGCCCAGCTTAGAAACAAGCTTAGTCAAACCGTGGTTAACTCCTGCTTATGTTTTCTGGATCACCATTTATAGATGCAGTCACAAGTCCTTTCTCGATCATCTTACTCTTCCTGTCCCACACTGCAGATTGAACCATCTTGGGTAGACATTTCCAATGTTTAAAGATCAGACCTGACTTCTACTCAACAGAGGTTTCCAATGGAATATAGCAGTCTTTTGCTACTTTGTAGTTTCTTTTTCTTTCCACTCTTCTCCACCCCTTTTTCCAAACTTTCAACCCACTAACATTAGATAGGAAAGGAAAAAAGTATAGAAAGAAAGGGTTGCCAGGCAGTGGTAGCCCACGCCTTTAATCCCAGCACTTGGGAGGCAGAGGCAGAGGCAGGCAGATTTCTGAGTTTGAGGCCAGCCTGGTCTACAGAGTGAGTTCCAGGACAGCCAGGGCTACACAGAGAAACCCTGTCTCAAAAAAGAAAAACAAAACAGAAAGAAAAAGAAAAAAAAAGAGAAAGTGTTGATATTCTCATTAGACTACTTCCTGCTGAGTAGGGGTGTTGAATTCCTTGAGATATGTTTGACCTTCACCATCAGGATATCTAATTTCTTCTTCTTCTTCTTCTTCTTCTTCTTCTTCTTCTTCTTCTTCTTCTTCTTCTTCTTCTTCTTCTTCTTCCTCCTCCTCCTCCTCCTCCTCCTCCTCCTCCTCCTCCTCCTTCTCCTCCTTCTTGTTTCTTTTTTGTGCATGACTACTGAACATATCATGAAACAACAACAACCAATAGCAAACAACCAACAACCCACTCCACTTCTTGTGGCCCTAGCATTTATATGTCTCCTGAAAAGTCTCCAGTATTCCAAATGTCACACAATCACAGAAACTATTGGCAGCTAGTAAAATCACACCTCTGCTAGAGCACGAGACAAATCATAGTCAGCTGCTTTGGACAATCTGAAGCAGCCCCATATCCCATACCTGGGATTAAAAGGAAAGCACATTCCTATTTCTGTTTTTTAAAGAAATCAAAATTCTCACTACAATGGAAGATTCCAGAAAGTCTAGGCAGCCAGAAAAAAAAATGGCAGTGTCCAATGACATCATATTCAGATTATTTGCATTATATAAACTTGATCCTAGAGGAAAGGAATCTGATATAAAGATATCCAAAAACTCCAGAATTATTCTTCTCTTCACATGGAAATTTCTGTGTTAACTACTTATTTGATGAGGGTTGAGCTATGTACTGATCTATGGGTATAACAATAAGCCATTAGGAATTGTTTTCATACCATTTAGCAGAATAATAGTAGTAGATTTTCCCCTATGGCTTATGACCTATCCAGGAACCCTTTCTTCAGTGTATCCGTACTCCTAGTATATGACTGCACTTTCAGGTAAGCCCAAACCCAAGATTGAGCAACACAAACTGCACTTGATTGGTTTTTAAAATAGATAGAAAGAATAAAACTTATGTGGATATAGGTTTCAAGGAGTTAAGGGTGGGAGAGAATATAATCTAAAGACATTATATATAATTCTCAAAAAACTAATAACAATATGATTTTTAAAACCGCATCATTAGCCATATAAACTTTAGGTATTACTACAGTAAGATAGAATTTTCAACTTCAAGAAGAGTGAAAATTCTTAGAACAAACAAAAATTTGAGGAAAATTTTTTATACATATAGATGAATGCATGTATGTATGCATGTATGTGTGTGCGTGTGTGTGTGTGTGTGTGTGTGCATGTGTGTGTGTAATGGCCTTAATCCATTAATTTTCTAGGACACTTTTAACCAAAGCATATCTGATCAAACATACCATACCTCACCAGATAGTTGTCACATGCAAAAACACTTCATATCATGTGCCTCCATTTTTGAACACTTAAAATGTTAGAGCACTGAGCACCCAAAAATCTTCATAGAACAAAACAAAACCAAATAATGACAATGATGACAACAAAACAGGACCCCTCTGAGGATGTGTCTCCCAGTGAAAGGAGCATTGTATCCTGTCAACCAACGAAGATCATTTCACAGAAATTAATACCTTTCTGGCCAGGGTGAAAGGGCCTTTCAAATACTCAGCACTTCAGAGTCACCTAAGTGATGACTATTATTCTGCCTGTGCAGACAGCCATCCTGAATGCCCAGCAGGTAAACAGATCTCATTGAGCTTATTAACAAGAAATCAAGAAAATTGCCACGTGATGGAATAGCAGAGCTCACCCTTGAAACAAGACAAAAGGGCACCCGGAGACAGGGCACGTGTCAGAGCTCCGTGCTAGAGTCTGGACACACATCGTCACTTCCCTGTCTACAGCCCCCTGGGCCTTTCGTTCTCTACCAACCAGCACCGATGTGCCTTATATCCAAACAGCTCTGCCAGCCTTCATGTTGCCCGTTTCCTTATAATCAAGAACATGACAACTGAAAGTGTGACGTGACGTTACTGAGATCATTTCCTTCCAGTGTGTCCCCTTAATTAAATGGAGCTAAGAGGAAATTAATTCTCAGCAGAAGCAGGGACTGAAAGAGAATGGTATCAAGTGTTTTATCATCACATCCTGCCGGCAACTTTGTGCTTGGCTTTGTATCCAGACAGCAGATTATTGTAGCTTGCCCAACAAACATGATTAATAACGCAGCCAGGGCCTTTGTACTGGACTCAGCCTTTGCCAAAAATGGCAGAATTCAATGGATAAGGGGGTACTGCAGTGACAGTCACTTCCTTGCCCCCTGACCCTTCTTCGTAATTAAAACCCAAACTCAATTATGTAGCTTACACCCAATGACACATCTTCCTCCCTTCCGTAGGCGATGATTGCTGAGGCCGACATTATTTTCACAACTCTGAAATAAAATGAAAAGAACTATTGCTGATCTCTCAGAGTGGGGGTTCCACATTCAATTTTCATTGCCACTGAGTGCTGTCAGTCTTATGACTTCTGTTGCTCTCCAAGGAAAATATGCCTTTGTTGAGGAAAAGATAAACCAGAGTATATACCTTCTTGTGTTGTCTGTATCTGATGTCGTGTGGGAAAGTGCTGTGGCAGACACTGACTACCATGCAGAGGCTGCACCATCTTCAGACACTCTCCTGATGAAGCAAATTGCCAGGGATACAGGCTGCAACTATTTCTGCAACTGAATAGCTTTTTCAACTGTACTTTTCCCTTTTCCTCCTTGGTACAGTTTGTTCCTTACAGTCTAGTGCTGTGCCTTCCCTGCTGAGGCAGCTTCCAAACAGCAGCTGCAGTACCACCCACCAGCATCCTAACAATGTCAACAGACTCCAGTAAACAGGCTGTGGGATTTGACCTCTCCTACACACGTGTGTGAGGAAGCACTGGCTGGTGTAGCCTTCAGCTGAGGGCTGCCTCCAAGAAAGCAGCAGGCCCACTCAAGGGAGGCTAAATCCTGCCTGCCTTGATTTTGAGGGACTAATCAGTTTATTTATAAAGTTCCTCTCCTTCTGGTACCCTGGAAAGTAGTCACAATAGTGACTAGATAAAAACGTTAATTAAGACATCACAAGCCACCCCAAAAGCACAGGGATAAGAATAAGGAAGGAGTTTGCAAAAGTGGAGGTTTCTAAAGAATCTAAAGAGAGATGCAGCAAGCAAGAGCTATTTGATAGCAGGGAGCCCAGGTCCTGAGAGGACCCAGAACACCAGGGATTCAGCTCCGGGTTCTCCTTCAGAGAGAAGGCTGCACAGACACAGGCAGGAACTGTGTGAGAGCAGTCTGACTGCAAACCATGTCTCTTGAAAGGATGAAGCGAAGCACAGGGATGTGGGTAGGCCTGAGTACTCAGGTCTTCTAAACCTCAGGGACACTAACCAGGGAAATCCATGCTATTATTTGCTTAACTGTTTATATAAACCCTAAAATAATAAGCATGTAGATTTTAGAATCTAAGCTGGTTGTAAGAAATGTGCTATGGCTGGAATGTGTCCCCTGAAAAGCTCATGGGCTGAGACTTAATCGTCTGTGGTGTACGGCAATAATATTTGGAGATGGAGCTTCAAGGAGGTAATTAGATTTCGATGAGATCAGAAGGGTGGGAGCTGATTTATGGAGTCTATGGCTTTACGCAGAAGGTCTGAGCTACCACGACTCCTCCATCTCTCTGTGCGATATCCTCTGCCATGTCATGGTGCAGCAAGAAGGCCCCCACCAGGGGCTGAGCAGATGCCAGAACCGTGCTTATGAACCTCCTAATCCTCTAGAACAGCAGTTCTCAACCTGGGGGTTACAAGGGTTGTCTATCAGATATTTACATTTCGATTCATAACAGTAGCAAAATGACAGGTATGAAGTGTCAATGAAATGATTCTATGGTTGGAGTCACCACAACATGAGGAACTGTATTCAAGGGCCCCGGTGTTAGAAAGGTTGAAGACCACTACTCTAGAACAATGAATCAAGCAGAACTGTATTCTTTACCAAGTTACCCCGTCTCAGCTCCTTGGAGAACATAGACATTCCAATCTTCTATGGTAACAGCTATTCCCCAGAAGAGAAGGAAAAGTCCTTAAAGATGTAAGATAAGTGGTGTTTACTGATAACTAGGTAGAGAAAATCAATGTTGATTGAATATCCATCTTAGCGTAATGTACACATTTGCACAGAAACACATAAAACTTGGTGTTTCCCTTGCTTCGACCCATTCATATCCAAATCCCTAAAATTTGGGTATAGCCAAGAAAAAATTACAAATGAAATGTTGCAGGAAAGAGTGCCTCACATCACTTTTCCTCTCTCTGACCTTTTTAACACTGTTGATAGAAAAAAATTCTAGCGTTCCTTCATACAGACATGAGTTTGGAATTCTCCAGCGTTTTAACATTACCATACATTTTGTGTTTGAATACACCATGCACTATATATTTTAGGATTTCAGGAAGAAGAGAGAGTATCAGCTAACAAAGCAACCGTTGACAAAGGACAAACAATAACCATTAATCACTTGTAGCACAAACACCATTTCAGTACGGAGGAAGTATTGTCAGGCTGGCAAAAGAATTCCCTCTTTAGATCAAATGAGAACAAAATGACATTTCGAGTTCAGTGAACTCAGCAGTAATAGAAGCACCTGTGTAGATCGTGGTCCGTGCCTCTGTTCTGGACGAGTCCTCTTCCAGTTAGAGAAAGCACCATAGGGGCAGTTCCTGGATGACTGGTGCTTGGTCCCCAGCACAGTTGGGCTTCGGCAGCTTGGTGGTGTTGGGTTGTAGTCAGCTCTGATCACTGACCCATTCATGCCCTCTGTCCTCATTCTGTCTGGAATAGAGTCATCGTTCTGCTTTCCGCATGCTTTCTGGGCCGGGCTTAAAGCAGGAATGTTAGTTTCTTCAGGTCTTTCCATCACAGCCAGTCTTCCACATATATACGTATATTTAAGAACATGAATACATAAATATTTTTATGAAAAATATAGACTCGTTGAAAAAAGTATTTATGGAGCATGGCCTCGTCACCTGATTTGGCCACTCTGGACATTTTCACCTTGATGTCAGTTTTAAAGTAAATACTTGCTCTAAGAAAAAGGCTTGTGTGTGTGGTGTGTGTGTGTGTGTGTATGTGTGTGCGTGTGTGTGTGTGTGTATGTGTATCTTTGTGTATCTGTGTATCTATATATGTCTGTGTCTTGGATATCTATGTGTGTGTGTTGTGTATCTGGGTGTGTTGTTTGTCTCTCTGTGTGTTATCTATGTGTGCTTGTGTATATGTCTTCATATGTATGTTAGCGAGTGTTTGTCTCTGTGTGTAATGTAGCTACGTGTGTATTTGTGTCTCTGTGTAAATGTGTCTGTCTGCATTATATTTGCGTGTCTGTGTGTGTTGTATATCATCTGTATGTGTGTTTGTGTCTATGTGTATGCATCTGTGTATATTTGGGTGAGTGCATCTGTGTGTGTTTTGTATCTGCATGAGTGTCTCTGTGTCTCCATGTATATTCTGTATCTGTATGTGTCTAATATGTGCTCTGTATCTGTTTGTATCTCTGTGTGTGTTGTGTATCTATGTGTGTTATGTACCTGAGGGTGTGTGCATATGTGTAGAGGCTAGAGGTCAACAATGAATATCTTTCTCAATCACTCTCCACCTTATTTTTGAGACAGGGTGTCTCGAAGAACCAGAAGCTCATCTATAGCTAGATGACGGATACACCCAGTCTGGGAGTCACAGACATGCTGTACCATTGCTCGGCGTACATTGATGCTAGGTATCCATAATCAAGTTCTCATGTTGGTATAACAAGCAATTACCAACTCAACCATCTCTCTCCAGCCCCCAAAACTACTTTCACAGAATTTTTAACATAATTAAAACTTTCTTGAAAATAACCATCTGAAATTCTTTTGGAAGAACTGTAAGGCTAGGTATATGTCCTTCCCTTAGGACCTAAGCGATGTGGGACATGAACTTGGCTCTTGCAACTCATTATCACTCAGGGACTGCAGCCAATGTGTCTCCAGTTATTCTTGTCCCACATGAGCACTGGCCTTTCTTGAGATGCCAGCTTCTTATGTTGGGGCTCCCTATTGCTGCATGCAACTCTATCTGTTTATATTAGCTTAGAGAGCATCCCCTGATGACTGCATCGTTAGCACAACGCATGCCTGTGTACTGCTGCAGCACCTGTCTCATGTGCATCTGAGCTCCTCCTGCTCAAGTCCTGACCATCAAAGTCAGTGCCTACAAGTCCCAGTGGCCCCTATGTTCTAGGAGCTGAAACCACCTACACAGTAAAACATCTCTTCACAGCGTCCCACCAAACATGCTGCACCTGACCAGGCTGTGACCAGGGTCCAGTGTGTTAAAGACTCATGTGTGTGCAACCTGAGGCTGTATGCTCTAGAACTGAGTAAAAAACCCTGAAACAAGTGTGCCCACTTAGGATTTATCAACCAAGGAAAGGCAAACAAAAAGATGGCTGAGTTTTTTATATCATGTATAAGTTCAACACACCAGCCATAAAACACAGACAGACATTCATTTACTTTGTAATTTGAGGAAGCAGGTGTAGTGATCTGTGATCAATACCCTACAAGAATGTTAAACAATGAATTAACTCTAAGTTCCCCCTAAATTTCCAAATTCATCCAATTCAACAGCAATTTTCTAGAACTTAGCCCAATCTTGCCTTACTCTGATTTATTGAAATTTCTGCCAATATTCTCTTTCTTAAATTCAAAAGTGACAGGTTTCATGTTATACTATGAAGTTAATGACACAGATTATATATTAAAACCAGCCTTACGGTTTTAAATGTGTATGCTACTGAACTACATTAGCATCAGCCACTTGAGCTATGGGTTTTATGGACAGACATGCAATGTTAATAACTGCAGCAGCAGTCATCCGCAGAGAGAAAATTAGCTTCTGTGACAACATAACAAACCTCTCAGATTGGAGTATTCTGGAAGCATTCTTGGTGCTGAAATCAAAGCACAGTCTTGCATTCTTCACAGTTATGGAGAGAATAAGTTACAATTAAAATCAGTGATGGGCATGTTATTGGTCTGCCTTTGGCCACAAGTAGCAGAAACCCCTAGTGAATGGAGGGTCTAACAGGGAGGGATTTGATCGTGCCATTTACTCAGCAAGATGCTGTGGGAGAAGATAACCAGAGGCTGACCCCATGGTTTTATCACCTTATCAGGTACCAGGAACTTGTTACTGTTTGCCTCAGACATTCTTAGGTCATGACTTCTATCCTTCTGGTTACAAGGGAACATAGCTGGTACTATTCATTATGTGCCTCCTCCAAGAAAACAAGAAAGAGCAGAGGAAAAATAAATAAATAAATAAGCAAGCAGAGCACACGAGCCAGATCCCCTGTTTTGAGTAGGTACCCCTAAAAGTATACACAGAAATGTCCACAGTTCACTCCTCAGAAATGAGTCAGTCACTCCTACCCAAAAGAGAAGGCATTCCATCACACCTAAGTGGGCTCTGCTAATAAATGAGGAGGAATGGCAAAGTATAACTAGGAAGAAATCACAGAGCCTTCCATGGCGTGATGAGAGCCCCAGTATCACCCAACGGAGGAGAGGACCCTTCGGCACAGCACCAACAGGCTTTCAGGGAAATGGTCCTTAGATGCCTAGGAAGCATCGAGGAGGGAAGACCAGGAAAGGCATTCAGTTACTAGGAAGCAGAGGTGGTTCTAGCAGCACCAGGAGTCAGCGTGCTGGGATTGAATGCCTGTGTAGGGAGTGGATGACTGGGCTGGGGTGGGCGGGGGGGGGGGGGGGGGATGAGGGGGGGAGAGGGACTAGATACGCAGATCAGCACCTGGAAACCTCCGAAGAGCCTTGTGGCTAGGTGTGGTGATAGCTCAGCAGGCCTTGTGGCTGACATCACGACCTGGCCTCATGTCTCCCTACGAAGGAGCCCCTGACAGAAGAGCAGAGCCTATCCTTTTCTCCATTCTTTTTTTTTTTTTTTTTCCCTTTCTCTCTCTCTCCAAAAGGAGAAACTCATCAGAAATGCAGGAGATGGCACGAGGCCCGCTCAGTTTAGCCACCACTTCCTTTTCTGTCTTTTGAGTTATCCTGTTCCTCCCTGTGCTAATTGTGGAGAGCCGATGTCTCTAACTGTACAAAGGAGGCCTTCAGCTGCTCCGCACTTCCCATGACCAGTTTTGTAAGTCTGATGCTGACATAGGGCAAGAATGCTAACAGCAGTAGGAAAGTAGTTATAGACTTACAGAGACTCGGCTTTTAAAGCCCAGCTTTACTGCACTGCTAGTATTTGGCTTTCTTTCTCGGGTTCTCACGGGGCACCTAAGCAGAAACTCCGACAGCACAATACTTGGTGGCTGGGTCTCTCCCACCCTGACTCAGCCCGCCATGCTCTCTGGAGCTCTGGAGGAGCTTCTAGAGCAGTCGTTCTCACCCGGAACTCATTAATACAGTTCCTCCTGTTGTGGTGAGCCCCAACCATAAAATTATTTTTGTGGCTACTTCATAATTGAAATTTTGCTACTGTTCTGAATTATTATATATTTTTGGAAGTAGGGCTAGTAGAGTAGATGTTGCAGCCCACAAGTCAAGCACCACTGCCCCAGGGGATCTGAAACCCCTGCAGTCCAGTAGATGGGCCCTGCTCTGTTCCTGTCAAGGCTATGTGGTAGGGTACTCTGACAACTCTGCACAGTGAGTAGTTATTTTGTGTAAGAAGTAAATTCAGTGGGAACTCTGTCTGGCACTCTCAGCCTAGAAATTTTTGGCCAGGAGTCTCCAGTGTCTCCCAAACAAAGCTCTGCGGGTAATTGCCTCTGGCAAAATCCTAGAGCACAAAATCCAGAAAGCAAGGCAACTGTACTGGTGACATTGATGGCACCAAATTGACACATTTGCCTGGCTAATGGCCTTGTGTAACAAAGAAATAAATGTGAAAAGGAGAAATTGGAACCACACGGTCCTCACCTGGCCATGTTCTTGAGAACTGCTCATTAGTAGACTCCCCGGTCTCTCCTGATTGGAACACAGGCTACAGCTGTACAAACATGGCTCCAAGCAGATCAGCAGAGAAGGGCAATGTCAACTAGCAGCTTTAATGAGCACGCTGCTGCTCTGAGATCAGCGACTCAAAACTGTTTCGTGTGCACTGGGAAATGCAGAAAGAACTCCGTAGAGTTAAATACTGGAAACAAGCAAGGGCCTCCTTCACCTCCAGGGATGGAAATGAGAAGAACCATCTGGATTTGACCCTCTGTCAAAATACAAAGCACAAGAGATAGCTTGGAGCATTTTCCCACAAATGAGCTTTAAGCCAACAATAAACAGTTGTTAAAATAACAGAGTCAAGAGTCTCCCTATTAATTATCCTGATAGATCAGGTAGCACTCTGGTGCCTCTCACTTCTGTCTCTGTCATACCATTCAGGCACAGAATGTCCATGATCGACAACTTCTAAGCTCAAATATATTGTCACTTTCTCTAATTCCTCCAGAATATGGGACATAAGGCTGAAAAGTGCTGAACAGAGAACACGCCAAGAAGGGAATACAACCCTTCCAATAGAGTTCAGTGTTTCTTGCTGTCTGCCCATTCACACATTTAATTGGCAATTTGCTTAATAAGAGACTGCCCTTGCCCTTATGCCCAGGTTGACCTCAGGGAACAATACTGGCCAGAAAATCTTCCCACGCTGGACTTCTCTCCTTGGTCATTCCTCTCCCTTCCCTGTGATTCTGTAGCTGTCTCAGAGTTTATTTTTTAACTATTCAAAACCTTTACAAAACTGTTTCCAAAATATCTGGAAGTCTTTTATGCTATAAAGAAGATTAAGCCAATATTCAGAGCACTGCTCCTGGCCCCAGAAGGCCTACATTTAGATGCCACTTGTATCATGCCACTGTATATACTTCAGAGAGCATTAGAAGCCCAATCCAGGCTCCAGGCCCCCTCTCTGAAATGAATGATGACTAACCACCCATAATGCAGGAAACCTCTATGAGAATTAAAGAGCAATTCCAAAGCAGCCTTGCATGGAGCAGTCCAGTAAACCATCGTTCGATAGTGATTAATGAATGGTATTGGTTCTACTTCAATTTTATTTGCATTGTAAATTTACTCCAAATTAGAATCAATGAAAGGTTGGGCAGATAAACATTTGGTTAGGGTGGCAAAGTAAGCTGTTCTGCTTAAATTAAGCCCAAATTTAGAAAACCTGCGCTTTACACCTGTGACGTGTACAGCTGGGAATGGATGATTCGGAAGGTACATGGTAACTTCTATGTGTCAGCAATAGTTTGTGGCTTAACGGCTTACTGGAACTTCCAATGGGCCCTTAGACCAAGACAAAGACCAGGGTTACAAAGCAAGCCCCGCAGAAGCCTGACTGTGTTTTAGCTGCATCTAAATTCACTAGATCAGTGTAATACAGTTTAAAACTCATATATACAAATGTGTGTGTGTGTGTGCATGTGTGTATGTGTGTGTGTGTGCGTGTGTATGTGTAATAATCTATATATTAAAGAATAGAAAAAGGGAACAGACTTTAATTTAGGTGGGAAGTGAATGCAAGAGCCCTTGAATCATCCCTCCTAACAGAGAATTTCACTGCTATGAGGAAATTATATAAGCACAGTGCTCATGTATGAAGTTCTCAAGCGATTAAAAATTAAATTTAAAACATGACATCTCCTGATACTGTATTCTATCCTTGTACATCAGAATAAAAGGATAAAGGACAGTTGAAGAGGCTGCCCCGTAACGTTGTTGTTTGAAGTTTAAGACGGCTAGGAACGAAAACCATGAAGCGACTTGTTTTTGAAACTAGAACAATATTGTGAACGTTGATCTTTATGAAAAAAAAAAATACAGATGTTTAGGCTCAGCAGAAAGCAAACTTTGCCTATGGCAAATTTATAAAATTTCATAATTCTACCACAGGCAAGTGTCAGAGCTTTCCTCTGGGGAGCTATACTCCCAGTTGGAAAGGTGATATTTTAGCTTGGAAAGAAATCTGGATGGTTTTGCAAAAAATGTTAAAAACTGATTCTCTTAAATCTGGATGAGGCCACAGTGGAGAAAGCAGAAATGAGGAGGAGGAGGGAGGGAGGAGAGAGGAGGGAAGAGAGAGGAGGGAGGAGGGATGAGGGTGAGGTAAGAAATCAGAAAAGCAGATGATTGGGAAAGGGTCAAGCAAGAGGCCCTGAGAGGGCGGGGTGCTGACGGTTCTGCTGCAGACTCACACAGGTAAGGGTTTAGAGTTTGTTAAATGCCAGGGTCAAGGCGTCAGCTGTTGCCACAGAGACCCTAGACCAGAGCTTCTTTAAATGCACCCTATTTCTGTCCAGAGCCAACCTCCTCTCTGTGTTCCTGTCTCTGGTATTTTCTTTTGGTGGAAACCGAGTGGAGTTTCATTACAGTTTCTAGGAGAAAGGATTTTGCTACGGCTTGGGCTGAGTTTTCGAGATGTGATTTCCTAAAACAAGCTTTGGAGAAGAACAGCAAACACCCCATGCTTGTTCAAAGACTCCAAAGTCCCACAAATCTCCAGTTTCATTCTGAGCCCCAGCTCCTGACCCTTGTGACTTCCACCCACATCATACAGAAGACAGAAATTATGGGATGGTTGCATACAAGGAAAGTTTAAGTATATGGTTTTAATCCCACTAATGAAGTACCGCTAATGGAGGCAGGCTGGAGCCTGTGAACGTGAAGCTAACATGGTTTCTTTTTTGAAAATGATGTCCCTTCCCTACCCCTGAACACTTTTGTTTATCTCCTTCATTACCCAGAGAATTGGCTCATTCAATCTTCAAACTAAAAAATAATGAGATGCCTTTTAAACACCAAAAGATTCAAATTTTCCTTTGAGTACAGGTAACCTTCCCAAGAAGCAAATTCAAATAAGTATGCACAATTAATGCTCTTCTCTTGTCTCTCAGCAAAGCGAACTGATATAAAGGCTACTGGGCCAGACAGCGCATTCTCTTTACCACACAAACCTGAGCCAAGGTGACACAGAATCCTACTGTCCTTGGTACTCCTGACACCTGGGGTGGTTTGCCTGTGTGAACTTTCTCTAGCAGCACTCAGTCTGAAAACCTTCAGCAGGTTGTAAAAGCTGAAACAAACAGCATCTCACTGTGCAGTGGTAATGCAGTGACAATAAATCTCCACTTATTTTCTGCAATAAATCAGTCTAAGAACTATTCTTGGCTTGGGTACCTGAGCTAGATGCAGGAAAAGAAGTAAGAACTTAAGGATTCAAGATTGAATACATTTTGTGAAGAACTGCTTTTAAAATACCTCAAAGCAGAGATGGAGAAGCTATTCCTCCACAGAAGGTCCACGAACGAGAAACAGTGGAGTCTGAGAATGGAATTTCATATACATGTTAATTGGTGAAGCAAATAGCCAGGGAATCTTAACAGCATTCAGAGAAATAAATCTCACAACAATTAAGAGTGACAGAGTCTGAGTGACTAGAAAGGTCTGCAGGGATATGGTCACTCTTACACGAATGACTGAGAATAGAAACCATGAGTGTCTCTAGGAGGAAGATCTACTGAAAGCACAAGGAGACCTGGTGATACATAAAGGCGTAAAGAGCCTCGGACAGAACAGGACTTTGTGCTTACTACCTCAGCCTCTGCTCTGCTCACTTGCTGGGTTTCCTTGTCAGTCTCAAACTTGGCCGCCAATCCACTGTCTCCTAGGACATCTTATTAAAAGGAGGCTCCGGTTCAGGAATTCCAGTGGATAAGTGTCATTCTTGATTCCAGGGCTTCCCAGTGCTTCTATGCCACATGTGACAGTGAGGGCCACAATACCTGGGTCTGAAATTAGTGGCTCCAGGAAACCGTCACAAAGCACTAGCTGTGTCCTGATTGATAACAGCGGTCATAGAGCCTCCGGTTCCCGGGAGTCTCTGGTTCACTTTTCCCGCTACGTGACTGGCTCGGCTCTGTTCTTGCAATCTATAAAGCTGTGTGTGATGAACGCGGCACCTGACTTCATTTGAGCTCTACTTTCCCTGAATTCTGACTTTTATCATCTAAGAAAAATGATTCAATTTCCTTGGCCTGCGTTCTCTAAAACGGTTATCATTATGTAATCTTATTTTGAGACTTAAAACTGGCCTGTGTAAGAATAAAACTACAATAAGAAACTAGGTGTAGTGGCACATGCCTATAATTGTAGCAGTGCAAAGCTAAAGGCAGAAGGACCAAAAATTCAAGGCCATCTGAGGCTACATGTGACTGTGTCTCAAATAAAGGAGAAGGTGGAGAAGAAGGGGGGGGAGGGGGAGGGGGAGGAGGAAGGGGAGGGGGAGGAGGAAGAGGAGGAGGAGGAAGAGGAGGGAAGGAGGAGGAGAAGGAAAGAAAAGAAAAACAGAATAAGAAACACTAATCTCTTTTCTTTCTCTGCTATATTGATTAACTCTGTAAAGACCCTATCTCCAAATAAGGTCATATTCCAAAGTCTGAGCCATGATTTCAATAATATGAAGTTGGCAGGAGATGGGAAGATGAACAATTCAGCCCCAGATGGTCATCAATTCACGAACACCACAAAAGAAAATTGGAGGAAAAGGTTGCAGAGTTTTGGAAGATGGATAGATCCTAAAAGATCAGAATGGCAAATGCACTCCGGAAGAATCCACACAGGCACCTCATGTCACTCACTGAACACCAGAAAGTTTTGAGAAATGGTAGCGTCCTCCCAAAAGGGTAATAGAAGTAGTGCAGGCAACAACTTCCATGTTTGGAAGTACATGTAAGGAGAGGTTGTATCCCTATACACCCCTTCTCTGTCTGCTAGCACGGACATTCTAAGTGTGTGTAGGACTGACGTTGGGGGGATATTGTGTGGACAGTGGGGAGACTCCTTGCTAATTAAAAGGGAGCAACAAGCCCTAAACCCTTTTCCCCATTCTGCTTTAGGAATGCTGACCAGACAAGCAAATACTACCTCAGTGAATAGGTGGTAGCTTCTTCCCTGGAACAATTAGAGAGAAATCCAAAACAAAAGACAGACAATGGAGGCTGGAGAGATGCTCAACAGTAAGAACACCTGTTGGTTTTCCAGAGGCTCTAAATTCACTTCCAGTATCCACATGGTGATTCACAATCATCCTGAACTCCAGTTTCAGGGGAGCCAATGACCTCTCCTGGCCACTGTTGGCACCGGGACACATATGCTGTACAGACATACATGTAGGTAAAACACAGGCATAAAACTGTGGTGATAAATATTATTTGAGGATTTCTACCCCACTTTAAATCATTTAGTTCCCAAATAAAAGACACAAATCTGTATATAATAACCCTTAAAAGCACCAGAACTGGGCAGATGTCAACCTTCTATGCTATTTTGCCTACTTCCCTGTCAATAACCTTCAGCTATGGCTTGCCATGTTCCACCTTGGCTGTTCCTACTCTGACTATCATGGCCATGCTCTCAGGATTCACCTAACCCATGGTGTCTTCTCCCTTCTCCTTCTCTCTCTCCTCCTTGTGGTCTCTCCTCAGAGGCTTAAACCTGGCAAGCAAAGCCCCACCTACCTCTCTTCTGTCCATCTATAGGCTATAGGCATCATTATTCAACCAACGGTTTTAAATTAAGGATCAAGATCGCATAGCATCACTTGGTGTATGTGAGAATCTCCTTCTCATCCATGAGAATCTTCTTGTCAGGTACAACCATATTTTGTGGGCCAGTATTACAATACAATAGCATTACAATACATAGCAACAAACCAAACCTCGACTTAAAATAAATCTAAATTTAAAAAAAAATAGACAGGCATT
>CM052705.1:79071756-79098931 GCA_028551405.1 Uromys caudimaculatus | reverse complement strand
GGTGGGGGGTTGGGAGGTGGAATTCCCTCCTAGAGGCGGGTTGGGGAGGGGATGGGGGGGGGTATCCAAAGAGGAGACTCAGAAAAGGGGAAACATTGGAAATGTACATAAAGTATCAAAAATAAAAAAGGAGGAAAAAAAAAAGAAACTATATTCCTTAATTCTCATTCTTTGTTATTTTCATATGTGTGTGTCTACATATGTTTATATGCACACATGCATGTGAGTGCCTGTGGAAGACAGAAGAAGGAGTTGGATCCCTGAAAATAGAGTTACAAGCAATTATGGGCTGAAATGTAGATACTTGGAGCCAAATTTCCAGTACTCTGTAAGAACAGCAAACACTCTTCATTGCTGAGCCATACTACATTCATAAGTGTATATTACAATATGACACACACCAAAATAGTAGCTAAAACAAAATAAAGTTTATCTACTGAAAACCATACAGGAGACATCTCTATAACTATGACACAAGCCAATAAATCAAGCACAACACAGAAATTATGCCTTATGGGTTTTCCAATATAGTAAGCTGTGTCAATTTAGACCTTATTTAAATGCATGCATGTCTCATATATACATATGTATATGAATATTTTTATCTCAAAATTATGCTGAAAAGATTGACTCAATTTTAAAACTATTCAGAGTATATTTTATTTTGTTGTATAATATTCTTGTATGACAATACTATAGTGTAATGCTGCTGCTCTAATTCAATAGACAATCATTATGTATAGTTTGTTTGAAATCTTCCTTAGTCAGCATTATATTTATGAGTCTAACCTATGTTGTTGCAAATTGTTTTAATTGTTGTAGAATAGTGTATCATGAGAGCAAATTTTTGTAAATTATACTGCTGGGGTTTTTTTTCATTTGTATGCATGATGGTATCAGTGTTTTATGGACACTGTATCCATGCATACATGTAAGCTTCCTGGCTGTATTTTTACTGAAATCTGAAAGATCTGTGCTATAGGACATGTGTAGTTTAAACTTTATTGTAACCTAATTCCTCCTAATTATTTTGGACTAATTTGCCCTCTTAAAGATAATCTAGTACAACTCCTGGTTTCTCTCACCATGATAAACACTAAGAATTTACAATCATTTTAAGATTTAGAGTGCCTTACTCTTAAAAAAAAAAAAAAGAACCAAAATAAAAAACTATTTGAGGAAAGATAGAAACCAAGAATAAAATTAAAAATGTGATTGATAAACTACATGGGCCAGAGGGAAAAGTCAGAAAAAAAAAATCTTTAAATATTTTATGAGACTCAAATGAAACACATACCCAGACAAAATGCCTTTAAAACTTGAATATAAGATGTTGTGGGATATTTGATCACAGTGTGAGCCCTGAAACTGTGTTATTTCCTGAAAAAGCCTCTTAGCACAGCCTTTAGCCAGCCCCCCCCCCCCCGGCTGGAATACAGACATGTCCTTAGTACACACCTTTAATCCGGAACAATGAAGGTGAAGTTAGCTTGTAGAAGGAAGCACCCATGTTTGAAAGTGATGTCTAATTGAGTGACAGACAAAGTGACCAATCAGAGAAAGACTTGAAAGAATAGGCTATGCCCAACTCAAGAAGAGAGAGAAAAGGGAAGGTGCTTAAGGGGCAGCGCAGAGAGAAACAGGGATAGGAGGCAGTTTTACTGGGAGAGTTTTACAGAGGCAGGCTACAGAAAGAGAACAAACTAGACACAGGTGAAGACAGAATGAGCCGAAGAATGAAAATGAGCTAGACGATTAGAATGGATTTCCAGAGTTAGTTTGAGGCCAAACAGAGCATTTCAGGCAGAGGCCAAGAGAGAAGTGAGGTTGAATCAGTCAGCTTGGAGTGGAGTTTGAACCAGAACAACTGAGTTGACCAGCCAGCCAGGGATCAGAAAGAGCTGGGAAGGGTGAAATTATTTAGCAGCAAGTCTCAGAGACTGAAAATATTTTAGGCCTAGATTAGATTTTATGCAGGCTAGCAGCTTCCAGGAAAAGGCTTAGGTAAACCCCTGAGACAACAATTACCTCAGAAATAAAAGATACATTTACGGTAGGCTAGGATCGTAGTCAGAAGGCCTGGAGGACCCCAGGAGAACGTGACCCACAGGGTCGACTAAGCAGGGTGCACATGAGCTCCCAGAGACTTGAAGCAGCAAACCTCAGGCCTGCACGGTCTGTCTGCACCAGGTCCTTTGCAAGTATGTTATGGCTGTTAGCTTGGTCTTTTTGTGGAACTCCTAACTGTGCGAGCTAGTGCTTCTCTCATTCCTCTGTGTATGCCTGGGACTATTTTCCTCCTATTGGATTGCCTTGCCCAGCCTCAGTATGAGGGCTTTAGCCTTGTCTTGTTGTATCTTGTTTTGTTCTGTTTGGTTGTTGTCTCTTGAAGGCCTGCTTTTTTTTTTTTTTTTTGAAGGGAAGCAGATGGGGAGTGGATCTGGGGAGAGGACTGGTGAATGGAGAGCAACTGGGAGGAGTGGAGGGAGAAGAAACTGTGGTTGGGGTGTGTTATATGAGAGAAGAATCTATTTTCAATAAAAAGATTTAAAAAATGAAAAAAGTGTTCAAATTTAATAGGTGTATTGAAAAATAGTGCTAAGGATTTCCTCTGAAAGGAAAAAAATAGAAAAAAGTCAAGAAACTCAAGAAAATGAAAGCAAAACAATACAAAACAAGTATCAGAATCCCAGTGTAACTACTAGTACTTTATCCTAGTTCCAAGAAGAAAATAAAATTTTAGAAAACAAATGTGACAAAAATGTTCAGAAACGGACAAGAAAAATCCCAAAAGCTAAAAAAATAAATATTGATTTCTAGATGGCAAAGTCTCGCAAAGATGGTATAAGACGATGAGATGACATGAAGCCAAGTAAAACTCACACCCAGCCAAAACGCCACTTAATTCAGAGCAGAGGAAAGACGTGAATCACACACAGAGAGAAAAGACCAAGTGCTTCAGAAGAGCAAAGTGATTCAGGAGATGATGGGAAAGACATATCAGAGTCATTGGCTAGTGAGAGTGGGGAAAACAACGACAAAACAAAACAAAAATCAAGACTTCAAAAACAAAACCAGACAAGAAAACCCTAAGGACCACGCAGCACAGAGTGGCGTGGCTTTACCCTACTGAAACAGTAGACTCACACATAGGCATGGATGTAATCAAGACTTTACTATGCAGCGAGATGAATCATTTGTGAGGGCAGAACAGGATCATTTCAGATGATCAGCATCCCAAAACCTTCTTCCCATTGGACTTTCTTAGGAAGTTATAAGAGATACCTAATCAAACCCAAAAGAAAGACACTGGTCCAGGAAACAGAGAAATACTGAAGGCTCTTGAAGTTCCAGGCCAGAGTTGAAAACAGAATCTCCATATGATCTATCTGTGCACTCTTAGGCATATGCACAAAGGACTCAATGAATGAGACTGGAGAGCAATTTGTTATGTAAAATAATCCAGATTCATAAAGACAAATATGACATATTTTCTCTTATAGGCAGAGTATACATTAAATTTATATCACATACATAAATATGACTATTTACATTTATATATTAATGTGCATATATTTTATATACATATACTCAACATTAAAGTAGAAATGGGACTGTGAAAGAAAGACATTGAAGGGGAAGAAATTAAACCAGAGAAGGTGGTAGAATACATGTGACATGAAGGCAAAAGAGAGGACTTTTGGGGAGGAGGAAGAGGACCAGGTGGGCAGGGAGGGATGGGGAAGGCGGTGGTAGAGGAAGATTGATCAGAGCAAATAACCATGGCATGTGTGTATGAGCACGCCATAGCAAAACCCAAAGTTAAATATTAGGGAGAGACAGAATTCTAGACTGCATCCCTAATGAAAAAAAGATACCCAACAGAGTCTCATATTTCTGTGCTCTTTTATAAAACTATGACTCCATGAGACTTCACAGTTCTATTGGGGAGTTGTTGAAAATGTGATGGCATTGTATTCATGGGTAACTAAACACAAAACAATGAGAGGCTCAGGACACAGGAGGGCCAGTGGAAGAGAAGAGGAAGACCCACCCTGCTTCACCATGTTGTTGAGCAGACTGTCCGTACACAGTAATAAACTGATGATGCTGTGTTGGAATTCGTCACCTTGTTTAAGTACTCACAAAGGAAGAGAAGCAGACCTGTCAGAATAGAAGTCAGTAGAAAGGATATAAAATATCTAAAATGAAAAATGTATGATAAATGGACATACAGAAATGACCAACCAGCCAGCCAACAAATAAACAAAAAACAACATACAATGTTGAAAGTGGTTGCCTCTCAGTTGGAATCAAGTGTACAGTGTGAGGACAAAGGGTTTTCATTCTCAGTGTGATTTTATGCCTTACAGTGCTTTGGCTTTCTTCACCCATGTGGATTAATTACTCTCATTAGCTTTAATTGGAAAGTTAACCAGAAAAATTTTAAAAGCAAATATAACACAAAAGCAGATAAGCACCAAAATGCCAACAAGAACTCATAGTTTATGTGATTTAGAAATTATGCTGCCAGTTAAGAAATCAACATCTTACCATTTTAGAGGCAAAACTCACGTCCCTGAGAGGATCCATTGTGCTATCCAGGGGACACAGCTAGTAAACAGAATAGACAAGATTTAACTCCTAGGGCATGCTGGACAGTAACATGACCATGTCTTGTGAGGAAGCTCCAATACTTGCCAAAAGCATACATCAATTTTTTCTAGTACTAAATCTCATGCCCTTTTCAATCTATCCTGTTCCAGAAAAAAACAACAACAACAACAACAAAAACCAACAAAAAATACCCTCATATTTTGTTTTCAAATTAACTCTAGAGTAATTTCAGAAATGAAACACTAGTCCATTTTCAGTGGAGGTATCTGTTAGAACTGCAAAGAGTTAAAAACATTCGCAGTGGAGAGTTAGAGATCTCTTTTGAGAAAACCATCATTGTCTCTTCCCTAAGTCAGAGACTGCTACAGCCCAAAGAAAGGAACTCTCAGTAGGCTGTCCAGTCCAGCTCTGCTCAAACTGCTTCCCTGGGGTCAACCTAGAGTCCAAGAAGGAAGGAGGAGGAAGAAGCACTCAGAATATTCATGTCAAAATTTAAAGAAGTTGTTTTTCCCAAGACCCCTTGGAACAAAGAGCAAGCACCAATCAGGAATTGAAGCACCTGAGTTAGCAGGTAGTGGTCCTTCCCTCCCTGCTGCCAGCATCCCCACTGAAAGGATGATTTAAAGGCATTTTGGAATGTGTAAGTTAGTGTCATAGGTCTTCTGTTGTGGCTGATGTCATCACACAAATCTCCTCCCCCTACTGAACTCCAGCGATAGTTTTCCCTGGAGATTCTCCGACCATGTCAAAATGGTTCTTCTTTGACACCTTCATACTTACCCTTCCTTCTGTTTGGAAGACATTTCCCTCAGACTGATGTGACTCACTTACCAGGAGTCAGCTTAGACATCATCTCTTCCACTAAGACTTACTGGCATTCTGTATCAACTGGAAATATCTATATATCTCTGTATTAGTCAGCTTTTCATTACTGTAACAAATTACCTGAACCAATCAGCTCATAAAGAGAAAGGGTTTATTTTGTTAGCAATTTTTAAATATTTCAGTTCATAATTGTTGGTTGAATTGATATAGGCCTACGACAGCCCAGTAAATGCCTGGTGGGGCAGGCATGTCTGTCTCATAAGAAAGTAGGGGGGAAGGGGGAAGAAGAAACAGGGTCCCACTATTACCTTCAAGGACCTACAGACTTCCAACTAGGCTCTGCCTCTTCAGGCTTTCACCACCTCTAATGGCACCACACTGAGAAAATGCCTTTGACACTTAGACTTGGGGTAGGTAGCCAAGGAACTTAATGTCTAAACTGTAGTGGTCTCTTTCAGTGTTTCCTTCTTAAATGTCTCCTCATTCCATTAGAACCGACCTCAGTGTGGCTCTAATCTCCACTAGAGTGTAAAGCCCTTTATTTCCCCCACCTTATTCAAGGATGAATCACCAAAGGCTGAAATAAGGTAATTGTTCAATGGGTGTTTGAGAGATAGGGAGAATCAGGGAGAAAAGAGGAGTCCTCCTTCTTAGCATTCTCTAAAGAAGACATGGCTAAGGATATGTGTGGGGTCTTCAGAGGGCTAAGGCCAAGTAAGGCGATTTCAATTTGCCTTGACATCACTGGAATTAGAAAATACAGGACTGGAAGAAGAAAGAAAAAAGATCCCTCAAGTAAGAACCAGGGACAGCCAGCAGCTAGAAACAGAGCAGGGAATGAACTGGTACTCAACCATGAACAGATGCTAAGCACATTGGACATTTAAAGGAGCCTACGCTGCATCTTCTACATCCAGTCAGGAGAGCTTCAGAAGTACAAGAACAGTAGTTAAAAAATCCAGCATTTGGACACTGTGATCTCAAAGTCAGCTTTTTTACGCCAGTGTCCAGGAATATAGCTGATCTCTATTTTAAGAAGCAGAACTGTCAGTGCAGTGATCCAGGAAGATAATTTAATAATAGCACTTTGGATCTGGGAAGCTATAAAATCACAAATTTCTCTGAAGAATTCCAAGACTTAATTTATATGAGGCTTAAAAAGACCATGTCTAATTTGGAAAGAGGTGCACTAGCTCCTTCCAAAACCTGGGGAAGCTTCCAAGTGAAGAAATGAATTCATCTCCATGGTAATGGAGAATGTACAGAGGACCCACCCCATGCAGCATCAAAGCAACATGGCAAGCCTCAGTCAAGTGAGAGAACTCTGGATATGCCCTTCATGTCCCCAGGGAGGCCCTGGGTGATTCTCCAGAAGCTGTTTCCTGGAAACAGAAGTGTCGAAAAGGGGGCCACTTTGATCTAAAAGCTTTTTGAGGGACAAAAATTAACTGCTTTCTCTTTCAGGGAACAGGAGCACCAGAATGAAGAGCGATTAGAAAAAGAGAGCTATCTATGCCAGTTTAGTCATCCCTCCAAAATCAAGCTTAAAAAAAAGGTAGTGCTCCTGCCCATGTCCACTTTTGTGCTGACCGTGGCAACACAGGACAAAAGCCAATAAATACACTATTATGAACGAAGTGGTTTCTTTGTTCCATGCTGGAAATGAAACCTATGGTCCACTGCATGCTGGGTAGACACTGTACTACTGAGATTCATCCCCAGCACGAATGACTTAATTTTCATTTCACAGCTGGGCAGACTTACAAGTGCAAAATTCCAAAATTAGAAGAAAGCAACAGGTGCCCTCCCAAGCTTTCTTCTTAACACTCACACATCTTCAAGAATCTATGACTTAGGATAATGCCAGCCAGCCTCACAGATTAATTCTGTGTGCAACTTTACACACAATAGCTCAGTGTGAATCATCCAGCTTTCATCTCAGTCTCCTTCATCCCGTGATGGCCTCAGAGTTTTCTGATGGATGGGGAAGATTCTCTCGCCACTGCTTTGGAAGTATCACACAGCACCTCCACTCTCATTTCATTGGTAAGATCCAGGCGATAGACCAGACCTGGGTACCAAAGGGACCTGAGGATATTCTCCACGCTGGGTGTAGATGTCCCTGACAGGATGCCCGTAAGTATATGCCTTCTGCCTCAGATTTACAATCGATCCAGGCCACAGGCATATTCTCCAAAACTGGCACGTTTTCATATTTTTTAAGGTATGCACATGGCTATCACTAAACAGTGAGATAAAACAAACTTCAAAGCCCAGTTTCTTAAACGCTAATCTGCACCCTAGTCCCTTGGGAAAGGTGATAAAGTTCAGAATCTGTCTGTACATTCAGGGTGGGCAGGTTCTGCCTGTGTAACTGTGCTGGGATGATTCCAACTAATCCTTAAACCACACACTGAGAGCAGGAATTTGTAGGAGGCTTGGCAAAAAGGACTAATCTGTTTGTGTTTGTGATCGCCATCTATAAAAAGCTAATGGAGAGCCAGGGAAATGGCTCAGTCCACAAAGTCAAAAAGCATAAGGACCTGAGTTCAGATCTCCAGCTCCTGTGTAAAATACACATATAGGGCATACAAGCAGGGAGAGGCAAAGGCAAGACGATTCCTAATGTCTGCTGCCCAGCTAGTCTTGCTGAGTCAGTAACTCCAAGTAGAGGGGAAATACTTTCTCCAAAGCTAATGTGGAGAGCTCAAGAGATGGCTTATGGAGGGAAAGCAGTTGATGTGAAGGTGAGGGCCTGATTTGAATCCTCAGAACCCACATAAAATCAGGCCTGGTAGTGCATGTCTGTCATCCTAGTGCTCCTACAGTGAGATAGGAAGCAGAGCACCGCAAGCCAGGCTGACACTGGCAACAGTGAACAAGGAGAACCTGTCTCCAGACATCGTAGAAGGCCTAGACCGACACCTGAGGTTCTCCTCTACCTCCACTCACTCTGTAGCATTAGTGTGACCACAGTCACACAGACAAATGCACATACAGTTATACACACAGATATCACACACACATACACAACACACTCTGGTACGCACGCACGCACGCATACACACGCTCACACAAGCATTCAGGATAAAGTAGCTACTGTGATCTCCATGCATGACCTAGCTCACTAGCTCTCCCATGTCTCCGGGAGAGCTGCTCCCTTACTGTGCACTGCACTCAGTCCATTCAGTGGCCCCTCATTACTGTGCTTGGCACTTGCCCAAGAGCACGCCTGGGAACTTCTCCACTGTGTAGACTGCTCTGCTTGAAGACATGCACTCGGCCAGCTCCTACATCCTCCAAATGTCACCTTCTGAAGCAGACCTACCACAGCCAGTGTCAGAACACACCCTACCTCCTACCCCATTAACTCCCAGCATTCCTTTCCCCACTCAGCATTTTCATAGCCTCTCAGGACTTTATAACCTGCGTTGAAAATAGTGCCTGCTATACAACACAGTGATGTGGTCAGATCATTAGACCGACCTATACAGCCACCAGGATGTGAGGGCATCTTCTGTGTCTGCAAGTCTCTTGATGTTTAATCCAAACTATATTAAGAAATGGAAAGAAAGGGGAAGGATAAAGAGAAGGTTGGAACCAGCATTTAGAAAGGAAAGGCTAACAGGACCATGACTCACTGTTAAAGATGAGAGGCAGTTTTGGACCACAAGATGATGTCTTTAAAGCCTTTCTTTTTCATTTTTTATTTTTATTTATTTGTTTTATGTGTATCTGATACATATATACATATGCATACACACACACACACACATACACACACACACACATACACACACACACACACACACACACATAATTATCTATCACCTCAACTCATATCTACCTAGCTGCACTCCATAGCACTGTGGTTGCAAATGTCATGATGTATATGTAATATATATGTGTGTGTGTGTGTGTGTGTGTGTGTGTGTGTGTGTGTGTGTGTGTGTTTGCAGATGCCCTGCACTGGGCATCTGAATGCAGGTCCTCACCCTTGTGTATACAGACAGCCCTATTCCCAGCTCAAGCTCCTTGCTTGTTTAAATTGTAGCTTGTCCCTGCTGAGGGACTGTCAGAGAACAATACACCACATGGTTTTGCGTGGCTTAGAAACTATGTCTGTCTCACAGTGCCAGAGACTAAGAAGTCTGACATCAGATGCCAACAGATGCAACGCCCAGTGAGGACCTTTTTCCTGATTTGCAAATGCCTGTCATTTTATGCATCCTCACCTGGCACAAGTTGACAGCAAGCAAGTTGTCATGTTTGTTCTTGATCCCATCCCTGAGGGCCCCAAAGGCCTCAAATCCCAATTCCATCCCATTGGGGGGGTTAAAGTTCTAACCTATGAATTGGGGTGGGGGAGTTGCAAACATTTCGTCAGCAACAAAAATCCTTAGTACGAATTAACACTCTTCCTTTGCCTGAGGCCACAGAGAGAGAGATGAAGGAAGGCCCTCCTAAGAATGTCTCTCAGGGATTCCCTGGCAATTTGGGCTAGGAACAGAGCTCACTGTATACACAAGGATGAGGAGCTGAGTACAGATGCTGGGTGAAGTAGCATCTGTAACCACAGTGCTGGAGAGAAAAGCTGGGTAGATGTCTGGAGCTCACCTGCCTGTCACTCTAGATGACAGTGAGCTCCAGGTTAAGTGTGAGGTGATTTCTCAAAAAATAAGATAAGAAGTGATGGAAGGGGGACACTGACCTCTGACCTACACACACAGAAACACACAGACACACACACACAGACACACACACACACACACACACATGCCCACACAGAGCTTCAAGTGCTCCTAAAAGAACTAGGTTCCTTGAATGGAGCCAGTGTCAGCTACAAGAATTCTATTAAATAGGGGCTGGAGGAGAAGGAGTCAAGGAATCTCAGAATATATAGGGCCTGAGAGTTAGGTTGTTTTAAGACTAACAACAACCTTTTAGTCTTTAAGACTGTTTAGTATTAAAAACCACTCACTGAACTGTTAACAGCACCACACAACACACACACACACACACACACACACTCACACACACACTTATATTCATAATTCAAACCTTTCCCTTGCCCAAGGCCACAGAGAAGATGGATGAAGGTCATCTTAAGAATGTCTGTCATTGACTCCTTGTATCTTTTGATTTGGGGATATATGATACCTCACTGGATCCCAATCTTTGCCTCCAGACTTTATTTGACAAGAGCCACAAATCCAGAGCCCTGCACAGGCAGCAGCTTGCAAATGTGCAGCCCTGGCCAGGCAAACAAGAAAGGACAAATGTGGGCACCAGACTTTAGAAGGAAAAGCTTCAAGTGTTCCTAGGAGAACCAGGTTCCTTGACTGGAGCCAGTGTCACCTATCAACAAGAATATTATTGAATAGGGCCTGGAGGAGGAGAAAGAAGAGGAGGAAGAGGAGGAGGAGGTAGAGGAAGAAGAAGAGGAGGAAGGAGGAGGAGGAGGACAAAGAAGAGGAAGAGGAGGAGGAAGAAGAGGAGGAAAAAGAGGAGGAGGAGGAGGAGGAAGAGGAGGAAAAAGAGGAGGAGGGGAAGGAAGAAGAGGAGGAGGAGGAGGGGGAGGAGGAGGAGGAGGAGGAGGAGGAGGAGGAGGAGGAGGAGGAGGAGGAGGAGGAGGAGGAGGAGAATCTCAGTATGTGGGACCTGAGAGTTAGGTTGTTTAAAAATTAACAGCAACTTTCTAGCCTGTAGACATGTTTATTATTAAAACCACTCACTAAAATGTCTGCTTGGGGCCTTGTGTCCCCAGAGATTGGCAAGTTTAATGACTTCCCCATATTGCTGGAATCTTTCATTGGAAGATCCATACTCTCCCCATCAACCTTTGTTGCAAATGCCTAACACATGTGGCCACCTCTGAGGTTTAGGATAATATGTATCAGCCTGTTAGTGCTGCTATTACAAAATACCACAGGCCAGATGACTTCAACAGCAGTTTATTCTCTGATGAGTTGGGGACTTAACTTTCTAAATCAAGGCCCCACCTGGATTAGCGTTTTTCTCTTGCTGATCTGCAGCTGCTGCTGTCTCTTCCCTTCTCAGAAGTATTAACAGCTTAGTGGTTAAGGTCTTACCATATAACCTTACTTTGATACCTCTATATAGAGCCTATGTTTAAATATAGTTACATAGAGAGTTAGAAATTCAACATGAATTTGGGGCCAATGCAACGCAATATATAACTGTGAGATTTGGGATACATGTGTGTCAGGATGCACATGCATGTACAAATACATATAATCGTTGATCATAACATTTTAATTAGCTTAATTAGACCCTTGTCTTCCTTCCTCTGCTCTTTAACCACATGTTCCTGTCACATGTTTGCCACCATGACACTATGATACCTTTGTACGGCCAAGAAACCAGTGCGTCCACTCAGACATAGACTGACACCCATGCAATGGAGCCAAATAAACCTTTCCTCTTCTTAGCATGAATCGCAACCATTTTTTTACAGTAATGGAAAGTACCCAGAACAGTTAAACATATCAGAAGCTCTCCACATGAATCTGTTTCATTTGTCCATTTAGAGAAAATATTTTGTCTCATGCCAGACATCTAACCACATTCTCAAATCTAATCTGCATAACTCTCCTACAAGAAAAAAAAACATTCACCCTTTGTTAAAGAAAATCTGAAGTTTAGGACAGAAAAAGAATTGCTCCCAATGAGTCCCAGGAGCGTGGGGTGTGGCAGGAGTAGGAGTGGTCGAACTGAGGTTTGCTTTAAATGTAATATCGTAACCATGATGCAATAGAGAATACATTTTCCAACTAGAATCTTTGAGATCCCAATCCCCTTGACAGCTTGACTGTAACTCTTCATGAGAAAGCTGGAAGAGAAGCTATGAGCTTGCTAAGCTGCTGCTAGGACACACTTGGGGAAGGCAGACAACTCTTCTCCCCCCCTGAGCCCCTGAAGGCTCAGTTTCAGATGGACCCTGGGTACCAACCAGACCTGATCTTTATTCACTTGCTCTCTCCTGCTTCCTAGATGGAAACTAGGAATCAAAATAAGACTAAACAATGAGCTCAAATAATAAGTCAGAGAAAATCATCTTTTCCAGGTCTTCAAGCCACAGAGGACCAAAGCCTACAGGAGTGCCTAACAATGGAAGTTTCACGGATGTAGACACCTCATACTTCTTCCATTTCCGCTTATGCTCCCTACGGAAGTCTGAAAACACTTAATTAATATATATGGAGAGCAAGCCAAAAATAAATGAAGACATAGGGGAAAGGGGCAAGATAGATAATAGCATTTTTCTACATGTAATTCTTTTGTAATGAAGTTTAATAATTTCAGTAATGGAAAAAAGACTGGAGCAATTTTTTTCAGTGTTTTCACTAATCTACAAGATTTTTCAGCTGTTTAACCAAGGTAATTGTTTTGTTGTCTTTACATTTTCTCAGACTATCTTCCAGACCGACACTTCCCTCCACTGAATCTTCATTTTCTACCTCAGCTCACCGTTTAACCCCCGCCTGTTTTCACACCAAGGTGAAGTGCCTTCTGTTAAAGCATGTTATTAACTGAATATCTGCCCCCTGCTCTAAGTCAGCACACTGTGAACCCAGTTCTCACCGCAGTGATGTTTGGACCTTGGCTATTACTAGAATGTGCTAAGGTCACTAGTTTGTACATCTAAGAAACTCACTTTCTCACTCCTTACTTCTCACTTCCTTTCTTTCTCCTTCCCTCCCTCCATCTCTCTTTTACTCTCACTTTTCTCTATCTTTCCATTTCTCAATCACTGGCACACTGGAACACTCACCGAGGAAGGACCATGTGAAAACACAGACCTCAAAACTACCTCCAAGCCAGAAACAAGGCCTTTACAAGAACCCTACTAGGGCTGTGCATGCATTTGGACCTGAGTTCAAACCCCCAGCATCCACATAAAAAGACTGGCGTACCTGAGATGCCTGTAGACACAGAATGGGCGGGGAGGGATGGAGACTGAAGAGAATCTGAAGTTCTTGATGACTAGACAGCCTAGATGAAGTGGCAAGCTTCATGCACTGTCTCAAGGCAAAAAGTAGGAAAATCAGAGAGGGAGTTCTGCCAGCAGGCAAGGGAGTTCTGCCAGTAGGCACACCCATACACCTCTGAGCATGCACCAAGCACATATATGCCCTCATGCAAACAGGCCGGCACACCAACACAGTTGTGAGCATATCACACACACACACACACACACACACACACACACACACACACACACACACACACACACATGCCACTCATGTAAAAGGGCCATACCAGATCTCAGTTTGGACATCCAGCATTCCAAGCTGTGAGGAACAATTTGTATGAGGCACCAGTCTTCAGCAGTGTTTTGTTATGATTGGAAGGCGGGCCAATAAACAGGCCATCATAAAATAGCTTGACTTCAAATGTTGTGAAATGCCATTCAGATGTACTAAACAGAGAAACTGTGGGACCTGACTGTATCTGAAGAATATCAGTCAATAAAACTGAAGGATGCCCAAAAGAATTTAATATGAAAATGAGAAATTTTTAATGAGAAATTAAAAGCATGAAGATTAATCTAAGGACATTTAATATGCATTCTAGGAAGAGTAAAAGCAATAGTTAAGGTTGGGTTTCTCAGAACTAAAATAAGAAATTGTCTGATTTGAGAAACTCTAATTTCCATAAAATATAAATAACAACAAATTCACGTAAACAACCACAATCACACGGCAAAATCACGGAATCTAAACTCAAAAGAGAAAAATTTTAAATACATCCAGACAGAAAAATTAGGTCATCTGAAAAAAAAGTAAATTTAAATCAAACATTTTAAAATACCAATAGAAATTAGAATAGCATTTTTCAAATGCCCTAAGGAAACTGGTTATCTGTTTATAACTCTATGTGCATAGATAGTCATTAAAGACTAAGAATGAGGCATTTTGAGAAAATGGAAAAACAGAAAAAGTGTTCACTACCTGTGGGCTTCCTCTAAAGGAAGTGATAGAGGTATTTCAGAGAAAAAGAAAACTGAAATCAGATAAAAATTAATGAGATATTAGACAGAAGGAGAAAACATAAAAGAAATTGTAAATATATATTGTTTTATTAATTAGCTAATTGGGACTGACATAGCATTTAGCACTTTTTTATCATGATTGCCTCAGAAACAAGCTGTTGTGGTTTGAATATAAAGCATTCCTATCAGCAGGCCCCAGTACCCATGCACATGCACTGGACCAGGCAGGGTAACCCCAACTTGTGATGATTGACACAGGAAGATCCTTGGGCCTCTCTGGCCAGGCAGTCTAGCCAAACCAGTGACCTCCAGACTTAATGAGAGACCCTGTCATAAAAACTAAGGTGGAGTACCTAAAGACAGCCAACATTGATCTCTGCCCTTCATGCACACACTGTTGAAGCACACACACACACACACACACACACACACACACACAGGCGCGCGCACACACACATACAAGAATGAGTTGTGCTAAACCACTTAAGAACTTGGAATAATTCTAAATGTAGGTAAATGGAAGAAGTCAGTCTGAAAAATCTGCTCATTTTATGTTTATAATACTTCATATTCCTGCCTACTACATAATAGAAGTAGAGAAAGAACAGACACATCAAACTCATCAGTAGTTTCTGGAGGATGGGGAAAAGAGTTAGATTCTTTTTCAGTGTGGTGAGACTACTCTTCATGAAAGCAGGGACAGAGACATGTCAGTGTACAACAGCTGAAACTCACCGAGATTGGCAACACAAAATAATGAACCTTAATACCTAACCTACTAAAATGCAACTCAGAGGGCCCGAAATCTCAGGAGAGAATGAAAGGTGCAACTAAACGCTCTAATCATTTTACAAATGTTTAAAACAACTTCACTAAAAGAAGTACAGGAAGGAAGCGCAAAGGATCAGCCACGGGCAATTTGGCAGACAGATCCAGTCTGTGATAGAAACACAGAAGGAACTGTGACCAGCATGTGCTTTAGTAGCAAAGTTATCTCCCAGGGGTGTGAGTCTAATAATTCTGGAGTCCCTATCCATGCAGACTGAAACCAAACAGCTAAGGCAATGGAGCCAGAAGCCCTTCTTTGTGTGAGCACAGGAGTTAGAAAGAAGCAGGAGACATGAGTAAAATAATTTAGTAAAATCCACTTGGTAAGTGACAGCTATAGGAGATATCATTAGAACATATTCCCTTCTGCTTATTAGATAGTTAAACATAGACATACTTGTAAATGTGGATATACTCAGAAGTTATGATTCATGCATGCATATATGGTGGTGATCTGCAAGCTGCCAGGGTCTACCACTGACTCAGCAGCAATTACAATGCCCTGATATTTGTTTCTACATTGTTGTCCACTGAAAGGAACATGTCTCTGTGGAGAAACAGCTGGGTCGAGGATTGGGGCTGGGGATCTAGATTAATCTAAATTAAATCATTAGTTAATATACAGAAGTCAGACATAGCAACACACCAAGGGAAATGAGAGCTAATTGGATGTTTCCCTAAAGCCAAAACGAGCCTAAGATGAAAA
This sequence comes from Uromys caudimaculatus, assembly GCA_028551405.1. Taxonomy (NCBI): domain Eukaryota; kingdom Metazoa; phylum Chordata; class Mammalia; order Rodentia; family Muridae; genus Uromys; species Uromys caudimaculatus. The sequence continues at coordinate 79,082,939 of CM052705.1, read as the reverse complement.
AGTCAAAGGAAATAACTCTGGGTGATGAGCTGAAATAAATAATAAAATAAACAGCCATGAATCCACAGCAATATAAATAAATGATTGTATACATAAGTAAATGGGGAAATTTTTTTCTGTGCAGTAGAATTTCAAATAATTTATATGTTTACTCTACCCTAAAGGACAGGTACCCAGCTCCTCACTCCATCAGTAAAAGCAGCATATGCAGGACTTCCTCCCAATGAAAAGTTATCTGAAAAGCAAATTCACAAGGCAGCAGCTTAACAAGCAGGGCCCAGACATCTGAGTGGCCACATCCCAGTGAGGGCAGGAACTTAAACATGGCAATGAGAGGAAGGCATTTTGCCTAGACATAGCAAAAGGAGGGCAGTTTGCTTAGGTGTTTTCCCCCTAATCCACAACCCCAGCCTGTGACAGAAACATCATTGGAGTTTAAGCTGAGAGAAATCTACCAATATGCCTGACAAGTGGTCCTTATAACTGACAGGATCGGGATGTCTGAAATACCATCACAAAGCCAGGAGACATGAAATGCATGTGGTAGCTGGGATGCTGGGATTCAACAGAAAAGACACATTCTTCCAAAACTAAATAAAACTGAATGGATGTGGATTCTTGTTTATAAACTGTCTGTATAGTTGTATTGGCTAGTTTTGTGTGTCAACTTGACACAAGCTGAAGTTATCACAGAGAAAGGAGTTCCAGTTGAGAAAATGCCTCCATGAGATCCAGCAGTAAGGCATTTTCTCAATTAGTGATCAAGGGGGAAGGCCTCTTGTGAGTGGTACCATCTGTGGGCTGGTAGTCTTGGGTTCTTTAAGAAAGCAGACTGAACAAGCCAGGAGAAGCAAGCAAGCCAACAAGTTACATCCCTCCATGGCTTCTGCATCAACTCCTGCTCCTTGAGTTCCAGTCCTGACTTCCTTTCATGATGAACAGCAGCATGGAAGTGTAACTCAATAAACCCTTTGCTCCCCAACTTGCTTCTTGGTCATGATATTTGTACAGGAATAGAAACCCTGACTAAGACAAATTGGTACCAACATAGTGGGGTATTCCTGTGACAACCTGACCATGTCTTGGGGAGGACTGTGGAAGGACTTTGGAACCTTGGGCTAGAAGATCCATTCTGTGCTAAGAGCTTTGTGGGATGTTGTGTAGGAGCTTGGAAGATAATGTTGAGAACAGTGCAGAAGATGGAAGCCTGGCTTGTGAAATTTCAGAGGAAAGATTAAAGACTCTTATCAGGGCCATTGCTATTTTGACTGTGAAGGTTCTGTGGTTTGGGTTATCTGGGGCTGAAGGATCGCCTGTGATTAACAAGATACCAGAATACTAAAGCAAAACCATTGCATTGCTGGGACTATTGATGCTGGTTAGCTGGAGCTAAAATATTAGTGGTGATTAAGAAGAGACCAGCATCATTTAGGTGATATCTTCTGGGAAGTGTTTTCTGAGAGCACAAAGAAACTGCACTCCAAAGATAGCCAGGGTTGTACCTTGTGCTGTGACAGGACTTGGTAATGTGTAAGAGTCACCCAGGTGGTACTGGTTTTGAAGGCATGAAGGAGTCATGAAGAGCAGCTGAGACCTGGGCACTGTGAGAGGCTGTGGAAGGCATGACCCCTTCAGTCCTGGGCCATCAATTGCAACTGAGGCCGCACCTTCACCAATGGCCTTCCAGAGGCTGTTGATAAACCTAGTTGCAGCAGAAGACAGCAGTGTTTTGGAGATACCAGTACTATGAGATGACCACCAAGAACAGCAGCAGCAGTGGAGTACAGGCATCTGGAGCCTAGAAGACAAGGTGTGTGCTACAAAGGGCAGAGCTGGAGAAGTGACTCAAGCCCTTGGAGGAATCCAGAAGATCATGAGTGGATCCCAGACATTGGACGGTTGGAGTTTGATTTTGCTTTTGATTGTGACTGTGGCCTGATATTTTTCCCTCTTGAAGAGAGAAGATATTTTAGTGGAGCCCACAGTTAAGAGACTTTGAATTTTTAAAAGATTTTGAATTTTAAGAGATTGGATGTTTAAAAGGGACTGAAATGTTAATATGTAAGAATTTGTAAAGACTGTGGGACTTGTAAAGTTATTTAGTTCTTGGGGATGAATAAGGAAGTAAGGGTCGAGGCTTATTGGTGATGTGTTTGTGTGTCAAGTTGACAAGGGGTCAATTGTATTGGCTAGTTTTGTGTGTCAACTTGACACAAGCTGAAGCTATCACAGAGAAAGAAGTTTCAGTTGAGAAAATGCCTCCATGAGATCCAGCAGTAAGGCATTTTCTCAATTAATGATCAAGGGGGGAGGGCCCCTTGTGAATGGTACATCTGTGGGCTGGTAGTCTTGGGTTCTACAAGAAAGCAGGCTGAGCAAGCCAGGAGAAGCAAGCAAGCCAGTAAGTTACATCCCTCCATGGCCTCTGCATCAGCTCCTGCTCCTTGATCTGCTTGAGTTCCAGTCCTGACTTCCTTTCATGATGAACAGCAGCATGGAAGTGTAAGCTCAATAAACCCTTTCCTCCCAAACTTGCCTCTTGGTTATGATGTTTGTGCAGGAATAGAAACCCTGACTAAGACAATAGTTAACTAATTATGCAAATGTGTGGCATTTGTGTAATATGGTAATAAAAAGTTTGATATCTCTCACACAAACAATCAGATTCTTTGCTGTATATGAGACATACTCCAGTCAGATACAGTGACACATACCTGCCGCGCCAGTACTCAGAAGGCTAAAATGGGAGCATCTCAAGTTTGAGGCTAACCTAGGGTACAAATTCTGTCTACAAATCAGGAGGAAATCCACCAAGTTTAATTAGTGTTCATATATACACACACATGTGGGACCAAAAAAAAAGTGCACAAAAGGAAGAAATTATAGTATCAGATAAAATAAAACCCAAAGAAAAAACCATGATATATGAAAACCTGTCTTCTGAACCTGACCTATATCTGCAGATATCAACTCACAGCAACTGTCATGACCTGAAAATGGCCTTTGCAAGATTGGGCCAGTTAATATTCATCATGGATAGAATAGAATGATGCCCCATCCTCCCCGGGGGTCCATTGGAAGTTAATAGTTACTGAGCAGCCAGAACTGATAAGGTGCCCACGTTCCAGTAAATAACCTCACACCCACAGCCGTCATGTAAGTAACCCTTATTAAATTCAGTGGATAACATAAAAAAAAAAAAAAACAGCAAAAAACAGAAAATAGGAAAGAAATAAGTTGGGAATAAGAAGGAATTCCAGGGTATTTGGGGTGAACGTGATCAAGATGCATTACATACATGTCTGAAAGCGTCAAAGAATGCATAAAAATATTTAAACAAATTTTAAGTAGGAAAAGTTATAATCTAGGATAACAAAACAGGAATTTTTTAAGGTGATAACCACAATTTATATCTAAGTATAATTATCATGCATATCTTTAACTATAGACTATCTTAGAGACATAGGAAAAACTAAAATTAGGCCACTAGCATATCATTATCAGTAAAAATTCAAATGGGCAGTAAGTAAAGATAATTTAAGCATATAGCAAGAAAAATGAATCCTGTGTTCATGAGCATGCATGCACGCTGTCTGTCTGTCTGTCTGTCTGTGTGTGTCTTATGTGTGTGTTATACAAACACAGTCAATATCCCATGGTTGGGAAAGTCATATTGATAAACATTACTGCCATCCTTAATCAAAGAAGCTCCTTTTTGCAATGAATAGCTTTGAATGCAGAGACTTTGGGTGTTCAAGGTGCTGAGAAAGAATGTGGTGATTGGATGTTCAATCCTAAAGAGAACGTTTGTACCGCCCTACTCTCCCCAGCCACACCCCACCCCCACCCCCACTCCCTGCCCTATGGCTCAGGGAACATTTCAAAAAAGAGAACAGAAAGAATGCATGAGATTGAAGATAGGAAAAAAGGGCTATAAAATGCTAACTTCTAGGCATGACACCATCAGGGTAGTGGTAGAGGAGGAAGAGGTGGTATAGGTGGTGGAGGAGGAGGAAGAGGTAGTGGTTGTGGTGGTGATTTGTTTTTGTAAGCTGACCCTAGTGTTTTTGCCAAAGCAAATGACAAGGAAACCAGGAAAGAAATGAAAAGGTTCTGGATCAGACAGGACAGTTCAGCTTCAGATATGCTAATTATGAAATAGCTGCTTCGTGTCTAAGGTCAGTGAGGCTACACAGAGTTTGCTATAACTTGTATCTATCCAAAATTTCACAGTCTGCAGGTTTCTTTTATAGAAGAGCTTAGATGAAAGAGGAGAAAGAGACCTTGCCTTCCTGGCCCACAATAAGAAGCCCATAAATACAAAGACGATGCTAATTCTAATAATGCCTGTGTTCTCTCGTCTCTATTCTTAGCTTCATATTGATTACCACATTTCTGTTGACCCTTCTAGAAAGTCTTCACACATTTCACGTGAGCTGAGAGGTCAGAATTTAAAATCTCTGCCTCTGGTGCCTTTCCAGCCCACCAAGGTTGGCCAGAATTAAGTTCTTTTATTTTGGAAGTTGCCTTAAATAGCTATTATAACTTTAGCTATAACCTTAATGCCCATAGGAAAAGCTGGCATTTTTAGTTTGTGTCTGAAGGTCTGATCCATTGTGTCAGCATGAGTTGAGTTTAGCATCCTTTCAAGTCTGCGTGGTCATTTTCAACATCTCGTACAGTTTTTAATGAGTGAGTTTATTCTGTGCATCACCTAACTGGTACCTCAATATACTGTAGTATTATGACTGTCCAGCAAGCATTTGTTAAAAATGCAATGTTTCTTGAGTGATTCGGTAGAATGGTAGAGTGAAAGCTTCCTTTGTATGACCCAGGGAAGGTGAAAATTCAGTGTAAGAACAGATTCTATTCCAAAGAAAGAAAGAGAACAGGCTTTGGAAATTCACAAAGGCAGTAGCATGAGGTCTGAAAAATGCCAAGGAAAGGACAGGCAGAAGCCAAGCTGAGCACAGCTCCAGCTGCATCGCTCTCCAGAAAGATAGGGGAAGAAGAAGCCCTTTCCAAAAGATAGGCCATGGTGCCCTGGTGCAGAGGCTAATGAGACTAACAATAAAATAATAGGTTCAAACATAAATACTTTCGACTCACCTAAGAAGAGATATAGCCTGGATGGGCAGATTAGAAACCAGAACTAACCATTTGTCTTTAAGAAACCCAGTTTACTCAAAGATACTCATAGACCAAGAGTTGAAGGATAACAGTCAAACAAGCAAATAAATGGAAACTGAAAACAGCTGGCAGAGCGATCCTGATACTGTGCTATTCTGTCTTCAAACCGAAATGAATCAGGAGAGATAAGGAAGAACATTTCCTATTAATAATGGGAACAATTCACTAAGATATAGCTGTGAATATGTATGTTCCTTTCTGATTTCATTAAAAAAAAAAAACTTTGAGCATAAGAGTTGGCATAGACCCAGATATACTAACTGTGAATGACTTCAGTAACCCCTTCTCATCTTTAGATCAGTCATCCAAATGAAAAGTCAAGAAAGAAACTTAAGAGTCAAAGAACCATTTCCAATAGCATTCTTCATAGAACTAAAAAACCCTAAAATTCATATGGAAATAGAGAAGATGTTGGATAGATAAAGCAATCCTAAATAGAAAAAACAGTGCTAAAAGAATCATGATACTGATCTCAAGTTATACTGCCAATCCATAATTTAAAAAAAAAGAAAGAAAGAAAGAAAGAAAGAAAGAAAGAAAGAAAGAAAGAAAGAAAGAAAGAAAGAAAGAAAAGAAAGAAAAAGCACTCTAGAGTTGGCATGAAAATGGGCATCTAGACCAGTAGAAAGGAATCCAAAACAAAACAAAACCGAAAAACCCTCAGAAATAAATCCACACAACAATGGACATCCAATTTTTGATAAATGTGTCAAAATTCACACTGAAGAAAAGACATTGACAACAAATGATGCTTGACTATTCACCTCTCTATAAGCTAAACTAGATCCACATCTCTCTACATAAAATCACTACTACTGCAATACCTGAAACTTTGAAGGAAGAAAATATAGGTAAAATACTCCAAGATATAAAAGCCCAAGGCTTTCCTAGAAGGTCTCAAATATCGCAGGAAATAATCCCAGAAATTCACAAATTGAATTCTAAAAAAAAAAAAAAAAATTCTCCATGTTGAAGGGACAGCCTACAAGGTGGGCTATATATCAGACAGAAAATTTATCTGTATAGTAAATAGGAAATTCAAATCAAATCAATGAAATCATCCTATCAATAACTAGGGCAATGAAAGAATAGACAGTTCTCAAAAGACCAAAAGATTCTCTCTCTCTCTCTCTCTCTCTCTCTCTCTCTCTCTCTCTCTCTCTCTCTCTCTGTGGGGGGGTGCGCACATGCTCACGCCCATGTGTGTATATACATATAGATCGTGGAAGTACAGGGGCTAAGAGGAAGGAAGAGATTGCCAGTGAGGGAGGAAAAGGAACAAACAGGAAATGGAAGTCACGTGATGGAAGTCACGTGATGGGAAATCAGAAGGACCGGCTCATTTGGAAGAAGAGAGGGGTGCCATCAACAGGAGAGCATGGGGGATGGGTAGACGTCCCCTTCTGTCCTAGAACTTGCCATGTAGTCCCTAAAGACAGAACTCAGAAACATTCCTGCCTCTGCCTTCCAAGAACTGGGATTAAAGCTGTGTGCCACCCCACCTGGCATGAAAATCCAATTTCAAAAAAGGCACAGGACTGCAATAGTAGTCCACTTCTCAATCAAGGAACAAAGACAAATCCTTCCACTGACCCCTGGCTTGATCGCAGAGACATGCCTGACATCCTTGAAATCCTCTGAATTTTTTAACTTTGAATTGGCCTTTACCGGGAAATAAACTTCTATGGGATGAATGTATTTTAATTTTGAACTAAATAAGGACAATTCCAAATAAAGTGGATTTCTCATGCAGTATAAATACTGACAAGATACCTTCATATAGGCCTAGCTCTTTCCCTTCTGATGCACCTTCAAAACCTGCTTAAGTATTTTCTCCTTTTGTAGTTTAAGTGCGTATGACCTGGTGTTCATCAGAGCTCCCCTTGCACCTAGATATCAAGGTATTATTGGCTCAGTATGCTCATTATATTAACAGTCACTAAAATCTTCATGATTTCTGCTTATTCTCATGGGGTTTATTTGTTGCTATTCTCAGCCTTTGCATGTCTGTATAACACTGTTGTGTATTTTTAGGTTTTCATCAGATTTCAAAGAAACTGTTTTGCACTTTGAGCAGAGACCTGGCATTAAGAAGCACGTGGCCCCTAGACATAAAGACCTAGGGATAGTGTCACATTACTTGAGGGGAAACGGAAGGACAGTGGGAGAGGGCGGGATGAGACAGGGATAGAAGAGAGCTGCTCGGGAGAGTAGACACAGCCTGGGGGCTTGGAGAAGACAGAGTAACACGTAACTGAGTGGGATGGAATTGCATCTCTAAGATAAAGTGCCTGAAGTAAAGAAGGAGAGGGAAGGCAGAAGGAAGAAGTCTAGGAACATGGAGAAGAAGGAGGACGGAGAAAGAAAGAAGGAAGGCAGTGAGGAACAGTCTGGTAACGGGTCAGGAAAAGAAACCATGGGGATTTGCATGCAGTGTGAGGAAGCCATCAACCATCAGCCTGACAGACAAGCCATTGACAATCAGACTTGGGTGTCTTATATTAATGTGAGCTGACAGCAAGCAGTTCAGATCATCACAGATGTTGAATTTTCAACCAAAGCTAAGTTTTGTAGAGAATTGTACAACTAATAGAAAAGTCTAGTATAATCATTTAATAAATCCAGACGCTTGGATCTTGTACTGTTAGTTCTGTATGTTCCAAGGCTCAGTAAACAATCAGAGTAGGATACCACTCCTGTAAAAATAAGTCAGAGCCACCGAACAGAAATGTAAATATGACAAAGTAACCCCAAACCCAACACACTGGGTCAGCAGCCTGGAGAATCTCAGTCTTCCATGACCACTGCAGAATAATAAATTTTTGAACCAGGCATGTTGGCACATTCTCTAATTTAGCACCTTGGAGGCAGAGGCAAGAAGATCACTGTAAATTCCAGGTCAGCCTGCTCCACTAGCAGGTTTCAGGGTAACCAGAGCTACATATAATTCTCTCTCCTCTCTCCCTCCCCCTCTCTCTCTTTCTCTCTCTCTCCCTCCCTCCCTCCCTCCCATTTCTCTCCCATGCATGTGTCTCTATGTCTCTATTATATATGTAAGTGTGTGTGTGTGTGTGTGTGTCTCTGTGTGTGTGTGTGTGTGTGTATGTGTGTGTGTGTGTGTGTGTGTGTGTGTGTGTGTGTGTGTGTGTGTGTGTGTGTGTGTGTGACAATCACAGTATTTTCTCTCTGGACCATAAAAAAGAAATAACTAGAGCAAAAGTCTGAAATCACAGCTTCCCATAGCACCTGGTTTTCTTGTTACTATGACAACTCTAGAGAGAACAAAATGAGCTAGCTTCCAAGATATAATCGAATTCATTGATTTTTAAAAATCAGGTTATATATTTCATGAATAGCAAATCCTGGATGCTGAGTTAAAATTAGAGTGTGTTGCTTGAATCATAGTATTATGAATTACCCGTGGAAGATTTTTCAACCTCAAATCCAAAAGCACTGCGTCCACGGAGCTGCTGGAAGAAAGGTAGCATCCTCGTGTTTACTGTGAACACTGTACCAACTGAATCCAAGGGTGGGCACTCTGCCTCTCCTGAGATGATGAGTTGTCACTGAGCGTTACCATTCGCTTTCTAGGAAACAGTGTTCAATAAATAGGTGCTACAACTCAGTGTTTTGACAGCATATGAAAGGATGCTCAGTAATCAAATGTTTGGCAGAAATACACAGTACCAAGAAGGATAAAACACAAGTAAACACCAGTAAGAAGTAACAGATTATAGTTAAACAAAACTTGAAGTATAAATGTACATAGTTATTACTGATAAGGAAGCCATCTCTGCCAGATTTAGAAGAAATTTGTGAAAATGGGTGTTTTTTTGAAAATTAGTTTAGGGTTGCAAAAATATTTATGTCAACTATTAGCTTCTAGAATTGCCATTAGCCATATTTACTTCTGCCTAAAGTTATAGTGTCTGATGTGGGTAATGGCAATGATTTTTAATTGCTTAAGACCCAGGACTTGGTTTTGAGTTTGGGGTGTGTGTGTGTGTGTGTGTGTGTGTGTGTATGTCCACCTCTCTGTGTCTGTGTTTCTGTGTCTGTGTCTTTGTGTCTCTGTGTTTCCGTCTGTGCACCTGTGTGTGTGTGTGTTCAGTGTTCAATTTCTTTTAGGCTACACTCATTTATTTGACCATGTACTTCCCAGCATAGATTTTGCAGAAATTATAAAAAATGCAAAGTTCCCAGTGGTCCACTTCATAGGCCAGAGTTTCGTGTGAAGGGTAAAAGGAGGTCAGTTTGCAGGAAGTGCTGATGAGATGCTAAGTGGCCTGGTATTTAAGAGAAGCAGTCTCTGGCTTATAAAATCATAATAAGTCTTACTCATGGCCTATTATTTAGGGTTGGGAAAAGTCAAAAGTGAGTGGTAAGTTCTTGTTTTGAGAAGCACAACATGGTAAAGTTTCAGAATATGAAAACAGTTGTTTGGTGGCCTTCCCACATCGTTCCCTGTGAATAATAAGCAAGACAAATGGCATGGGCCTGGATGCTAGGAGGTTGTTAGTCACCCAACTCACCCATTTTCACGCCCATCCTAGACTCATGGGTAGATGCCATAACACCCAGAACCTTAAAATGTGACTGCTTTGGGGGAGAAATTTCAAGAGAAATATAAACAAGGTCATACCAAAACTCCAGGGTCACATGCGCAAAAATGGTGTGCAATCATGTGAGAGCTGAAGAGATGGGCCTCGGGGGAGACCAAACCTCCTGACACCTTGATCTTGAACCACTAGCCTTCAGAACACTGTTTTACTGTTAAGCTATCAAATATCTGATATTTTGTCATGGTGTCCCTTACAAACTAATACATGAATTCTGAGAACTTAAGATCAATTCAAGTTCACTTTACTGGGGGGATGGGAGACTTTCTCTTTTCAAGAGTCTCAACTCATAGAATGCTGACCTTGTCCTCTGTTCCTTACTCATCTCTGCCACATTAGAAGAATGAAACAGAAGATAGCCAAGTGTGTATCTCTGCTGTGAGAAAATTATCAAGACCCACAGATTCTATTGAGTCCTTCCTCCTTCCAAACATACCTTTGTTGGAGCCGAGAAAATTGCTATGGCCGAGGGTTGGCTTACACAAAATGGACCCCAGAAATCACTTTTTAAAAATTGTTCTTGATATCATCGTAAGTTTGATTTTTAAAAAAACTTTATAATTTAGAGAAAAGGAGGATAAGCCCAAGAGAAGGGGCTGTAGGAAGTGAGTTGAGTAGTGTGTCTGACAATTTACCAAGCTGTATGAGGTTCTGTGTGTGTTTGATATTTGCTCTCATGAGGTGGATAGGAAAGATGCACAGTATACCCACAAAGTGACTTTCCATTGAGAATGGCACTGGCATATCAACAGAAGTAGCAGGGCTAAAAAAGCAGACCATCAGGAAAACACCCTGCTCCAAGTATCAACAAGCCCAGCCCTGCTTAGCCTCTACTATCCAGTGGGTTGAGCAGGCTCAAGAAGGTCTGGCTTTAGACCAGGTTTATGGTTCTCTACTAACTGTTCAGAATGGAAGTGCTTGTGGACAGAAAGGTCTTGAAGCTGCCTACTTGCCCCTGGCCTCTGTCTGTCTGCTCTTTTGCACATCTTCCCACCTACCATGCTCTCAGTATGTATACGCTGTCAATGAATCGCTTCAGTGCTGAAAACACCTGATGGGTGGACACACAATTCCTGTGGGCCCCGTATTCCCACAGGAATTCCAATGAAGACATTTCCAAGTTCTGACTCTCTTGTTTCACCCCAAGTTCAAGTCAAGAAGGACTATCAGGTAGTGATGCTTTCTAGACCAAATTCTATCCAGACATTCAGGAGTTAAGAACATTCATGGGGGCCATAGAAAGGCGGAAACCTCTGTCTGCGCCGCCAGGAGTCGGTAGCCATTGAGCACCGGAGAGGGGTGCCCCCCCAGGAGCCTGGAAAGGCCGTGAGTGGGGTTGAGGGGAGCAGCACCTCTCGCCCAGACCCGCCCGGA
>CM052705.1:79030889-79071256 GCA_028551405.1 Uromys caudimaculatus | reverse complement strand
GGGGATGGGGGGTATACAAAGAGGAGACTCAGAAAAGGGGAAACATTGGAAATGTATATAAAGTATCAAAAATAAAAAAGGAGGAAAAAAAAAAAAGAACATTCATGGGGACTTGTGTCCCCTTCTTTTAGTGTTTGGACCTCATCTGTCTTAGATTTGTGCAGGCCTTATGCATGCTGCCACAGTCCCTTTGAGTGGCTTCAGTGCTGTTGTGTCTAGAAAGACCTGGTGTACTTGATGTCTTCTATCTCTGCTAGCTCTTAGAATCTTTCTGCCTCCCTCCTAGAGCACCCTGGACCATGAGAGGAGGGATTTGATGGAGACACCCTATTTAGGATTGATTGTTTCAAGGTCTCTCCCTCGATGAATGTTGTCCAGTTGTGAAGCCCCATCCCTAACCCAGAAGCTATCTCCAACTGACAACTTCTAGCAAAGGAAAAATTAGTTCTCTCCAATAGACTCTCACTGGGTACACAAATCACACTGAAGGGCAAGCCCCTGCCCAGCAGTAGAAGGCTAAGAGAAAATTTACTCAAGCTATTTTTCAAAGATTTTTGTTCATAACGCTTTGTCCAAGCAGTTTTTAACCTTACAAGTGTTTCACTTGTATATTCTGCTTCCTTGTTTTGTTTTTCTGTGTGTTTGTTTGGTCTTATTTTGCTTTGTTTTTATTATATTATTATTTTTGGATATCTGGGTTTTTTCTAATGGGATAGAGAAAGGAAGGGTGCAGATTTGGGTGGGTAGGGAAGCATGGACGATCTGGAAGGAGTTGGGGGTGGAGAAACAGTAATCAGAAAATATTGTACAGAAAAAGCAATTATCAATTAAAAATTAACACATTCATGGTCCTGAGAACTGACCAGTTCTAGCTATTTTCTCTCTTCCAAAGTACAGTATTCACCATGGCAGAGGAATAGGGAAATCATTGCCACCTACCAGCCATGGGGATGTACCTGCTAAATGCCAGAACTGCAGCCGCTATGGCATAGCTGATATTTCTAAAGGACACGAGAAGATGCAGGAAGAGAGATGAATGAAAGGAGATAGGTCAGTATGCATGCTAACTGCATTAGAATTCAACATTTCCTCACTTGCTAACATTCTTATTAACACACAAATTTCATCAATTCTGAAAGCACTAGAGTTAGCTTGTAGCAAAGTCTTACTAGTTCCAATTTCTTCATCCATCAGTCAGAACTTAGGTCTCTCTCTGTCTCTGTCTCATCTCTGTCTCTGTCTCATCTCTGTCTCTGTCTCTCTGCTTCTATGCCTCTCTCTCTGTGACTCTCTGTCTCTGTCTCATCTCTGTCTTTGTCTGTCTCCCCCTCTCTCTGTGTCTCTCTGTCTCTGTCTCTGTTTCTCTGTCTCTCTGTCTCTGTCTCTGTCTCTCTGTCTCTCATGTGTGTGTGTGTGTGTGTGTGTGTCTGTGTGTCTGTGTGTCTGTGTAATGCTTATAATGCTTAACATGTGCAAAGGGCCTCCTAAGTAAGAATTGTCAATTTTGCTGGCCAGTTCATATCTCTCCCATATTGGCTTAGTTCAATTAACATGAAACTCTGGGCTCAGGCTACATGCTAGGGATTCAGAGACAAACACAGAATGCTGGCAGGCAGCCAGACTCTGTCTCAGAAAAGCATCAGTTGCCAACAGTTTTTTTCTTGAGATTTCTTATAAGCTACTAGTCTCTTCTGTCTGTCCACTACTACTTGAGCATTGGCACATTAAGATTTCCAAGAATCAAGTCTGTGTTTGCTAGTTATCTTTTAAATAATTATTTTGAAGTAATAAATGACAAATTCTTCACTAATATTTAAGAAAGGGCTTAGTTGGGGCACATTCACAGGTGGTAGAACATATCATAAATATTTGATTTCTGCATTAATGAATAAATTAATGAGTTGATAGATTCACACAATACCTTTAGACAAATCAGTTCCAGAATAACTTCTTATCAATTCTGTTCCATATCAATAGCAGTGTCAGAGTAATATTGTCCCTAAGTTAAGCGAATTTAATGAATACCTTCTTAGAGCTGATGAACCTCTAGCACAGAAGGTGTATCAATGTCTTCGCTAGTTGCATCATGCTAGCCTGACATAGTAAAGGGTATAGTAAAGTCAGCATTATCCCAAACACAGCTGAGAACTGTGTGGCACCTAGCAGCGATCCATTCTGGAAAACATACTTCATAAGGCCTCTTTTGAACTACAAAGGTGAAAAGAGAACTGTTATTTCACGCTTGATGTTTGTTGCAGCAAAATCTCCAGCCCAAATAAGCCCGTGTAAAGAAAACACAACTCAATTAATATGAATACAAGCTGCACGCCTTGATTGGGCCGGTCCACCGCCACACTATCCTCTTCCCCATCTAAGTGACCCCTTATAACTTGCAGTTTCTCCAGGCCACGTGCTTCTGCTCCGTTTTCCTTCCACATCCTCCTCTTCGTCCCCCATTGTCCTCTCTTCTCCCCCTCTCCTCCTTTTCCCTAAAACTTTTCAGCTCTGCCTTCTCCCTTCCACTTCCCAATCACCAGCTCTCGCCTTTATTTTACAAGTTAAAATGGGGAGACGGTTCACAAGAAGTCACCTGAGTACCTGATTCACTCCTCATCCCAGGCAACCCCTCTTGGGGAAGCAGAATTAACATCAAAATACAAACAACACCAGGGCAATCCACAGCCCTTTCAAAATCCTTTCATTGTTAAATTAGTGTATTTGGTGATACATATTAACCTACACATAATCAATGTTAAGATCCTTCAAGAATGCTAAGATCATTCTAAGAATAGAGATATTTCTCCTAACCAATGTTCTTAGCAAGGTGCCCACATGTGATTTCACCTCTGCCACTCTTACCTGTGTGCATCTATCTGAAACAGTTCCTTCCTCCTGGCCACTTAACCAGCCTTGCTCACTTCTACTCACCCTATACTGTCTAGAACGATTCCCGTGCCCACATCTCTTCTTGGAAAAGGCATTCTGAAGATCAGAACTCTTACCTCACACTGGACAATGTGGCTTCTAACTCACCTCTAAACACCCACAGTCACCGTTTCTCATCCTACCTCATGGTATTTCCTGTCTCAAGGCTGTAACAGTTATTTTGATATCTGATCGAGTTGGCTTCTAAAAATACTTAGATTCTGATTCTTCTAAGTTAATCAAAAGCTTTCTGAAATCTAAGACATTTTATCTGCCCCACGCACCAAACAACACTGCACACCAGTAATTATGAGTAGATTTTAAATGTGTGCTTTGGAGATTATGAACTAGAAAGGCTTACCTTTCCTAACCCTCAACATTTATTGAATGGGATCTTTAAAAAAATCATGATTTTAGACGGCAATTTTGATTTTAAAATTGGGAGTATTTGGAGAACAGAAACATCATTTTGCATAATACCTAGGAGTGTCCATCTGTAGGTGGGTATGAATTTGAAAGGTTATTTGAGGTAGTGTATTTCAACTTTTGGAAGGAGATATTTACCCAGGAAGCTGTCTAGGACAGTTGTGCAAGCACACAGATGGTATTGAAGATGTGCTATTTTATTTTAAAATAAGCAAAGTTGCTACCTATATCCTACAATAAGAGGAAGATATTTTCACCCATTAAAACTGGGGATTTAAAAACTATTTCATACTGTGATATTCCTGTTACACTGACCTAACCAGTGCTGAGTTTCTTTCTGGGTATATTTAATTATATTTCTTCTTTGAGAATTTCATATGTGCATAGAATAAAATATGATATATTCAGCCCTTTCACCCCTCCAAATCTCTCAGTACTCCCTATAACACATATAAATTGCTATTGTTAATTTGCTAAATGGTCATATTGTCAGATCCCACTGGTCAGATTGCTGAGAATAAGAGGCAAGTGCTCAGCCCTAACTGAAGCATCTATCTCAATGCCAGAAATTCCCTACCAAGGTTCAGAAAAACATTGTGAAAGAGAGTGAGGAAAGAATGCACAAGCTGAACGATGGGAGAGGTAAGATGGCACCCTGTGAACAGATTATGGCTCTCACACTCAAGCATTCACAGCAGCACAAAACCTACATGTGACCAAACCAACCCAAGTCGTTGTGTAGACAGGGTAGGTGATTTCTAGGCCCCATCTATTAGTGAGGAGATCACAGCTGCTAAGAGAAGGGGAAATCCTTCCTCGGTACATATTTATGACATTTTCACAGCTGTTGATAGTTATCAGTTTTATGATCAATTAGAAATACACTTCTTTAGAATAAGTTTAATATAGAGCTAATGTTTGATAGTGATTGAGTTTAGTCAGATATTAAATGAGGAATTCTGAGTTTCCCTGTTTTAAAGCTAAATGGCCTCTCACAACTCATGAGAACAGCATTATCTAAATGAATTCACTAAGTGCTCAACATATAAAGATCATTTATGGAACAAAAGAAAAGGAAGAGTGGTGAGGGAAACAGAAAAGATGCTATGCTGCTCCACAGTATGTAATATAGCATATAAGTTACAAATTGACATGGTGAAGAAACTTAGCACACTATTAAATATAGGCTCAAGCAGGGTATGTAACATTTCCAGAGTTAAGAGAGAAAATGCTCTTATTTATTTGCTCTTTTCCTTGTTCACAGCTAGTATTAATCAAAACTCTTAATATCCACTCTCCACCCCTTCCCCATCTACCTGGCCATTAGTGAAGCTAACTCCTTTTAAGCTCCTGCAACAGGAACGGAACTATATTTTACTAGCAGGAAGAGTGCTTAGCAAATAACATCTTGCATTAGAGAAAGAAACAAAATCAACAACAAGAAAGCCAAATTGCTGAATAGCTGATGTAGAGTATTAGAAGCCAAAAATATGCTAGAAATTTGTATCTGTGCCCAGAGCTACATTTAAGCAAAAAGAATCATCGCTTCTACTTAGAAGAAGCTTCTAAATCAGCAAGCCAAAGAAAGTCAGCTGAACCTTTCTCTGAAGTATTTGGCCAACAACACATTTAGTAATATTTTGAACACAAACAATGCCGCTTTTCCAAGGTGCCCAAAATATTTTGCCAACATCCAATCAGTTTCGGAGTGGCATGAGTAAGCAAATACAAAACCAGTGCATTGCATAGGATGATGTCCACTGCCCACGGAAATCAAATGCGAAGCAACCCTCACCTCCTCCTGTCCTATATGGGTGCCTATTTCCAGAGCCTGAACTAAAATAGAAACTGCTTTTCCTACTTGGGGCTTCTCTTGAAAGGTAAAAGAGCAACCTAGGCATCTCTGACTGCCACTGGGGAAGAGATCGATTCAAAGGTGAGCTCGGGGACATTTCCTACTGAAGAAGACTACAGCTGGCTTTAAAGATAACAATTACTACTCATATTTGTGGACTTTGTGAATAACTCATGCTTCCAGAGACACCCATAATTCTCCAGAACTTTCTAGGACTCGGAATAAATAATTAGCAGACTCTATAGGGTTAAAGGAGTACTTCAAAAATTCATTTAAGGATAAGTAAAGTAGTTCATTTGGTAAAGTGGTGCTGGCTTTGCACGCCCAAAGCTCTGGGTTCAGGTCCCCAGCACTTCATATTTCTATTGTAATGATATACTGTAAACCCAGCACTCAAGACATGGAGGCAAGAATATTGAAGTTCAAGGTTGTCCTTGGTGATATGACAAGTTCAAGTCTGTCATAGACTTCATTCAAAACCAAATCCTTGCTCACACATCATCTTTGTGGAAGTCACTAAGGATAGTGACCAGGAAACACACTTACCCCTTCTCCTGAAAACATCTCAGAGGTCCTTGCTCCTGGTGTCCCCCGTATTCTCTCTTGTGATACTATTGAAGCTCACTATAGTTCATCCTCTTTTGTATCTAAGACACTGTACTTTTCCATTGTTCTCCAAAAGATGCCCAACAATATATAACACCCGATTAGTCTAAATCGTATCCCCTCAATACCCACTTAGAGCACACAGAGTTAAAGCTGCCTAAGTAATTTGTCTTACTTAAGGGATGTTAATTCCTTATAATTCAACATTAATTTAATAATGCTTCCTTCTCAGCACTCCTGTCCTAAAATATTACAATATCTTCAGCATATTTTTATATTTGCATTTAGTAGTTATTGTCTTGATATTCTGATAACATTTTAATTCTTGAGCATTTGGTGTGTGACTTCAAAGTGACAAAAATCTTGCTTTTAAAGTTATATTATCTATAAAGTTAAGTTGAATTAATGAGTATGAATCATCACACTTGAATCATAGAGGATCAGTTTATTGCCCAGATGTAGAGGGAATTTTGGCTTCTTTAAAAACACAGAAATGTTACGTGAATATGTTTGTTTTAATCTCAAGTATGGGACATGGGGGCTGTTTTAGATTGTCCACAGCAGCTAACTATGATTTGTCTCATGCTCTGTCAGGGGCATGATTTTGCCAGCTGAAGATAGTCTACATTTAGAATTCTGGGGACTCTTGAGAGGGCATAAAATGCTAGAGTTCGAGAGGCTTCAGTGGCTGCTGCTGTCCTGCTGCTGCCCCTGCTACTGCTGCTGTTGCTGGTTGCTGGTTGCTGGTTGCTGGTTGCTGGTTGCTGGTTCCTTGTTGCTGGTTCCTGGTTCCTGGTTGCTGGTTCCTGGTTGCTGGTTGCTGGTTGCTGGTTGCTGGTTGCTGGTTGCTGGTTCCTGGTTCCTGGTTCCTGGTTCCTGGTTGCTGGTTGCTGGTTCCTGATTCCTGGTTCCTGGTTGCTGGTTGCTGGTTGCTGGTTCCTGGTTCCTGGTTGCTGGTTCCTGGTTGCTGGTTGCTGTTGCTGGTTGCTGGTTCCTGGTTCCTGGTCACTGGTTCCTGGTTTCTGGTCACTGGTTCCTGTTTGCTGGTTGCTGGCTCCTGGTTGCTGGTTGCTGGTTGCTGGTTGCTGGTTGGTTGTTGGTTGCTGGTTGCTGGTTCCTGGTTCCTGGTTCCTGGTTCCTAGTTCCTGGTTTCTGGTTTCTGGTTGCTAGTTGCTGGTTGCTGGTTGTTGGTTGCTGGTTCCTGGTTGCTGGTTGCTGGATGCTGGTTCCTGGTTCCTGGTTGCTGGTTCCTGGTTCCTGGTTGGAGATAACCAGATGACAAAGATCAAACTTGTCTCAAGGAACTCAATGCCCCTAATCAGTGGGAAGTAGTCTAATGGTATCAATGTTCCCTTTTCCTCTAATTTTTTTCTCTCCTACCTAGTGTTGGGGGATTAGAAGGGATAGGGCTGGTGTAAGGAGGTAGGAAAGAGAACTCAACAAAGTAGTCAAAAGTCTGGTTACAACCAGGTTTGGAGATTGGTCCAATTTCAGATTATCTGAACTTCAGGCTTTAATTGTCATAAAAGGCAAACTGGTAGCCCAGGCTAGGTTCATTCTAACATGTATATAATGAGGAACTAAACTCCATCTCATCAAACCTAACCCTCTTCTCCCAGCATAAGAAAAATTCTGCACAAGAAATAATCCCATTTCTAAAATCATAACAACGCTGCTATTACTTACACTTTAGTATAATATCTTTTGCTATTTCTCTCCTATACATTTACAATATACTTCAGAGTCACCTACTTCTGAGCACCTCCCTCCTTCCCTCCCTCTTTCCCTCATTTCATCTTGACTCTGAACTCTCAAAGGCAAATACTAAGTGTTCTCTTTGAAACACTGTCTCATGTAGCCAAGACTGCCATTGACCTTTCTATGTGGTTGATCTTGAGTGCTGGACTCTCCTGACTATCTCCCTATGCCAGGACTATAGACTTCTGCCACTACACCCTGTTCATGAGGTGAAAACTCATCCTCCTGCACACTAGGCAGACACTGTCCCTACTGAGGTTCATTCCCAATCCTCTGTATCCTTTTCTCTAAAGACCTGGGGCCATGCCTGCAACATCTCAAAAGCTCAGGAGATCTTTGCAGACAGACACATTACCTTTGTGAGTCAAAGATTAAATGAATGAATAAGAGGCTTAGCAGCATATATACAAAAAGCTTGGCAACTATGTATGTTTTTTTCAATATTTATATTTTTAATAATTACATTCAAAACTTTCAAAATATGTAAGAAAAACAATCTGTACACAAGGTAGAAGGGGCAAACTTTGAAGTGTTAAGAACAGGAGCTTGGCAAGAATCTTAGCTCCTTCTTAGAACCAGTTCTATAAAATCCACTATGAAGAGGAGAGTAGGGAACAGGCTGAAATAAATTGCATCCTCAAAATGCACATACTGAAACTTCCTGATCCATTCTGTGCATGTTACAATGATGTCAGATGAGGGATCCCAGCCCCACACTCCTGTCATCATGGAGCCACCTCCACATCACCAAGCCTTCCTCTCCATGATACACTGTAAACTGAGATAAACCCTCCCTGTCAAGAAAAAATTCATATGTTGAAATCCAAATCCCAGGACTTTAGAATTATAAGCATATCTGGGCATGGTGTATGTTCAAGAGATAACTACAGCAATAAGATAAAAGGAGGCAGTTAGTCTCCTCCCAAGAAGACAAAACTGGTACCCAGATACAAGGCAGAAGAGGGACAGGTAGAAGGAAAACAGTCATATGACATGCTAAGCCAACAAGCCTCAGAAGTCAGTCATGCTAGTGTGTGACCTTACGTTACTTAAGGCTAGTGCTGACTCTAAGTCTATGTGTACATTTCTCCTATGCAAGTCACCAAACCAAGTCCCTGATTATTTGTTCTAGTGACCCTAGGAACTGCCACAGTAATTAGAGGCTGCTTTTGAACATACTGGTTGAACCTGCAGAATTTCATTCATGAAAGATGTGAAGCTAACTCTCATAATGGCTTACTGCAAGCCTGAATGAAGAGCTAGTCCTTCACAAGAATTGCCCTTTAAGCAATTCCAAATGATCACGCGTTGTTATTAGCCCAATTGCAACAGTGAGTGAGAACTGGAGTTACAGTTGGGTATCTAGCTGATTTCTCTCAGAAACAAAGCTTCATTAAAAATAGGCCTAAGTGGCTTCAGAGTCGATGTTCTTTGTCCTGTGCTGCATCTCTCTCAGGCAAGAAGTTTCTCGCCAAGAAGTTTCTGTATCTATAAGCAGTAACATACACTCATGCACACTATAGAGATTAAAAGAATACAAAGAAGGGAAGAGAAGGAGGAGGGAAAGGGAAGGGAGAGGGGAGGGGAGAGGAGAGGAGTAAAAAGAAGAGAGAGTAGGAAAGTGAAGAGGAGAGGAGAGAAACAAAGAGGGGGGAGGGGAGGGGAGGAGAGGATCAAGAATCTAAAAGTTACCTTGTCTCCAAGGTAACATAACACTAGCAATAAAATAAAACAAAGCAATGCTACCCCTGCCAAGTTCAGGATCTAGCAGCAATTTTCTTCACTGAAAGAGTGGTCCACCATCTGACTAGAGAAGATGACTAGAATAGCTCTGAAGCACTGTCAAACTTAAATCCTGCTCTAACACCTGGGTCAAAGACAGCAGACATATATCGCTAACGGGTCTATGC
This sequence comes from Uromys caudimaculatus, assembly GCA_028551405.1. Classification (NCBI taxonomy): domain Eukaryota; kingdom Metazoa; phylum Chordata; class Mammalia; order Rodentia; family Muridae; genus Uromys; species Uromys caudimaculatus. Next base: position 79,061,776 of record CM052705.1, on the reverse strand, counting down.
TCAGGTTCATTATGTTTCTTGAGTTAATCAACACCTTCTTAGATAATAGTACCTGAGGCTTGCATCTGTGGGTCTCTGTGGCTCTAGGTATTGAACATAGGCCCTTGTTTATTTGCTCATTTGGTAACATGCTCAGCTTTGTGTTGGTTTTTATTGAAATGTTTGTCCAAGGGGATGATTGTCAATCTCATGTGCAACCTTGTTCCAGAAGAGGAAAGTATAAATCTGTAGGCTGAATCAGGAAGGTTGTACTCACCTGTGGGAGTGGCTTGTCGAATCCATCAAGAGCCTGTTTTTAACTGTTGTATTGATTCTTTGTGAATGTCACATCATACACCCCAATCCCACTCATCTCCCTGTCCCTCTGTATCTACCCTCCACCCTTGCGACATGCCCCCAAACAAAACTAAATAAAAATCTTGCCGAGATAGCTGCAGAGTTCTGGAGCCTTTAAACTTGGGCCAGTGCTTAGATCATCAGCTGCTCTGGTCCTCAGGCCTTTGGAGCCTGACTGAGCCACACCACCACCTTCCCCGGTTCATCAGCTTGCAGATGGCACTATATAGGCTATCTCAGCTTCCATAGCATACGAGCCAATTTCACCATTAACCTCCCTTCATATAAGCCACACACAGCCTACAGTATTTTGATGGTGGCTGAACCAACTAATTCAGCGAGCCCTGGGCTTCACAGCTGTTGTCCTATTTCTAATATTGCAGACCATCACGACTTTTCCTTGTTTTGCTGGGCAGTTGCAGTGAGCCACAGCTCCCAGGCAGCACAAAGGACAGAAAATAACTGACTCTCTACTTGATGTGCACTGCAGTGAGCTAGCATGCTCTGTGGGTAAGGTGTAAATCATGCGTTTCTGATTTCCAGTGTTCTCCAATTTGTTAAGAATTCATCAGACTGCAGCTCTGTTCTCAACACAGGGGAATTTCATTTCATTATATATCTATCTCCATGTGCTCTATGTCATTTTTCTCCCTTCTAATCAACCAATTTCTTTCTTTCCATATAATCTTTATGATTATAAATTTTAAACATTTTTAACGTTATGTTGGATCAAACCCCTAAGTTGCAAAAAATCAAATTTGGGGTCATTAGGACTTTTAAGCACTTCCCTATTGCTCTTCATTACACTGTGCTGAAATCTCCATATGGATTTTCTTTTTCTTTAAGACTATCTCTTTAAAATAAATTGCAGACATGGGGTTGCTGAGCCATGTAGAGAGAGCCTGGTAGTGCATCTTCAACAGTAGCACTTGGCTGGGTATAAAACCATTGGGTCAACATGCATGTCCACTAGATAACAATAGTGAAAAAACTCATCAAATATTTTTGAAATTTTGGGTTTTATCACTTAGAAATGTATTGGTAATTGATTTTAAATTTTGTTTACATTTTAGACCTTCAGTTACTAGTATGTAAGAAATTTTCTTGTATTATCTAAACTTTTACCTAAGGATGAACTTCTTATTAAATAGTCAAGCAGTCTGCTTCCCTTACATATTTCTTCCTTTACATTTTTGAGACAGAAGCTAATTCTGTAGCCCAGGCTTGACCCAAATGACAACAATCATCTTGCCTTAGCCCCTTGAGGAGCATGTGTACACCACCACAGTCAACTTCTTATATATGCTTTCTAAAATTATATTTAGGTTCATTGTTGAATGGTATAAATTATACTTACACTGTATTACCACTAGTCATCTCAGAACGTCCTCATCATCCTTAGCTAAAACTCCTTATTGTATATTAATCCATAACTCATCCTATCTCCTAACCTCAGCCTAGGGCATCAATCACTATTCCACTTGTGTCATTGTAACTTTACCTACTTTAGGCACAAGTGTGAGAGGAGTCACATAACGTTTGTTCTTTTGTGAATAGTTTACTCAACTTTGTACTATGCCTTGAAGTCCATTCATGTTGTAGCCTGTGCAAGAATTTCCCTTTTAAGGCTAAAATGGTCTTCTCTTGTGGATACATCACATTTCATTTATCATTCATTTGATAACTCATTGGTTAGTTTATGTTTCTTTTTCATTTATAATACCTTTTAGTTTTGAGACTATAATCACACCATCTCCTCCTCTTCCTTTTCCTCCATCCAGCCCCTCCCATGCATCGCCTTGCCTTGCCCTCTCTCAAATTCATGGCCTCTTTTTCTTTGTTGTTACATATATACTCTTATATACTCTTATGAGTATATATTATATATATACTCATATATATATACATATATACTCTTTGCTGCCACATATATACTTATATGTATGCATAGCAACATGGCTGCCTAAGCAAGACCCGAACAACATCACCACTAATGAACGTGCTAATGTAAAATGGGTAAAGCTCATAGTACCTCAACACTAGACAAAGATCTATGGACAACTGGGGAACATCAAGGGCAGGAGAAATAGTCTTCCCCAGGGAAGAACTGAACCCCAGTTGTTTGTCCAATAGCAATTGGTCAGCCCTGAAGTTAGGGGATTTTTCTCAGGCTGTGAATAAATTAGAGATGTTGAAATGCTGAGGATATCTTGTTCTTTTCCTGAAGACTGTAGTTCCAAGAGGGGAGGAACTGAACAGTTAGGACAACGAAAGTAGTTAATGCCACCCACCCACTTACTAAAGAGTCCTGGTTGGGTTTCAAAGTGATCGTGGCATCTAAGTTGAAAGGACATGGGAAAAAATAGAGAGCCATCTGCCAAGGAGAACTTTTTTGTTTTGCTCTTCTACTTTCTTTGGGTGAGTGGTTTAGGGGATTAAGGTAACCATCTAAACATGCTGTTTTGCACCCAAACCCTTAGTCTTTTCTTCTCAAGTCCTTGACCCAGATAATGAACGATATGATTTCCAAATTCAGTAGAAGCTGAGGAGGGAGGAGAGAGGAGAGAGGAGATGGCTATCTCAGCTCAGACTCTGATCTCTGTGTTGGCCTATGGCTGGAACTGCAGGACAGAGCTTCACTTTCCATCCCCACTCCTGTTCATGGGGACTCAGAAGCATCATTGTGTGGGAAGGGACCTTGAAAGTCATTTGCCACCTCAGCCTACACATTCTGAAGCAAAACTCAAAGCAGGTTGATAACAAAGGACCTTCTTTATTTGTCAGTGTGTTTGTAATGAGCTTAGAAATGTAAAGATCGCATGACTCTGTACACAATGACAATTGTATCACTTGTTCTCACGGGTTTCCTAAGTGATGGCACTTAACTGTCAGGACATCAATTGACCTGTATGCTGTCCCTACCTCAGTCTGTGTTTGTAGCCCTCGTCATGCTCCTGTGATTCAGTTGATTAGAGTACTTATGAACATCTCTCCAGGCCAGCCTACAAGGAATTCAAACAGCACACATTCAAAATGGAAGCCATCTTTCATTCTAATATTTCTGCAACTCTTTTTCTACCCATGTGCACCAAACCATGCCTTTCACAAGCCAGAAGCCAAACATTTTTCAGTGACCCCTGTCTGTGTCCTTGATCAGTCACTGAATATTGCCATGCCATGGAAATAATCAAAAGCTCTTCTATCTATTTCCTCCTCCCCATCCTTAAAGTGATAACTTTCTGCAACCTCCTGTACTGACTTCCAGTGTTGATCACCATCCATCACACACATCCCATGCTCCTCTTCACCTCTGTCCACATCTGGTCACACAGAATGTGCTCACTACTGTCACCCCTGCTAAGTCAGTCCGTAGTTCTTTGAAGCTGGGCAGAGTAGAAAGGGCCCTTTGTGAACTTCTCTGATCTGCTTCCTTCTGTGGCTTCACTATTTCTCTAGCCATGGACTTGATGAATTTCCTTCTGTTTCCTTGATTAAGTAACACCTTCAAGCTTCTGTGACCTTGCAAGAGCCAGCCCCTGTACCGGGATTTACCTTCTCCGCTATGCCAACCTCCATCATTACCTCTAGCTCTGGTGACATTCCCTGGACATATCTCTGGCCTCCATCCTTTATACTCACACCTCCCTCTCTTACTCTCAGAGCATTCCTATCAGATGCTTCCAAGTTACTCCTGTCTGCCGAGTATAAACACACTGAGAACAGGCTCTGTTGCTTCGCCACCAGTGTTCAGTACAGTGGTTGGTCTAAGGAATAGTTCATGATGGGAGGGTGAATCTAGACACATGTCAGACATCTGGTATCTCCTTCTGAGGTTGGATATTTGGTTAGGAGGGTCACTAAATGGGGAAATAACACTACAACAAGCTCATTAGAACTCTCCCACAATTCCCTGCCTTCCAAGATTCCAAAGGTACAGTGGCCAAATCACAACCCACCCAAAAAGCCCAGGCCTGGAGGCTGTGGAGAGCATCTGAGAATGGGACTTCCGGAAGTAGAAAAGAAAGCCCAGGTCAAAAGAGTATATAAGATGCTACAGCAAGGAACACTCAGAGGGCCCCTTGGGTGTCAAGAAGGCTGGCCCAACCTGTCTACATCATGAGAGGAGCAGGAACAGTGGCTAGTCATGATCAATAAAGAGAATAATGACACCTTGCCATGTTCTTAACCTGTGCCAGGGTTGAAGCACAGGGGATAGTGATCAAGTCTAAGCCTGCAATGGGGAAAGATTCATGTGAAAAGAATTACATCTCAGAATCTCTGAAATAAGATTTTTGACAGGCATAACTAAAATATTATGGAATCATATTCTGATGTTAATGTTCAGTACGACAAAGTAGATGTTCTTGGATAAAAGTATGTATGTTGATTGTTTGATAATTGGAGACTCTTCAGAGTGGCTATAATAAAAGTATAGAGGTGGGGAAAAGGAATAAGGAAAAGAGGGCAGGGATAGAAGGGACGTAAGAAAGAAGAAAAGAAAATGGGAACGGGAAGGAAAGGGGGAGGGGATAAGGAAAGGGGGGAAGAGAAGAGAAGGGAAGAGGGGGGAAGGGGAGAGAAAAAGGGAAGGGAAGGAGAGAAGGGGAGGGAAGGGGACCATACTCAGAGGATTCCCTCATATATGATGCAAAGCTCTCTGATGTAAGGTAAAATTATATTCCTGTTTCTTACATTTTAGTATATAACATTTCACACATTGTATAGTTGTATTTTCTAAGTAGCCATATAAATTTCTCAAATACAAGTTCATCTAAGGGCCCTGACTGGCTTGATCTTCTGCAGGTCTTATGCAGGCAGCCATGTGTGCTGTGAATTCACAAGTACAGCAGTCCTGCATATCCAGAAGACACGCTGGCAAAGATGTGAGGAAAAGAGAATCCTCATGAATTGTTTGTAAGAGTGCAAACTGGTGCAGCCACTAGAGAAAACAGTATGGCTGTTCCTTACAAAACAAGAAAAAGATCTACAATATGACACGGTTACACCACTCTTGGGCATATCCAAAGGACTACATTTACTACTACAGATACATATGCACATCCGTGTTCACTCATTTTCTATTCACAATAACTAGAATGTGCAATCAGTCTAGATGCTTACCATCTGATGAATGAAGTATATATGCACAATGAAATTTTATTTAACTGTAAAGAAAACTGAAAATTTCAAGTATGAAGATAGACGACATTCACTGTGAAGTCACACAGATCCAGAAATAGTAGCGATGGTATATTCTCACTCGCATGAGCTCTATCATTGAGGATTTAGGTTCAGGTGTTTAGCTTGGAGTACATAGAGAACTCGGGAAACTATAAAGGGGCCTTTGGTAGAGAGGGAAAAAAATAAGATCTTAAGTAATGGGAGATAACCAGCCTAATATATTGAGTCAGGTCTCCTAATAAACCTAGGGATCACGAAGTAGGCTAAGCTGACTGGCCAGTAGGTTCCAGGGACCCACCTGTCTTTCTGAGCACTGTGATTACTGATTACATCACACATGGCCCTTAGATGGTTCTGGGGTTAGGACTTAGGTCCTCATGGTTGCCTAACAAGCACTTAACCAACTGAGCCATATTCCAGCCCCTGCTCCAGCTTTCTAAGCCATTTTTATCTCTATCTAGGTGGTAATGTGTGTTCTTAATCTACATCCTTATCACACTGTGACCTTGGTTTTACTTATCCCAAATGCCAGATTGTGTCCCAACTCCCTGAAATAGCATCTTATTCAATTCTCATAGCTATTCTGTGGGACAAGTTAACTCATCCCATTTATAGCTGAGAAAGAAAAGCCTTGGCATCCAAATCCTTCACATTCCACACTAAAGAACAGTCTCCCTGACTGAAGAAAGTATATGCTTTCCATCCTCATGGAGAGAGTGTACCAAGTGCACATATACAGGATATCAAGTCATACACTGCACTTACAGGACACAACCCTGTAGATTTCCAATTTAATGAACAGAAATATGTGTCTGTGGCAGAGGGCCCTATCTAAATCAAAGGGACTACACTCATTTCAGGAGGTACAACATTGAATTTCCTTCTACGTACTCTTTACCCTATCCTTTGACAACTCACATGGTTAATAAACTACTATGCCAGGTCAAGTGTTCAGGGGGAAAACAAGATGGAAATTGTGAATGAACTGTGGAGACTTGCTCTCCTCGTCACAGAAAACCACAGTTGGACACAATGAAAAGATCAATGGATCATGGGAAGCCCAGCCTGAAGAGTTACATCTACATCACAGCTCATGCATTACTCGGACTAATAGGTTGATTTCAGCGACAGGACCCTAAAAGATATGATGGCCAGGGGATGAGAAGATAAAGAAAATCTAGGAATTTGGGGGATAAGGAAGTCTTACAGAAGCTGATAGCTCATGCAAGTGAGTTTATTAAGAAGCACAGATTCTTACATATAGTTTTTCTGAAAGGAAAAATGGGAGAGTGTCAATGGAAAACTATCATGCAATGGGACAAAGTAAGCAGGAAGCCAATCAAACAATACTGCACAAAAAAGAATACTGGGTGTCTCAAGAGCATCACAAACCAAGCACACAGCAGTCCTGGGACTGATAACCACAGCTCCTAGGTATGAACAGTTGCATTCTCAGGATCTGAAGCAGCAGCTCCCCAGATGCCCTGACCCAAGGCATCAATGGTTTTAGAGAAGGAACTATGTTCCTTCTCCATACCTCAGAGCCTCAGGGGAAAAGCTCCCAAGGCTCTAGCCCTAGGCTGTTACTGGCTCTGCCAAGTATTTTCTGGGTTTAGAGAAGGAGCTATGAATTCTAGAAGAAGAGAATGACTCTCTCAGAGATGAGACTCCTTATGAATTGTCCAATGTTGGGTAGTTAGCTCTGAAACCACATACAAAGAAGAGAAACATCCTTAGCAGTTGTGTTTACATATTTGTGCATACGTAAACACCAATATATATGTGCATAACAACAACAATCTAAGAAAAAGAAGCTATCTGCTTGAAAGTGAAGTAGAGTGTGGAAGGGGGTTGAGAAAGGGTAGCTGAGAGGGGCTAGGAGCAAAGGGTGATCATGTAATTCTATATAAAAAATATATTTTAAAAAGAGATATGGTTAACATATTTACTTTCCAAATATAAACCTCACATTATTGCCAATAAGATAAAAGGAACATATAGGGTATTTGTTAGTTTTCTCTAAGGAAAATAAAAGGAGAAGCCTCCACTGAAAAGCAAAGCAGCCTGTGATTTAATGTACTACTAAACAACAGAAGGACATGGAATTTAAACCTGGGAAAATGTGGTCAGTCCGCCACCCACATGGCCTGCAGCTTGTATCTCAGGGCAGTGTGCAGAGGCTAACAGCACACTGAACAAGCAGTCACATGGAGCAAGCCTTCTTGATTGACCTTGACCTTGTTGTTTGGAAGGTCAAGCTCTGTTCAAATTAAGAAATGAAAGACAATTTACAGACACTGAAGAGACATGTGAAGTACATATATAAATAGTGTGTTCTAGCCAAGCAGAGGGTGAAATTTCATTAGATGCAACCTGACTGGCCCTAGGCCTCAGAGGACCCTAAAATTTCCACCTCATTGCTTATTTTTAAGTACCAGAAAGTAGGCCTACCCTAAGGAATGAAGTATCCTGATTTTGAAAACTGCCAGAACGCCATCTACCTACCTTTTAATGAATATAATCTCATTAATGTTAAGCAAGCCCTAATTTCAAAATGTCAGTGCTGTGTGGAGGGAGCTCTTCAGTCATTAGGGTCTAACACTTGGTTTAACTAACAATTCCCCACTAGAGAGTAGCTCACTCCTCAGTAAAAACCAGGAAATGACCCAGATTGGTACCGAAGGAGAGAGTCCTGAGGTGGGCTGGTGGCAGCAAGCCCCTGTGAGCCTCCTGGGTTCAGTCTCACAGCTCTGGCGTTGCAGATCCATATGCAGCCATGCATGGCTTTGTACACGGATGCTGGAGATTTGAATCCTGGTCCTCGGGTCCTCATGTTTTCATGGCATCAGTCTTCCTCACCAAGCCATCTCTTCAGCCCCTAATGAGGCTTTTTATCAAGGAACAATTCTACTGAGAGAGTGATGCTTCTTTACCAGTCAGTATCTATTCTACAAAATGATTTGGCTGAATGGGGTCAAGGTCACCAGGTCAGCATCTGTCATGACTGGAGAAAAACAGAGACACAAGCTGAAGGCTCAGCCCACTGGCAGTGGGTTGGTGGGTGGCCCATGGTTAATTAGAACTCAGGGCTAAAATCACTCTGACCTAGTCCGTAGCTCGTGTTCTATCCAGCTTCAGAAAAACACAAGGAAAACATAACAGTCCCCATGCCCTGCCTGGAGAATCTTCATTTCCTAAGTCATGGAAACATTGTCACTGAGATAAAATTAGCCCTTTGCTTCTGCTCAAGTGATCATGTTCTCAAGACATGCACAAGACCTGCATCCCTATCACAGTCAGACACCTAACTCACTAACCAAATTTACCCAGAAGCCAGAACATATGGAGATAACTGGTGGCTTTGTTCTAAAGTACACAAGTGGAATCAGCGCTGAGCATAAGGAGGGCTGGAGAGCACTATTTGTAGATCCAGGATACAGATACAACAGAAAAGGGAATAAGGGGGACTAAAGGGAGGACAATATCACTTCCTCTACATTCCAACCAAGATTTAGGGCTGCTGTGAACTGTTTTGTAGTCAGTCTAAGAGATCATGAGAAGCTGAACCCATGTCTATAAGCCAAAGAACTGCCTGGCCGACTCAATGGATTCTATTTATTACAAGTCTAAGTGGGAACAGAGGTAGGTAGGTAGGTAGGTAGGTAGGTAGGTAGGTAGGTAGGTAGGAGGGTAAATAGATGACAATATGAAGGAAGAAAGAGAGTTGGGGGTAAGGAAAGAGGAAGAGGAGAGAGGGAGAAAGAGAGAGACAGAGAGACAGAGAGAGAGGGAGAGAGAGAGAGAGAGAATTGGCCTACTCAGAAACTCACCTTGATCTAGACTCTCAGTGGTTCTCAACCTTTCTAATGCTGCAATCCGTTAATACAGTTCCTCCTATTGTGGTGACCCTCAACCATAAAATTATTTCATTGCTACTTCATAACTGTAATTTTTCTACTGTGTTTTCTGATGGTCTTAGGCAGTCCCTGTGAAAGGGCCATTTGACCCCCAAGTGGGCCACAGCCCACAAGTTGATAACCACTAATCTAGAGAGATACTTAAATACCTTAGGTATAAGCGGAAGTCATGGTGAGTCCAGTCCAGTTAGGTGTGATCAGGAGAAAAACAGAGAGTTTGGAAGCAACGGAACCCCTCCCCCCACTACTTCACCTGCAATTCTTGTCTTTCCCTCTTATAGAGCTTCAACGTGGAGATTCTGCTGTGGAGTCATGAAGAAGTCATTATCTCAGGTGGCCTGAAATTCTAGCAAAAGGCCTGAGAACACTGATGTCAAAGTAGCTACACACCATAGGTAAGAAAATACACACAGTATTCTTGAGAAGCAAAGGAAAATAAGGAAAGTGCTTCACATACTTGGCGGACACCTGCTTGGCTGCCAAGTAGACATGAGTGGAGGTTTAGGTAGATGGGGCTGCACAAGGAAACCACATCTGAGATGTTCAAGGGGAGGGAGGGAGGGCTGCAAGTAGAGTTCAGAGGTCAGCTTCACATGTCATTCCTCAGAAGCCAACCACCTTGGTTTTGGATACAGTGCCTCTCACTGGGAGCTCAGCGACTGGTCTGGCTGGCTGGCCAGTGGCCCCCAGATATCCTCCTATATCACCAGCCCCGATTTGGATTGTAAGCACATACCCCCATGTTCAGTTTTTATGTGGGTGCTAAGAATCAAACTCAGATTCTCATGTTAGCCCAGCAAGCAATTTACAAGCTTAGCATTCTCCACAAAATTGTATTCATTCTTTCTTTAAGCTGGGGCTACCTTCCTGAGGTAGAACAGGTACACAGAGAGGCCCTTCATGCTTTCTCCTTGATGCCCGAAGGCAGTTTTTCAGTTATGAGTTAGCTTGGGGAAGAAGAAGAATGTAATCGCCCTCCTCATTTCAAATGGGTCTTACTCTTTGGTCCTATGAGCTAGCTCCAACAGAATTGGGGAGCATTTACAGGGTGGCACATTTAGAGTTCTGACAATTCAAAGCATCTTTTTCAAGCCTCAGGCGTCAGCCAGCTTGCCTGTGAATTTTGCATTTTAAGCACCTCAGATCTCAGCTTAATTAAGAGCATCGCTGCTCCCAGAGCAATCTGGTGACAGAAAAGCAGGCAAGCAGAAAACGACACGCACACAGCTCTGCTCAGCAAGCTGGGGCTCCATTTCTTCAAGGTGAGCATTTAAGAAGAAACTTTTTCCCACAGAGGGGCACAAATGCTGTTGAAAGTGAGGCAGGACCAGAGAAGGAGCCAGGAATCCGGAAGGTACAGGCTTCCAGAAACCAGACACACCAGTGAGGTGATACAGGATGGATTTATGATAATTTATCAGCAAGTGTGCAGTGGTCAGTTCCTTCACAAGTGTAGAGAGGTGCAGAGTACACAGAATGTCCCAGTGCCAGCAGCTGGGCCATGTGTCCAGCATGTAGGCGGGTCTAACAGTAAGTGGAAGGGAAATATGCATTAAATGTGGCAGTGCAAAGCATTTGGTACTCACGTGGCACATTCATACTTAGTAACTAGCACAGCTCTTACGTGCCTGATGGCAACTAATTTGTGACCTCCCACAATATGTTGTAAAGTCTAACCCACAGTGCACCAGGACATGGAACCTGGGACATGGGAAGTAAGATCATATGGGCAAAACTGCAAGAAAGGCATGTGTCTAAGAAGAGATGAGGCTCACAGACACAGACAAAGGAAGCATCATATGATGGAGCTATGGGGAAGATGGCCATGTAATGATCACACATAGGAAGAAAGCTTACCCAAAAGCAACCCCACCAACACCTTGATCTTGGACCTCTAAACTTCAGAATTATCCTTTTGAGAGTAGATATCAGTTGTTTAAGCTATCCCATCTGTGGTACCCTGGTTTGGAGCCCTAGTTCCTTCAATAACCCTAAGTCTTACCCCTTCAGCTCCAAGGTATCCAAAGAAAATCCCTGAAAAAAACGGTCAAGGTTAGAAAGTTAGATCTTCCTTCCCATTGTGGCAGAGCAAGCAATGGTGAAAACCCAGCCCCTTAACTCTAGAAGGTGGAAAGAAGCTGAGCTACAGCCAACTGTCCACAATCTTGACACCTGACACTCCAGAGCCCTCCAGAACGCTGAGCTGGAAGCCATCTGTCCAAGAGCGACATAGCTACTTCTGACTGCCACAGTGCATCCTGGCCTGGCTGTTCATCCAAATGTATTAGGTTCAGTTAACCCAATGACAGTTCACCTCAGAGGAATGAAGCTTGGTTCATCTGGAACTGTAAGATAGGAAATGGAGTAGAAGAAAGTTGGTTTAAACTTTTATTGTATCATAGCAAGGGAGGTAATAATGGAGTCACTCCATCTGGCTCTGAACTCAGACCTTGCTGTTTCCTAGCCATATGATTTTAACAGTTAACCTCAGAATAAGAATGAATAGCAGTACATAGCTGATAGGGTTTTGCGTTAAATGAGTCAAGGTATTAAAAATGTTTTTAAAGCCGGGCAGTAGTGATGCATGCCTTTAATCCCAGCACTTGGGAGGCAGAGACAGGTGGATTTCTGAGTTCGAGGCCAGCCTGGTCTACAGAGTGAGTTCCAGGACAGCCAGGTCTACACAGAGAAACCCTGTCTCAAAAAAAAAAAAAAAAAAAAAAAAAAAAAAAAAAAAAAAAAAAAAAAAAAGAAAAGAAAAAGAAAAAGAAAAAGAAAAAAAAAGAAGAAAAAATGTTTTTAAAAATACTTTACACATTTTCTCTAGATATTATAACTCTATAACTGTTAGCTAGTATTATTCAATGGTCAGAACACTTCAAGGCAGATGCAGTGTAATTTATAGGAGAGGAAACTGAGGCACGGAGCTCAAAGTCACACAGCAACTAAATGGTGAGATGAGATCCCGTGGTAACCACTTCACTGCACTGTCTCTCAAGTTCTACCCTAGAACTTCACTAACTATAACTAACTTTGTCTAACTAGGACAAAAGGCTTTTACTCAACATAATAGTTAATTGGTTGCATCTCTTTAGGAGATGGAATTTTATAAAGTATTTTATTCCCTAGTATCAAACTTTACCATAATAAAGCAAGCTTCCCTCCCTGAATGTTCATCATCTGAACTCATTGTCTTCCTATGAAAAAAATTCCTAAGATCCATCCCAACCTATAAATTGACTTCCTGGAATGGAATCCGGGAATCTCTATCTTAATTCATTTTTTACACTTGATGATTCATATTTGTACATGACTCAGTCTGATTACAAAATCACCCCACTGACCTCTCTATATGATCAAGCTATACATACACAATTGTCTTCTAAGGACCATAATTCTCATGCACCCCAAAGCTTAGAACTACGGCTATTGGTTACATCTTCTAAAGCTTTTTTGTATATAATCTTCATAAGACCCTTAAATGTTTCCTAGATTATAAAACAAGTTCAAGACCATTAAAATAATGTCAGACTTTACATTGTTTTTTGCAAATAATGCACCCTCACATAAAAGCACTGAATCTATGCAAAGTACAGGTTTGAAGGAAACCCCACAGCTCCCATTTATCCAGACAGTTCCAGCAGAAAGGACATTAGCTGCATAATTATCTCCACATCTCCAAGTCTGCTGTGGTTCTTATAATCACTTGACTTGGAAGAGAAGGTTAACCCTATCCAGGTTGTGATGGTGCAAGCTTGTAATAAGAGCATTTAAGAGGCTGACACAGGAGGATCAGGAGTTAAAGGTCATCCTCGGCTGCAGAGTGAGTTTGAGATCAACCCTGGATATGTGAGACCCAGTGTCCAAGAATAAAAATTACAATTCAGTGCTACCAGATAAAAATCCTACTACCAGGAATGGGTTACCTCTTTGAGTTGATGGTCACTGGGGTCCCTTAACATTACTGAAAACATCTTAAATTTGATCATAGAGCATTATCTATGTTCAATTCTATCTGGTACTCACCTGGAAATTTTAGCCTGACTGACTAGCTTTCATAGTACTGGAAAGTTCTATACATGCTGCCCGAGGAGAAAGGTAATCACCATACCCAGCTGTGAGCTCTGAGAGATATATTAATGACCGTCCTGCCCAGATATCCACCAATGCCAGTATTCTGGCATGAATGTAATGGAAGTAGTCAGCCCCCTTTTAAGTGGACTAAAGGCACACTCCACCAGATGGAACCCACACTTGCTTTGCCAATAGGGTCAAGAACCCATGGCTAGATAAGTTATGGGTGTAGAGGATAATCGTCTATGGTTCTGTTAAATAGGCATAACAATAAAGCAACTCCTAATCACTTATTGCTATATCCATAGATCAGTGAGTCACTCTGATCTGATAATCTTTTTGTAGTAGACAGCAATTTGCACAGAGAGCAGCAGCTAGGAGCAACTAGTCAATCAATCAACAATGAGGAAGTAAGGTACTTCAGAGTGCTCAGCCCTAAATGAAATATCTGCATCACACCCATATACTCAAGGTTTAGAGATCTGTGCCGAAGAGGGGAGAGAAAAATGGCAAAATCCAGAAGCAGTGGAAGATGTCCAGGATACGGTGCTTTCCAGGCACAACAGGAAAGAGGTGCACATGGATTCACAGTGATTGTGACAGCGTTGCACAAGTTCAAGACAGGCAAAGTCCCAGAATGGATAAGAGGATGTCACACAAAGTCTCACCTCTACCTAAGGAACCATTGACTTCTGGTTGCTGTTTAAGAGAAAGAAAGTTTTCTTTAGAAAGAAAGTGCAACATCTGGTATATTAACCGCACTCCAAAGTAGTATATTGTATGATATTCTCAAAGAATTAATAAAAAAATTTTAAAAGGAAATTTTAATAACATAGTAACATACCAACTTGTCAAGAAAGAAACAACAACAGAAGAGTTAGCACTCTGATTGGAGAGAGGGACTTTAAAAAGAATTCACCACTTATTGTCATAACAAGGACTGGACTGATGGTCCATGATCTTGGGGTCAGCTGTTCAACATAGAACCAATGCACCTATCAGACACACAGTCCTAATGTGGATAGGATCTCAGACTAAAGAACAGCAAGTTCCAAGCAGTTTTTCCTCTGGTGACAAATACGCCATCCAATTTACCAGTTGCCAAGGCACTTCTCTTCAGCGGTAGCTTGCATGTGACGTCACTCCAGCTGTTCTGCCAGATGTTATTCCCTGGCTAGCTGAAAGATCCATGAAGAGATAATATCTCCGGTCTACAGGAAGTTCCCTACAGGGTTTTCTCCCAACACAGTACTAAGGCATTTTAGAAGGCAAAGGACTGAGGGAAGGCAGTAGAATGGCTTCTGGTTGAGCATGAAGAGAAGCAAAGTGCACTGCTTAGCCCAATTGTCCTCAGCTAAGTAAGCACTAGTTACCTGCTTAGCAAAGGTCTGAGGCTAGGGCATTGCAGGCCTTTCCCCCAAAGCAGGCAAATAAGCTGTTTATAAAGAGTAAAGTTCATTTGCTGCCAACCTCTTGGTGGCACCTTTTCAATGGTTACCTTAATCACCTAAGGCAAGTGGTTCTCAACCTTCCTAAACATTGCAACTCTATACAACAGTTCCTCATGTTGTGGTGACCTATCAACCATAGAATTATTTTATTGATACTTATAACCATAATTTTGCTACAGTCATGAATCATAATGTAAATATGTGTGTTTTCTGGTGGTCTTTGGCAACCCCTGTGAAAGGTCCTTCAACCTCCCTCGAACGGGTCATGGCCTACTTGATGACATTTACACCACTTGTATTTTTCTTTGTCTGCAGGATAATCTAGACCATTTTGACTTTAAAAAACACACATTTAACCATAAAGCATAGACTTTTGGATATTCATTTTGGCTGCAGAATAAATGTACTTACCAAGAAGCTTATTGGTTTATGGTGGAACAGCCTCCAGATAAGAGCCAGGCCATAAGCACAGTAGTCTATCCACTGCCCTAGAAATTCTTTCTAGACAGTACTTCTGTGGCAAGTGTTAAAGAGGAAGGGATACATGAAAGGAAAAGGCAGAAAAAATGGGGCAAGAAAGAGAGAGTCTTTTCAGGCCCTCTGACGAGCTTACATAAACTCCACTTTAACCAGCTCTGAACTCCGTCTTTTCCCTTATCTGTAAATGACCACTATTTTATGAGGCTGTTTAAATGAAGTGTATGAGTGCAGGTGAAGCTTCTAGTCCACAATGGCTATCTACTGAAATCAGTTCTCTCCAGAACCAGGATTGTTAAGTATGGAACCTGTAGATTTTTCAAAGCCTACTTTAATAAGGGTTCTCAAATGCTTCAACCCCCCTTCTAGCCCACAATCCAAGGGTAGAGGAGAAAAGATGGTAAATAGGACAAGGAGATGTGGACCTGTTTAGAAGTAGTTCTTTGGGGGTGATTCTAATCTCTGTTGAGATGCCAGCAGTCCAGTTCAGTAGTGTCACCAAACACAAATTAGCAATGGTGGCACAAGCCAGCAGAAACCACCAGGTCTCTGCTGAATTGGCACAAGTCTGTGAGAGCAGTAAGGGTGAGCCAGAAGGCCAAGAGTTCTCTGCTGTGCCTCTCAACAAAGTGAAGGTCAGTGAAGACCGAGACCATTGAAGCGTTGCACAACTAGCAGTGCAAGCCCCCTGTCACTGTCCCTTGAGTCCCACTTACACTCTCTCCAAACGTCACATGTCCTTTCATGGGTCTTGCCTCAGCAAAACATCACATGAGTCTGCATCACACGACACAACCAGAAATTTCCTCTTCAAGAACCCTAGGTATATTAAATTCCTATGGTGACTGTACCAAATTGTAACAAACATAATGGGGCTTAAAACAACACAAATTTATTCTAGAAGTTAGAACTCCCAGTGAGACATGAGGCATCTTCAGGAATATTCGAGGAAAATCTGTCTTTCTAAGCTACCAGAGGCAACTTAAATCCCTGACTTCTCCATACTTCCTTAGACCCAGCAACATACATCTTCTCTACTCTCTGACTTTTGTTCCTGACATCTTCCCTGTTTTACCCACACGGGTAATCCCAGACAATCTCATTTCAACATGTGCAATGTAACTACACCTGAAAAGTCCTTTTTTGCCCTATTAATGCAAAACAGGTACATATCCCAGGGGCTGAGAAATTAACAATGTTAACAATAATTATCCAGCCTTCTAGTGCCTGTCTTCTGATCACCTAACTTTTGCACCCACTCTGCGGGCTAAAGATACTTGCCCAGTCGCAGCATCTCCAAAAGTCCCAACCCTTTATAGCATCAATGCAATTCAAAAATCTCATCTGAATATCATCAACTCAAAATACCTAAATTTTATTCTCTAAATCACACATGGATGATAATCTTGATATAAACCATCTGGGGCAAAATTTTTCTCCATCCATGGGCCTATAAAACTGGGAAATAAGTTAAATAATTCCGAAATAGAGTGCTGGAATTAGCATATAGTAAGTTATCACTCCCATTCAAAGTTAGGAAGGAGACCCAGCAGTGCCCAGCATTGGGACCCAACTGGGAAAACGCCATTCCAATCCTTTGGAATCTTTCTGTGTCTTCTACCTTTGCCTCCAGGGCCCACAGGTCTAACTTCTGCAAATAAGACTGAGTCTGGATCAGAGTCTGCTTTCTGAGCCATCTTTCTTTTTTCATAAATGGGAGAATATCTTTCCTGATGAGTAGCTTACATATAGATATGAGAGGAAGGGGAAGTTGACAGCCCTTTTTCATTTCTCTCTTCCCCTTGTAATCTGGCCCATGTTTCTGACGAGGTGACATCCTCAGGAATGTTGTCGTCCATGTAGAACTCCCAGATGCGCTCCACTAGACAGAGGGCTCCTTTTAGGATTCTCTGGACAATTTTAGCTCTAGTTCTGGCTTCTCCTGAGATGACTTTGGGGTTCCATGAGATCTATGTATAATCTCACCAGAGGTTCCACTTTATAATTAGATGTGTGTGCCTTTTGATCCTTTCAAAACACTAGCAAAATGTGGCTCCAGCACAGCCTTGAGCCCTCACTGTCTTTGCCTGAAGCATATTTGCAGTCTAGCTGGGCAAAAAAACAAGTCCTGGTTAGAATATTGTAGCATGTTCCTGCACTATCTCAACCATGTCACATTTTACTCAAGCCAACAAGAAGAAGCAGGCTCCATCCTCAGCACTTCATACGAAATTTTCTCAGATAAGAATGGAATATAAAATACAAAATAAAATTAAATAAGTTGCTCAAAGTCACAAGGTCATAGAGACAGTCCATCTTCCCTTTCACTCTGATACCTACCAGCTCACTAATGTTACTGTGAATCAAATTTCCTTTCTAAGACTGTATAGTATTTTATAATTTATTTATTCAATATTTACTTATACATTCATTCTATAGTAGACATTAGCTTTGCTTTATGTGCTAGCTGTTGGGAATGGTGCTGCAGTGAACACATAGAGATATCACTTTAGTGTACTGATATATATTTGTTTGGACAATTGCTAGTAATTTTTACTTGGGGGGGGGATTCTTTGCATGGTATTCTCCAAAGTGGGTGCGCTAATTCATGTTCACACCAGCAGTGTGCAAGTTTCCATTTTCTCTGATTCCTTACCAATAATTATTATTCGTCATCTTTATAATAGCTGTTTAACTGATGTAGTTTGATAATTCACTGTGAAGTAATTTGAATTTCACCAAATAGAGATGTTCACAATTTTCTATCATCTGTTAGCCGTCCGTATCTCTTCTTCTGGGAAATGTCTGCTCAAATTCTTCGCATCCTTTGGAACTGAGTTATCCTCTTGTTTTTGGTTGTCTGGATGCTTTGTGCATTTTAAACAGCAAGTCTTCATCAAAATCTGGTTCGCAAGCCCTCCTGGATGTTGATTCTCTCCTCTGTTAATTACTTCCCCTGCTTTTTATTTTGGTGAAATCCCAGTTGTCTAGTTTTGCTTTTGTTGACTGAGCTTCTGGGCTCCTACCCAGGGATTGCCAACCCAAACCAATGTTGTAGATCTCTCCTCTAATTTTTCTCCTGCAGTTTTACCAATTTTGAGCTGATTTTTAATATATGTTCTGAGAAAAGGGTGCAATTCTGTTCTGCATGTGGATATCCTGTTTTCCCAATATCGCTTAATAAACACACTGTTCTGTGCTGTTTGTGTGCTGATGACCCCTTTGTCAAAAATCAATTGCATAGAAATACTTGGGTTTGTTTCTGAGCTTTCTGTCTGTGCCACTGGTTGATTTATATTGGCTTTTTGTGTGTGTGTGTGCCAGTACTATGCTGTTTTAAATACAATATCAACTGGCATTTATCCCAGAGGGACGAGGCTCGTTTAACACATATAAATCAATGAAAATGTGATCTAGCACTTTACCAGAACGAAGCACAAAAACAATAAATCATCACAAGAGATGCAGAAAAAAAACATTTGATGAAATTCAGCACCTATTTATGATTTAAAAAAAAAAAAAGAAACAACTTTCATGCCAGCCATAGTGGTTCAGACTTTTAATGCCAGCTCTCAAGGGGCTGAGGCAGAAGGATCATAATGAGTTTGCCTGGGAAAAACAATGACTCCCTCTTAATATAAGAATATTTTTAATAAATAAATGAATAAAACATCCCAGATATATGAGATTTTCCAGGCCTTTCTCAAAAAACTGTCATATATACATATGTACTACACACACACACACACACACACACACACACACACACACACGTGTGTGTGTATATATATATATATATATGCAAATAAATTTGCATATTGAAATCCACAGTATCTGATTGTGCCTAATTTATTAAAGAGATTTTTCTTGACCAATTCCATTTATCAACCTTTATTTTGCATGATCAGGTAACTAAATATTGGCTCCTTGCAGGCAGGTCCAGGAGAGAGAAGAGAACTCAGTCCAGTTGGGTCTGTCAGGGCTGAGAGGGATGGTGAGTATCCACGACCCAACAGACACACACCAGGCAGGGAGTCTTGTCGAAGCAGGAGCTCAACTTTATTATATCAGCCCCTCACTTTTATAGAGAAGGCAAACGGGGTGGGCACTTAGGTATGGGAAGAGATGACATAGGAGGCAGGAAAGGGTAAGGGGTAACTGACAGGGCCAATAGCAAAGCTCCACATCAGCAACTGCAGGGCAGAGAGAGGGCCAAACAGGTCTTGCTGAGTCACCCCTATATGGAAGTGACTGAGTCAGGTCTCAGAACTCTAGCCAGGCTCGGGTTTGTCCTCAAGGCCCAAACCAGGGCCAAAGTGGGGCCCAACACTACCACTGCCCGGGACCCCACCATCTTGCCCTTGGGACAGCAGGAGGGGGAAAATATCCCCAGCGCCACACCATTGGGGTCTGGTTCAGGCTCCCCCCAGGGCCGAACCCTGGCCCAGAGCTGCCGCAGCCCCAGCTTGGCGGACGGGCAAGTCAGTGAGGAATTGGGCCACTGCCGCCAAAGCCGCTCTCACTGCGTTGGATCCAGGGCCCCTGCCCCTATGGCTGGGGTTGCCCCAGGTCGCATGCAGTGCTCCCTGTCTGTTTGCTGGGGAGGTGCGCCCTGTGACCATCAGCATCCCCTGTGGAGCAGGGGCTGCTGACTGCGGCCGAGAATGTGGGTGGAGGGGGTCTCCCTGGGTGTGGGAGAGGGCAGTGGCGCCTCCTCCAAACTGGCACCCGGCCTCTCTGAGCTGGTGCCCCCTCCTACACACCTGCTCGTGGGGTGTTGGTCACCTAGGAGCTGGGGCACAGGCCACCTGCCAATCACTGCCAGGGAGGGAGGCACGGAACAGCCTCAACAACTAAAAGATGAAGAAATACTGCCCTAGTCAAATGGAGTGTGTTATATTTTTTCTAATAA
Source organism: Uromys caudimaculatus (assembly GCA_028551405.1). Lineage (NCBI taxonomy): Eukaryota > Metazoa > Chordata > Mammalia > Rodentia > Muridae > Uromys > Uromys caudimaculatus. Next base: position 79,041,428 of record CM052705.1, on the reverse strand, counting down.
AAGTCATGTATCTTTACGTATGTTGGTTCTTTTAACAAAATGTTCATTAATAGGACCAATTCTACAATCACTGTACACATGCTTTTAAAATATATTGTACACAAGTTGGGAAATCAATGTCTTAAATAGTAACACTCTGATGAACAGTTTTGATATAAAATTTATTATTTATTATTTATCTAAAATGTGTCTTGGGACCGAGTCTCACAATTATAATTTCTAGTTAAAAGACAGAAGCACTTCAATGATCTTCATCTGTCTGACAAAGCTCCTTCCACACAAGTGCCATTTGCCCAGAACTTGGACTAGCTGAGGGTAGAGATGCCCACTGTGCCATACCTTACAACAATATGAAATGCTCTTACATCTAGAGAAGCAACTATTTATTTGTACAACCATTGAAGAACCACAGATTTCTGAGACTACTTTAAGAATAACCCAGAATCTTGGAACCTGTCCTTGACCTCACCTGAAGGCTCTGTTCATTCCAGGCCCATACTGATCAATAGCCAGGATGGTAGCAAGAGAACTGCTTCAGCGTTCACAAGAGGATGTAAGAATCCAGGAAACAAGACCAAGGGAGGAAATGCGCTTACAGAGAATTCCTTCTACAGAAGGAATTGGTTTCAGTTCACCCTCCTCCCCTGACTTTATCTTTACCTTGGAATATGACAAAAGAGCCCTCTGTGGGCAGAGTGGTGGCAGACAGGGATCAGCCAGATTCCTTCTCATGGGGCAAGATGTTCTCTGCACAGGCCATGTGAAGAAATCTTATCAGTCAGTTGTAAGAAGATTCTCAACACCCACTGACAGTGTTTTAGATTCCTCTCTGGTTAACACACACTTCTCTTCTGAACTTTCCAGATTTCTTCCCTGAAGAAGGACATTTATATATAAGAATTACAACAATTTTCAAAAGGAACAATGGGAATTATAAATCTATGTTACAGGCTACTTAAATCTCTAAGTTTATTTCAACATCACTTCTTTCCTGTCAGGTATATGTGCAAAGTTCACTGCCGAGTAGAAGGTGTGTGCGATTCTACCCCAGCGATCATATAACAAACATCTCAAGAAAAGCCATGCTTCACCCAGAGAGCAAACTGAAAGAAATGATCTCTTTCATCCTTCCTCTCTGGCACAGAATATGGACTGCCATGTAGTTGATCCATTAAACTCAAAGATCCTACAAGGGATTCCATACTCTGTACTTGTTTATAACTGAAAAGTTTACCATTTTCAGAAAAGTGATCATTTTATCCCGTGAGATATGCCACACAAATTTTTCTAAACAACATATTTATTTATTCTTACACAACTAAGGATACTTGTACCTTTAGGCTTTGTTCTTGCCTACCATCAAGCTTGTGAATTCCCACACAGATATGACTCAGAGAGGCATCCTAGACTGGACCTTCTGGACTTTTGACTCTAGGCTAAATTTATTTCCATGTTCTGTGTCCCTTTTACTCTCACCTCCCATGCAGATCTGAGTTGTGAAAGTTTGTCCCTTAGATTAGAAAACAGAGATGACTTGATGATCCCAAGTTTCAAAACTTACTGATTCACTAATTGATGCAGTGTCCAGATTAATGTGTTGCCTACATCACCTTTTTAATAAATTTTTAAGACTATAATTACATCATTTTTCCCTTTCCTTCCCCCAACTTCCCCTTCCCATGTACCCTGTCTTGCTCTTTCAAATTCATGGCCTCTTTTTTTTTCTAACAATAGAACACACACATACACATACCATATGAAAGCAATCTATTCAACCTATATAATGTTATATGATATATATACATATATCATATATATAAATCATATATATATATATAAATCATATGATTTCAGGGTGAACAATTTCATATTGGATAAACAGTTGGTATGCTCTACCCTGTGAAGGACTTCTCCCTCTCTTAGCATCCCTTAGTTGCCTGTGGTTCTTATGTAGGGTTGAGGGATCATGAGCTTTCCCCAGTCCACGCTAACATGTCCATTGTTGTTCTTATTCAGGTCATGTTGAGGCAATAATGTTGATGAGACTTCATGGGTATAGCTTCTGACATTTCCAGGAGACATCGTCTCACAGCAAACTCCTTGTTTTTCTGGTTCTTACAATTTTTCTGCCTTCTCTTACAGAATGATCCCTTAATTATCTTAAAACTGTAATGGAAACATACCAATCATTTCCAAGTTTTACTGAGAAGAAAAACAGTAGTAATCATATTAAAACACACCAGTTATTCGCTTTCTAGGCTTTACCATAGATTGCCTTCACAAACATGCAAAATGTACCTGGTTCATTCATTTACTTACCCAACAAATACTTACTGGGCGAGCATCTACTACAGCACTGTTGTATTCTTGGCCCAGAGCTAAGACTTAGGCCGAAATGTCACACCAACCTTAATGAGGAGAATGGAGTGATAGAGAGATGCCCATGAAGTTCAGACACAGTCACAGGAGGAAGACAACGAGTCACAAACAAGTAACAACTGGAGGACCTTTGGCTCCCCTATGCCCTGACTTTTAATTTCTCATTAATCCTTCATACTTTGTTAATTCTTTCTTGAGAAAATGCAGCTGATAACATTTTGACTCTTGGAGACATAGTGAAGAGTATTTATCACGTTTCTGTTTTGTCTCTATGAACACGTTCCTTCTCCTCATTCCAGTCTCTTTGGTGCTAGTTTTCCTATTAGATTGCCTACAAAGTAATATCCCTGCAAAGGAAATGCATTAGAAGACCCTCACATACCTTAGGGTGATTGCCATTATCTACAAAATACATATTAGCAAGTATACATTTTTAAAGCCTTGATGAAATCGTGTCTTCTTACTGTTTTGTTTTCACGGAATCCAAAAGCAGAGGTAGGTTGTAACATCAACAAGGAAAACAGCAAAATAGATGGAACTAGAAAATATCATCCTGAGTGAGGTAACCCAGTCACAAATGAATACACGTGGTATGCACTCACTGATAAGTGGATATTAGCCCAAAACCTCAGAATACCCAAGATACAATTCACAAACCACATGAAGCTCAAGAAGAAGGAAAACCAAAGTGTGGATGTTTCAGTCATTCTTAGAAGGGGGAAAAAATACTCAAGGGAGGAAATACAGAGACAAAGTGTGGAGCAGAGACTGAAGGAAAGGCCATCCAGAGACTGCCCCACCTGGGGATCCATCCCATATACAGTCACCAAATCCAGACACTATTGTGGATGCCAACGAGTGCTTGCTGACAGGAGCCTTATAGCTGTCTCCTGAGAGGCTCTGCCAGAGCCTGACAAATACAGAGGCAGATGCTCACAGCCTGACAAATACAGAGGCAGATGCTCATAGCCAACCATTGGACTGAGTGTGGGGTCCCAATGGAGGAGTTGTAAAAGAGACTGAAGGAGTTGAGGGGGTTTGCAGCCCCATAGGAAAAGCAACAATATCAACCAACCAGATCCCCCAGAGCTCCCAGGGACTAAACCACCAACCAAAGAGTACACATGGAGGGACCCATGGCTCTAGCCATATATGTAGCAGAGGATGGCCTTGTCAAGCATCAATGTAAGGAGAAGCCCTTGATCCTGTGAAGGCTTGATGGATACCCCAGTAAAATGCCAGGGCAGAGAGGCAGGAGTGGGTGGGTGGGTGGGGGAACACCATCATAGAAGCAAGGGAAGGGGGATGGGATAGAGGATTTCTGTAGGGGAAACCTGGAAAGGGGATAACATTTGAAATGTAAATAAAGAAAATATCCAAGAAAAGAAAAGAAAAAAAAGAATCCACTCATAAATCTCATATACTGAATGGAGACTAAATTTAGGTTTTAAATCAATTGTCTTTTCCACAAGGTTGGAATTATTGACCAAGTGAAACAAGATGTATCTTCTTTTACTCCAATAAGAACCAGAAGTTATTGGAGCCCTTTATGCTTTATTGTATTATGCTTATAGTAAGCCACAAATTCTGAGATATTCCAAGTTTTTAAACTTCATCAATGAGCTGAGAGAGTAAATTACTCAAACTTACAAACATTTCTCATGTTCTGATAACATCCATTTCGGTTAACTAATTTTACATTGAAGGTCCTTGTCAAAACTAAAGAAAGCTACTTTATTATGTCTAAAGGAGCCATATCAACTTTAGGACATGCATATTTGAAGTCACTGTGTCAACTTCTTAACTTTTCCTATGAAATGGGAAACCTACCAGTATTAGAATCCATTATAATCTAATTAAAATGAACATAGTAACTAGGCAATTTAAAGAATTACATATGCCCTGTCCATCAGTAAGCCAAATAGGAGAATTATAAATTTGATCAAGTGTCTAATACCCAATTACACAGAAATTTTTATTTACACCTATAAATTTTAGAATCCCTATGTGAAAGCTATGCAATTATTTACCCAATTAATGGTACTAATTAACACTAATAGTTTATCTGTAAGTCAAGAATTGCTTAATCAATATTTTCCATTTATCTAGAAATAGATTCTAGAACTAAAGAGATGGCTCACCAGTTAAGAGTACTTGTAGCTCTTGCAGAAGACCTAGATTCAGTCCTCTGCACCTACATATGGTTCCGACCATCTGTAACTTTAGTTCTAGGTGATCCAATTTCTGCTCCTGACCTCTGCAACACTAGCCATGCATATGGTATTTATATATAAATACAGGCAAACACTCATATAAAAAATAAATAACCCATTTCAAAAAATAGATTCTTACTCCAGAAAACTTGAGCCATTAGCAACCAAAGGCTTCTAACAAAATCCAGATTTTATAAAATACTATCTCTTGGCTCATCCAATCATCCAATCAGAGAAGATTTGCCATACTCTCTCACGTTGGGGGAAGGGCACGCGCAGGGAGGTCCCCTGGCTCCGGTGTTGGGTCCGAGCACCCTAGGCTTCAAGGCTCACTGCAGCGGCCCTCCTCGTCGCGGCGTAGCATCCGCAGGGCCTGATGCCGCGGGGGTGAGATGCCGGGGTCGAGCAGCCCTGGCCCCGATGCAGGGGTGTCCGCCAACTCCGTGCCCAAGCTGCTGCGCGCCTCTGAGCGCTGCAGAAGCCAAGGCCAGCTTCTTGGCCACAATGCAGGGAGGGGGCACGGATAGAGACCAGCCATGCACACTCTCGCCTCGCACCAAGTCTTGACCGTAGCACACTTCCCGCGGTGCCTGGTGCCCACTGCCATTAAGAGCACTCTGCTCGCAGAACAGGTCTCCTCGAGAACCCAAGTGTCACAGTCCCCTTAGACAGAAGTTCTCCAACGCCAAAATAGTTTTTATCTTTATTCGTTCTGGATGGCGGGCAGCTCTCCAGGGGCAGGCGGGTGGAGAAGGAGGGGAGAGAGAGAGCTACTCGGGTCAATGTGTTCTATTTATAGTTCTGAGAGGAGACAGGGGTTTGGTGGCCGACACTTTCCATTGGCCAGCTTGGGGGCCCTATTGGTGCCTCATTTGCTTTGCCTGAGACTCAGGGTTGCTTTCTACGTGACACAAGTTTCACATGCGAGGCCTCTCTCTATACAGGGGTCGTGATAGCTATGGGGAATCTCCCGGGAGTGTTGGCCAGAAGCATGAATTGTGGTCCCTTGTGTAGGTTCCACTGTTCGTGGAATTTTCCGCCGGGTCTCCCAGGGCTTCTAGCCTATGCTCAACCAGGCGTTAGACTGCCTAACATAGATCACTGCCCCACAAAGATTGAAAGGCTAGCCATTAAGAACAGTTCATAAATACAGGCAAATGTGGGGCAGTGATCTATAACGCCCGGTTGAGCATAAACTAGAAGCCCTGGGAGACCCGGTGGAAAATTACATCAGGGACCAGAATTTATGCTTCTGGCTAACGCTCCCGGGAAATTCTTCACAGCTATCATGACCCCTGTATGGAGAGAGGCCTGGCATGTGAAACTTGTGTAGAGGCAAATGAGGCAACAATTAGGGCTCCCAAGCTGGCCAATGGAAAGTATCAACTACCAAGCCCCATCCCCTTCTCTCAGAACTATAAATAGAATACCTTGACCTGAGTAGCACTCTCTCTCCCCTCCTTCTCCACCGTCCTGGAAGCACTGCCTGCCATCCAGAACAAATAAAGATAAAAACTATTTTGGCATCGGAGAACTTTTGTCTAAAGGAGCTGTGACTCTTGGGTTCTGGAGAAGAGCGGAGCACCCTTAACGACAGGGGCTCAGGGTGGAGAATGCTCTGAGCACAACAGAGCAGGCGGGTGCCCGCAGCTGATCTCTGTCCACTCCCTCCGTACACCGCGGCCAAGCGGCTGGCCGAGACTACGGCAGCTCTCGGCAGCGCATGGCAGCTTGGGCACCGAGTAGGTGGACTCCATCAGTGCCAGGGGTGCTCGACCCCGGTGGCGGCATATGCAATGAAGAGGGCTTCGGAGATGATCCTTGAAGCCTAGGGCGTGTACTCGCGCGGACCCAACCCCTGGCGGTCCCCGGACCTGGAGACTCCACCCGCCCTGCGCTTCCCCCAACTGGAGAGAGTACGACAGGCAAACACTCATATAAAAAATAAATAACTCATTTCAAAAAATAGATTCTTACTCCAGAAAACTTGAGCCATTAGCAACTAAAGGCTTCTAACAAAATCCAGATATTATAAAATACTATCTTTTGGCTCATCCAATCATCCAATCAGAGAAGATTGAACGACTAGCCATTTAAGAACAGTTCCTTAAAAACAAAAACTACAAAATAATTTAACAGATTCAAGTATGAAGATGAGGCTTGTTCTTATTTTCCATGATACCTGAGATCATCTGATTATTTATACATTTTTATTATGCAAATTCAGCAGACAGATACTAGCCAAACTTACTTTATTAAGCCTATCTAGTTTTTCAATGAAAAACTGAAGTCATAATTTCTAAGCTAATTTCAGATATTTGCATTAATTTATCTTTATTTCTTATTCAAAGACAATTATCATTAAGTTTCTGAACATTAAAAGCATCTAAGCAAGCTGCTCATCTTTCAGATGGGCAGCCTTCTGATACTCATCCACTCCACTCCTGCCCACACCCACACTGAGTTTATTGTATGGAAATCGAGATAAAACACTGTACTCCAGACTAGTTCAAATGTCTCCTTATATTTAGCTAAGGACGTCCTGGTTAGTTTTTTGTCAACTTGACACAAGCTAGGGTCACTGAGAAGAAGGACCTTCATCTGACTGACCAGTAGACAAATCTGTAGGGCTTCCCTCCCACCCTGTCAGTGGTTAATGTAGGAGCACTCTGAGTTATACAAGAAAGCAGGCTAAGCCAAGCCATGGGGAGCAAGCCAGTAAGCAGCACTCCTCCATGGTCTCTGCATCAGCTCCTGCCTCCACCCTCCAGTTCCTGCTCTGATTTCCCTGGATGATGGACAAGCTGTAATGGGAAAAGTCCTTTCCTGTTTTGGAGCAGTGTTTTATCACAGCAAGAGAACCTGTACCTAACACAAAGAGGAATGATGTTAACTGGATTTGAAGCAAGTGTAAAGCAAATATCCAAAAGATACACACACACACACACACACACACACACACACACACACACACACACCCAAAGACATGCTGATTAAACTTTCTAGAATCAAAAATAATAGAAAAATGTAGCACAAGCCAAGAAAAAAAAAGTACCATTACCTTTAAATAACAATTAATTGAATGACTACACATTTTTCATTAAAAATAATAGGGAGCCATGCCAGGTGATTCAGGCCTGTAATCCCAGATACTCAAAAGAATCAAGAATTCAAGGATAGCCTAGGCAACTTAATGAATCCCTGTCTCAAAATATAACTTGACAAGAGGGCCGGGGATAAAGTTCAGTGGTCTGGCCGAATGGTTGCCTAATGTGCATGAATTCCTAGATTCAATCCCCAGTACTGAAAAACAATAGGAAAAAAAAAAAACAATAGAAGCCACAAAGCAAGTTACTGTTAAGATACTCAAGAAACTACAAGCCCAGAATGACAACCTGTAACAGTATCCTCCCCCAAGGGAGGAAGACAGCAATCGTGTCTCAAATGAAAAGAAAAGAAGCGATAACAACAAGCCTGCTCCCAGTAAACCATTGAATGACAGTTAGAACTGCCGCTAAAGTCATGGTAATACTATTACAATGGCTCCCAAAATACAATATTTAGATATATATTCAACAAAATAAAGACAGGATCCATATCCTAAAACCGTGGAACAATGGTGAAAGACTTTATAGAGGAATACATGAACTCACTGTGTTAGTGGGTCAGAAGACTTGGCATAGGGAAGACCTTCATTCTCAATCTCCAGTGACCTAGGCTCCTAATCAACTCACATAAAATCTGGAAGATTCTCCCACTGTTAACTAACAGCAGTTGCTGGAGAAGGGAGTGTCACTGTCATCAATACTGTGATGAGTTCCCCATGCTCCTGCAAATACTGCCCCTCATCCATAGATGGTCATGCAGGAGGCCCTAATTACACTTGGTGGGACACACACACACACACACACACACACACACACACACACGGAAGACATGAGAGGAAAATGGAGACCTATGGGGAAGGAGGTCTCAGTGGAGGGCTAGGAGGGTGAGAGAAATGGGGGGTGAGGACTAAAATTCATTACAGACATATATGAAACTGTCAAAAAATAAAAAAATTAAACTATAAAGTCCTCAGGGATTATAGCATTGAATTAGGTGAGCTGATTCCAAATATATATATATATATATATATATATATATATATAACATGGAATAATAGTAAGGGATTCACAATTTTGAGAAAGGAGATTATAATTAAAGGAATTGCTCTACTAGATTTAAGATTTTTCAATAAACCTACAGAACTGTCAGTGTAAGATTGGGAAATAAACTCTTGCTCAATAAAAGAGAGTTCCAGAACCAACCCTTAGAGCTACACCCAACTGATTGCTAATAGACGCGAAGGAAGTTCCATGGAAGAAATGATATGTCTTACCCGAAACATATATCAATATGTTTCGTGTTATATCATATATGTAAATATAAAACACACCCTTTAAATCCTCTAGAATGCAACATGAGAAAATCTTAATGATATAAAAACATTTTTAGATGTAACACAAAAAGGGATAAACTGGGTGTGAAAAATTAAAAATTGAGCCTCATCAAATAAAATACTTTCCTTTCAAATGACAGAGGCTTAAAGGACAAGATGCCAACTAGTGGGAAGTGACTTATATATTCAACAAAAGACTGTCCTGATATGTAAAGAACTCTCAAAGGTCTGTCATAAGATAACAGACCAGTTTAAAAATAAACAGGAAAACTTCCATAAAGATCATATGCAGAAACCAAACAAGCCCATAAAAATATTCAACATCAGGGCTGCTGGGGAAATGGCTCAGGGTAAAGGAAGTTGCTGTGCAAGCATGAGGACCTGAGTTCAAATCCCCAACACCTACATAGAGCTGGATGGATAGAACAAGCTTAGATAATCCTACTGTTGCTATGGGTAAGTGGGAAACAGAGACCGGAGAAGCCATGTCTGGTATATGCAGCAGAAAAACAACTAACAAGGTTGAAGGGGAGGACAAGGTTGTCCTCTGATCTGAACACCCATGCCATCACACACACACACACACACACACACACACACACACACACACACATACACACACACATACATGTACTCGCACGCACATGCACACATGCACGCCATTCTTAGGTCTCTAATTTAAAGGAAAACAACTACTACTTCATACTGAAAGGAAAGCTAGTGCCAGTACCAGGCGCTGCTAAGAAACTCTGGTGCACTGCCTGGGGAAATGCAAAGGCCACACCACCTTTAGGAAACAGCTTGGTGCTTCTTATGAAATCTGTGTACCTACATGAGTCAGGCATCTGCTCTTCTTGTGTTGGTCACTTTCCTGTCTCTGTAACTAAACACTGATGTAAACAACCCAAATGGGAAAAGGGTTATCTGGGTCCAGGTTCAGAAGTATCAGCAGGCAAGATGGGGTAGAGTAAAGCTGGTCACATCATGGCAGCCTGGAAGAAAGAAAAGGCACACAGGAAAGACTGGAGTAATACATAGTCCCTAAGGACACACTGCTGGTCACCCGCTTCCAAAGGGGCCCTATCTCCAACCTTCACCATCTCCCAATAATAGTGTCATAAATTCATGAAGAGATTGCTCTGTTGATTGGGTCTAGTCCCTTACCCAAAACCCACCAGCAATGACCACACCAGTAAAACAAGAGTTTATAGGGAAGTTCCCAACAAAAACACCTGCTAGTTGCCCTAGAGAAAGATAATCTTAATTTTAAAGCAGGCAGATAGGCACACAGATGATAGAGGTCATAGACTGTGCATGCCTGTTCACAAGTGCTATCCAACGACTGACCAGATTAATAATGCTGGGTTAAATCCTACGTCCGATAGAGGGCTAATATCCAATATATACAAAGAACTCAAGAAGTTAGACTCCAAAAAACCAAATAACCCCATCAAAAAATAGGGAACAGAGCTAAACAGAGAATTCTCAACTGAGGAAATTCACAGG
>CM052705.1:79001615-79030389 GCA_028551405.1 Uromys caudimaculatus | reverse complement strand
GCCAGAAGCTGGAAACAACCCAGATGTCCCTCATCAGAGGAATGGATACAGAAAATGTGGTACATTTACACAATGGAGTACTACTCAGCTATTAAAAACAATGACTTAATGAAATTTGCAGGCAAATGGATGGAACTTGAAAATATCATCCTGAGTGAGGTAACTCAGTCACAAAAGAAGGAACATGGTATGTACTCACCGGTAAGCAGATATTAGCCCAAAAGTTCAGAATGCCCAAGTTTCACTTAACAGTAACCGCTGGACTGAGAGTGAGGTCCCAGATGAAGGAGTTGGAGAAAGCTCTTAAGGAGCTGAGGGAATTTGCAGCTCCATGGAGGGAGCAAGAGCGTCAATGGGCCTGAACCCCCCCCCCCCCGATCGTCCTGGAGTTTGGACCACCAACCAAAGAATACACACCTATGGACCCATGGTTCAGACCACATATGTAGCAGATGATGGCCTCGATGGCCATCAGGGAGAGAGGAGAGGCCCTTGGGCCTGAGGGTGTTAGAGGCCCCAGTAAAGGGGAATGTCAATGTGGGAATATGGGGATGCATGTGCGGGTGGGTGGGAGGTGGAATTCCCTCACAGAGGCGGGGATAGGGAGGGGATAGGGGGTTTCCAAAGATGAGACCCAGAAAAGGGGAAACATTGGAAATGTAAATAAAGTATCAAAAATAATAATAATAATAAAGAAACAGCTTGTAATAAATAAAATAAATAATTAATTTTAAAAAAAAGAAAAAGAAAAGAAATAGCTCAGATTATGGGAGAAATTTCCAGAATATCGATTATAGTTTTACATTAAAGATAAAATATCTCTAAGTTACCCCTATTCATATCAAAGATAAAAAAAAATGGTCTCATTAAACCTGGCCTAATTATTTAATAAATTTGCTGAGAGTAGTGACTCTCAGTAGTAAAATCTTTTTCCTTCTGAGACTTTCAGTCCAGCCAGGAACTGCTCTTTCCTTAGCTGAAAGGCTAACGGTCCTGTAAATCAGCCACCAGTCCCATTTGTGGACTGCAAGCATTGCGTCAATAAGCCAGTCTCAGCTTCTCAGCACTGTCTGATACTGTCTGATTCAGTGCACCCACCCTCAAAAGTGACAGGCCAGTCAGAGCCGGGGTGACATAAGCAATGCTTCTGATTACGCCCTGCGTATATAATCAAGGAGAAAGTGCTTTAAAGAGAAGAGGGAAGGGAGTAAGATGGGGAGGGAGGGAAGGAGGGAAGAGAGAGAGAGAGAAAGAGAGAAAGAGAGAGACAGAGAGAAGAGAATTCTATGCCCCTGTGTTCTGTGAATCCGCTAAAAGTGAAAGCCCATTGAAGATTCTCTTGAAGAGCCTTCCCAGGATTCTTACTCTGCAAGTGTTTCATTCTGCAGAGCAAAGGATGACAGTATAGTCAAAACTCAAACTTACATTAAGACGTGAAGAGCAGGGCTGGGGCGTGGCTCAATGGCTAAGAGTGCTTGCTACACAGGATGAGAGTTTGTATTTAGACCCTGGTGCTCATCTACAGGAGTCCCGTGAGCAGAGCAGTGCAGGCCTGGAACTTCAGAGCTGACAGGCAAGGAGACTGGTGGACCACTGCTGCTTGCTGGCCAGCCCGCCTAGCAGAAAAACAGGAAACCCTGTGTTCAGTCAGAGTTCCTCTCTCAATGGGAATAAAACAGGAAGTGATCTAAAAGAATACAAGATGTCTTCCTCTGGCCTCTGCATGCACCAACATGAATGAGCACAACTGTATACTACACACAGACACACACACACACACCTGCACACACCTGCATATACCACACAAATACACATGTACCATACATAATCCCAAAACAAAAACAAATGAGATGAAGAACACAGAAGTAAAAATGTATTCCTTTATCCTTAATTGATTCAACGAAGAAGTTTCTTTTCAAATAACAATAATAGCTACGATGCCTTTGGCTATGTACCTGTTGACATATATCTTGTTCATATGTGTATATATGCTTATATCTGCTTATATGTAAGAGAAGTGAATAAAAACAGTGATAAAAATACAAGAGGAAGGAAATACTTACTCTAAGTGAATAATATGCAGTGTTGTTTGAAAGTACACCTATACTAGCATATGTGTATCTGTGCGTGTGTTTATACATACATCAAGCTATAAAACAACTACCTAAAAACACCATAAAGAAATATAACTGGTATGTGAAGGACAATGAAAACATGGTATTATAAAAATGTATTATTGAAACCACAAAAAGCAGAAAAAGGAACAAGACAAAAAATAGAAATGAAGTAAAAACAAAACAAGGTATGGCTTAAAGGAACAACAGCAAAGCCTACTACCGTTGTGTCAATCATCAATATCCCTGCTCATCAATGCATAGGTCAATCAAGCAAAAGACCCAGCTATAAAGTTGAGCTTCCCATTTAGCATGCTAAACCATCAGACAGACCTTAGCATGTGTACAAGAACAGAAATGCAGCTGCCTGTCCACACATCGAACGAAAATTAAGCTAGAAATCAGAAACAGAAAGGTAACTGAAAAAAACACCAAACCCACAGAGATTGAAACATACATTTCAAAATACCACCTCAGAATATACATTTCTAAATATTTTGAATGTAGTGAAAATGAAAACCCAATATATCAAAATTTGTACATAGAATACTCAGAACTTGTTGGAAAAATTGTCTTTGAAAACTAGAGGAAGCAGACACATAAAGAAAGAAGAAAGGAAAAATTCAGTGGAGCATCAATCAGTGAAATTAGAAACAAAAATAAACACAGAAAGCCAAAGAATCAAGTCAGATTTATGGACCTTGAAAAGATAATAAAATTGATAAGCTTCTAGAAAGATAAACTAAAATAAATAAGAGAATATTAAGTACTATCATCAGAATTGAACAGTCTGTATATGTTGTGTATGATAAAAAATATAATGAGCAAATGTCCACAAATTCCATAATGTAGTTGAAATTTACTAATTCCATAAAAGATATAATTTGTCAAAGGTAACATAAAAAAAACAAAAAATATTAAGTATGTGGCTATTAAAGAGATTAGGTTAATTTGTAGCCTTCTCAACTAGAAATTACCATGCAAAAACAATATATTAAGTTCACTGGTAAAGCTAACCATATGTTTGGGAAAGAAATTATACAGCTCTCCAAAATCTACAATCTCTTTCAAAAGATAGAACCAAAGAAAATGCTTCTTAATTCATTCCATGGGGTCAGAAGATACCAAAAACCTGGAAAAGATATGAAAGAAAACTATAGAGCAATTCCTCTCATAAATATATATGCAAAGTCTCAACAATATGTTATCGCAGTGAATCAAACATGTATTAAAATAGTTAGGCACCATCACCAGGTAGAATTTATCTCAGACATGTAAAGATGACTTAACACCAAAGAGGAAAGTTCAGTAAATTAAGATTCGAGAGAAACTCACAGATGGATAAAATATCTCCAAAAGTTCTTTGGCTAGCATCACATCAGTGGTAGCTTAAGAAATGGAAAGGCCCTGTAAGATCAGAAATACAAGGGAAAAAATCTGTTTTCACCACTACATTTTGAAACTTATTTTAAGATTATATTATTTCCCTCCTTCCTTCTTCCTTAAGCTCTCCCATACACCCCTCCTTGCTCTCTTTCCAATTCATAATCTCTTTTTCATTAATTGTTACATATATATACATATATACATACATATTCCTAAATACATAAATACAACCTGCTTGGTCTGTATACTGTTGCTTTTATGTATGTTTTTAGGGTTAACCATTTGATATTGGGTAACCACCTGGTATTTTCTCCCTTGGGGAAGACTGTTTCTCCCACTCTCAGCATTCCTTAGTTGCCCGTGGTTCTTTGGGTAGCGTTGAGGTCTCATAGGCTTTCCCATGTTAGCATGTCTATTGCTCTTCTTGTTCAGCTCATGTTTAGACAGCCATATTGGTGAAATTTTTATGAGTGTGGCTTCTGACATGAGAGACAGTCTCACTGCAAACTTGTTGTTCCTCTGGCCCTTTTAACCCCTTCAACCCCCTCTTCTGCAATGAGTCCCTCCCAAGCCTTAGGTACAGGAGTTTTACTGTAGATGTTTCTGTTTGAGACTGGGCTCCACAACTCTCTACTTTGATTCCTGTAATGGTCTTCTGATGCAAAGAGAAATTTTCTGATAAGAGATCTCACTACTATTTTTAACATCATATTGGAAGTCCTCGCTCATAGAAATATGTTCATAAGAGAAGAAAATAAGGTTGTGACTGGAGAGTTGGATCACTGATTAAAAATATTTACTCTTGCAAGGACCCAGACTCAATGCCCAGTACCCATACAGTGGCTCACAACTCTTTATTACTCTAGTTCCTGGGGTCCAACATCCTCAAATGGTGCGTCAACAAACACATATCCATATTCAAAAACAAAAAATCAGCAACAACCACAACAACAAAAAACACTGACACTCTTCACAAAAATTAACTGAAAATAGATCATGGATCTATAAATACAAAACTATAAACTTTATAGATGGATTGGCCACATATCTCAGTGGGCAAAAAACCTACTTAACCATACAAGCTTGGTGACCTGAGTTTAATCCCTGAAACTCACTTTAAAAAGTAAGATGAGGTAGCACATGCCTGTAATGAGGCAAGAGGTAAAGACAGAGGAGCCCTCTTTAATCTACTGAGAGACAGAAAGGGAAATGGGGAGGGAGTAGAAGGAGAGGAATCTATAATCAGATTATATCATGAGAGAAAAGGATGTGTCTTCAATAAAACAGAAAAAGAGCATGACAATAGTTCAGAAAAGCTTCATTTCAACAGAAACACAGATTCTGGCTTTGCATCAGTGTAGATTTTGAAACTAGGTATTTTTTAACAACCTGATAAATAAATGCACCCTCGATTAACAAGGGTGACCACTTACAAAGGTACCCGCTCCCTGAATCAATCAAGGATTCTCTCTCCTATTTCTCCCTCTGGACTCCAGTTACTCTACAGAAGAGTTCATCTTCTTCTCTCTTAACAAAACACCTCCAACCAAGCTTTGCATCTTGACCCTATCATTCTACTACTTGGGAGACTGAGGCAGGAGGATGCTGTGTTTGAGGACAGTCAGAGCTACACAGCAGTGAGGCTCTGTCTGTGGATTATGTTCTTCTAACTGGGCTACCTTGTCTGGCCTCAGTAGGAGAAGTTGTGCCTAGCCCCACAGAGACTTGATGTGCCAGGGTGGGGGTACACGGTGGGGGGGGCTCCAACCTCTCAAAGGAGAAGAGGAGGGGGGAAAGATTTGTGAGAGGGGTGACCTGAAGGGGAGGCAGTGAGTGGGATGTAAAGTGAATTTTCAAAAATTTATTTCCTCTCAGAAATAAATACTCATTTGCCTTGTATACTGTCCACAGAGTTGTTTCACTTACTATTTTAGGCATGTTAATGTATTGATCACAACTATTAACCATTAATAACTGTTTTACAAAGAAAACTGGGAAGTAGGTTACTGTGAACTAAGAAGACTAAGAGTTAGATGCTCACACAGTGGCTAGGAAGAACCAGTCTTCTATGGTAAGTTTTATTACTACATCACTTCACAGCTATATAGGCATATTCCGTTTCATAATAAAATTCTCAGTGTGGCAAAAAAATATTTATTAACAGACTCCAGCATGTCTTACCTCTCTATACCAGGATATAAATACACCAAAATAAAATACAGCAATGTATATTTTAGAAATCATACTTAAAAATTAGCTACGTATTTTATGAGTGTTGATTACTTAACTTAGAATAGCCCTAAAGTTAAAAGTTACCAAAAACATTTTGGAAACTTACTTATAAGCAAGATGTAGCATTGAAAAATTAGGTATCATCTCAAGGTTTCTCCCTGTTAACTACCTTTCTTCAATGATTTATTTTTATTTAATGTATATGAGTCTTTCACCTGCATTTTTGAAAGTACACTGCATGTATTTCTGGTGTCCAGTGAGATCATAAAAGCATGCCGGATCCCTGAAACTGAGTTACCATTGTGAGCCACCAAATGGATTCTGGGAACTGAACCACAGTCCTCTAAGAAGAATAAATGCTCTTGCTGGATGAGCCATCTCTCCAGCAACATTTCCCCAGCCCTGTCAACTACTTTTAATCTACTTTATCTGATAACTCAAATAGATCAAAAGTGTATGTTTATTTATGTTTATGCAGAAAATTCAGGATATATGACTGATTTTATTAAACCAATAATACTAAGCTAGTCATATAGAACAAGATTCATCCAGCCCATGTGGATATGAAAAAACATTTGAGTTAGTTTCTGTACTTCTGACAATTAGGGAAGATGTATTTTATATGAGAACTTACTTAGATTTCTATAGGATTTTACCAATGAATTTGGTAATAGCATCTGGAAATAGGGAAATAGCATATATATATGATATACATGCACCCTAATACACAAGAAGATGCAAATGGGCCTACGGTCTAATTTTCTAAACTTTGACTATTGATCAAGTATAAAAATTATAGCACAAAACTCACTAAGAGCTCAGATACATGAGTTGGCTCTCATTTTTGTTTTATTTCCCCCCTTCCATTGATACTGTGTTTCTACTCAATATGAGGCTTAATACTTTTTACCGACATTGTTGGAGGATACTTGAGGTTTTCATTTAGCCTGACATCCAATCTTACAAAGGCCACGGATTACGTTTTAGCAAGAGACCAAGTGGTTATTAAGCATCTGTGGGTGTACTCAATCCTTGTCTGAGTAGACATAATGCTCTGCCTGTTTCCAATTAATTTCTTTTTTTTTTTTTTTTTTTTGGTTTTTTGAGACAGGGTCTCTCTGTGTAGCCCTGGCTGTCCTGGAACGCACTCTGTAAACCAGGCTGGCCTTGAACTCAGAAATCCACCTGTCTCTGCCTTCCAAGTGCTGGGATTAAAGGCGTGCGCCACTACTGCTCAGCTTCCAATTAGTTTCAAGGTGGTTTCTCTTCGGGTCCATGAGCTCTTTGTGAGCCCTGATGGGGCAGAGATTCTTGAGAGCTGGGGAGTAGAAAGGGAATGGTCTCTCATGAGGGAACAGAAGGATGAAGGAGGTGGAGGATCTTGGTCCACTTAGGAAATAATTAGGTTCAGGAACAGAGGAGATCAAAAACAGTTAAGAAGAAGCAAAATTTTATGTCTAAAAATTTATTAAACAGACACAGTCATAATGTACTCCAAAGATGGAGGAGTGGCATGACCTGCAGAGTGGGTTGACCCATGGAGTAGGCTGGTCAGTGGAGTGGACTGGCCCGTGGAGTGGGGTACACTGTGGAGTGGGCAATAGCCAGAGACGTCGGGCTTGTAATTTTGTAAGAGGTTTTTATGAATATCTGCAGAATGGGTAGTATATTCATAGAGGTAAGGTGACCCCTTTTCTTTCCTAGACCTTGGCAAACCAGATATCCCTTCTGGGAATATTTCCCATAATTCTTTAGAAAAGTCAACAAGGGGGATCAAAACCACGGAATTAGTTATATGGACAATCTAAGCTCTTTGGTGGATCCAAACCTGCCCCAGTATTTAGCATTATGGTTAGTAACACCTAGCCTGTTGCCTTAGCTCCCAATAGAATGGAAAGAACCTCACCACAGTTTCAAGGATGTTTCACTACAAAAGAAATTTTAAGCATTAAGAGATATGGCTTTTGTTTCCTTGGTTACCCAGCATCTACCTTCTCTCCAACTACTCTTACTAAGACCTCAAGGAATTTGTCATGTTTAGGAAAGGCTTGGGACCCACAGCCTCATTTTCCCTCTCTTTTCATTTCAGAAAGAAAGTATTTGATCCATCTGTGTATATGAGAAGTTCATATCCGGTTTGGTATCACAGTTGAAGAATTTTGTGGAGGATTCACACACAGAATCTCACTTATACCTGATTTTAATGATGTTTAAATGAAAGTTGGATTTTAGAATTTAGAGTTTATTTGGAATGAGTTAATACCATGGCAGCTCTTCAAACAAAATAAATGTATTTTGCAATTCTGAGAGGTATGGACTGTGTCAAGGATAGAGCAGGTTATGAGTGCAGTGTCCCTCTGTAATTCATTAGCTGAAGGCGTAATCTTAGAAGTTGGCTTTAGGAAAGTAGCTGGATTAGAACCAGTCAAAGGAATCATTCTCTCATTATAGAATTATTGCCATAATTTCAAGTGATGGGGTAGCAAGTCTCTTGCTTCAATATGTGACTACAATAGCAAGAAAGGATCCATCAACAAACCAAAATGAGACAATCTAGCAATAACCAAATCAGGTAGACCCTTGATGATGGAAACCTCAACTTCTAAAGTGTGAAGAATAAATTCCTATTGTTTAAACCACCCAGGCTGTGGGTTTCTGTTTATTATTGCAGGATAAAGACACGAAAACTCGAACCACAAGTTTCCTATGATGTGGGTAGGGGGGTCTTACCTAACATACAATGAGAAGGTAAGTGCTTCATAGACTGCGTACCATGCCAGCCCTGTCATATTCTCTACTGAAGCTGAGAGGTGAGAGCAATGCAGAAAGAAGCTAGCAGTGAACCTGGGAAAGTGACGGTGACAGGGTAGCCACAGAGGCCCTAAATGCAGACTTTATATCCTTTACACCCCTCTCCCGACACACACTCTTCATGACCCTATGTTCCAGTTTACAGTTAATTCCTGCTTTAAGCTGTAGCACCATCATTTTTTATTTGGTCCCTTTCCTTTCATTCTCTCTTCCAGGTACATTAGTTGCTATGGGAACCATGATGCTGATTCTAAGGGTGGAGTTCAGAGAGGCCCACAAGCACAGAGGAAAAGAAATTTAATCTTGGGGTTTGAAATATAGACCCCAAGTTGGAAAATCGCAGAAGACACATGGGCCCTCTACCTCAGAAAAACATCCTGTGTTGGACCAGCTTTCCCCCCCTCAGGCCATAAGTAATAAAATTCTAACAGTAAAATCATCCTACAAAGGCAGAAGTTTCTGTGCTATTCTTCACCAGAGCTTTTTACATAAACAATCCATCAAGGAAAGTGCTTCTCATAAAAACTTCCAACTGAAGGATTTATGTCTTCTCCTCTTTTGGATAGGAGACACAGTTAAGCTCTTACAAACCATTGACTTGTTATAGGTACATTGCCTTCTGCTAAGTTAGAGCTCTCAAATCTTTCAAACATATTCAGTCACCAAAGAGGTTTCTCCAAAGAACTGTTAAAATGCAAGATTTAGATACCTTGAGTGGATGTCTCTCCCCAATATGGTATCATAGTTATTTCTCTCTGTCTCTGTTGTTCTGTCTCTCTATTCTCTCTCTCTGTCTCTCTCTGTCTCTCTCTGTCTCTCTCTCTCTCACACACACACACACACACACACACACAATGTGCACACTTGCACTCATACAATACACTCACATGCATGCACACACACATGCATGCACACACACATGCATGCACACATACACATGCATGCACATATATAATTATATAAATAAAATGTATATATGTGTATGGTGTGTGTGTTGCTGTTGTTTTTATAACCCGGAACGTTCTAAGAATCACAATAAAACTTACACACACTCCAACTTATTTAGCTCCCTTTCCCTTGTGAGCTTTCATGCTGATGAAAATCATATTCCATGATCTAATGAACTCGTGCCCACTCCCAAGCAGCACTCCACATAGTCTGTGGCACTGTATCTTGAAACTGTACAATCAAGTTAAGACATCCCAGGTCCCTCCCTCTAGTACATGAGTAGGGCAGCATTAGCCTTCTTAGTCTGTCCCAGGTTACAAACAAGGTATGTGAGCACATTTGATTCTGCGATGTAGCTGGGGGTAAGGAAACAAGCAAGAGATGGGGCACACAACTAGAAACACTAAGGGGTCATTTTTATCCTTCAACAGTTCCACAGTCCCCTCTTCTTTCCTGATGAAACTCTTCTTTCAAGTCCCCCTCCTACATGTGTGCATGTACACATGTATGTGTATGTATCCCACTGGGTTTAATCATAGTTACTTGCATGAACATGGGTCTGAAGAAGCATAGGAAAAAGTAGACAGTGAAGCCAGTGAGAAGCTGTAGGAGACAGTTAAGCTGGGAGGAGTCCCTGAGGCCTTTAGTGGAGCGAGACAAGAGCCACAGGATTGAAGGAAAGAGGTAGACAGATACACAACGGTAACCTATGCCCCCCTCTATTCTATGCCTCCCCATGAAATCTGCAGTATCCTTAGAGGTCAGCAAAACTCAGGGTGAAGAAGAATGGGCAGAGAGCTGGAAATGTGAATATCTTTTGTGTGTAGGCTTATAAAGAAGCCATTGCCTACCAAGGAATCACAAATGCTCACACAAGTATTAGAAGATTGAAGCCTCTCCTTGATGTTGAAAGAGACATACACAAACAACCAAAACAAAAGAAACAACAAACAAACAAACAAATGACCATGCCACAGAGTGATCACCAAGTCCAATGGCTCACAGGTATTTCTGGAAAACTGTTTTCTGCAAAAGAGACATCTAGACCTTTCATGTTACACCAAGCTTTTGGAGAGGTCAGCTATAATCACAACTATAATAGCTAATATTTGGTACCCACACCATATGCTGCAATGTTGAAAATGCTGTGCCTAAAATAACTCAATCCGTACAACTATATGACTCCTGTCTTCTAGATAATAGAAGTTGAATGATGAGGAATGGAGACATCACATACAAAGTAAGCCAGTGATACCTGGTTCTGAGCCAAGACACTCTGACTCTAGAATCTGCACTCCTACATCCCGTACCTAAGTATCCTCCATCCCTGTGTTTATTGTTACTGAAGCTACTGTGCTTAACCACACATTCCATGTCATCAGCAGCTAAAACCATGTCTGAAGAGATGCAAAAGTAGCTACTGAGAGTTGCGGAATTTCGCAGCTGAGGTTAACAGCAGTAGCTCTCGATTTATCGGTGAGGAGCTATGCACAGCATACATTGCACAGGGATGTAAAATGTATTTAACCTGCGATGAGCATGCCTCACAGAAAGTCAGCAACTCATCTCCTGCCCACCAGCCACTGTGTCTTCCAACATCACTACAGCTTCCTCTGAGCACAAATCATTGGCCCAAGGCATTATACAAAGAAAGAAAGTATCCAAGTATTTGCCTTCTAGGTATGACCAGAGCAAATGGAGTGAAGATGGATGTCACCTCTGAGGTTTATAAGGCCTTGCTCACTTTCTGTGGCTCTCCAGGAAGTGCTCTGGAGCTCAGGAAATCGGTTTTCTTTCAGAACAGCATCTGTAGGGTTGGGTCCTAGAGACAATGTCTAGTTTGCAATGTTTAGACTATGTATACTAAGAGAAATCATTTCTAGCCCAGAGAGTTTGTCTAGAGCCAACAAAAACCTATCACATTAGAAGCAAAATCACTGCTGTATACAAATCCATACCATTTGAAACATCTACGTTTGTTGGGTAGATGGTTTATAGATCCTTAAACACCAAAAATACTTGGCCTTTTGTCCCACCATTTAAGAGAGTCTGCACACCAACAACTCACACAGATTCGGTCACCCAGGACCTCTTTCCCTTAGAATTGAGCTATAAATGTAACTACAGGCTTGAAGAGAGTGAGCGGGGCTTCCAACACCAGGAGCAGCTACAGAATGTTGCAGAGTTGCATTAGATATTGTTGGCCTTGAAATGCAGTAGTTTTGGTGCAGCTGTAGTTTTGGTGTCTCAGAGGTATGAAGGCACTTTACCAAGAAGAATGTTCTCCAGCCTTTATGATTCACACTAAAAATCCCCAGAAGGATGCATGGTCCTTTCTCTTGTTCTATGAGGCAAGCTAGCTAAGTAAAGGTTGTTTATGTTACAAGTATTTGGACTTTGTGTTGTCTCCAGACAGAATAAACATATTTTGCTTCTACCACATTCTTTCCATCACCAAGGTGTTCGTTCCCTTGAAACATAACTGCCTCAGCTGTAAGGTAGATGAGCGAGCCAAAATCCCTTCTCCATGATTCATCTTCCATATCTAATGAAGGTCTGATGACATAGCCTGAATCCTCCCCAACTTTTCCTTCTCTCCTCTGAGCAGCCCATCCAGCTATACCAAAATTCTGTCACCTCCCAATTTTACATAAACTTCTTGACGACAGATATGTGAAATTCATTTTCAGTATATCCAGCAATGCCTCTCATAGTCAACACAGAGTTATTTTAATTGAGTACAATTAAATGGCATGGAGGGGCGCAACTACAGAGCTAATAAAAAAGACTCCCCAGGGTTTGTGTTTCCTTCTCTCTTTTACACTCCAGTGTTAGTGATTTCCATTTTCTTCAGAAGAAAACACTCTTGAGTGTTTCCCAGGGCACTGTGGTTTTGGTGAAGAGTTGTCTCAGCACAAATACCTAGACATTTGCCTGTAACTAACCTCACTGCCTCTGCAGTGAGGTTTCCCTGAAGAATCAGGTCAAGCCCTTTTCCCAACAGCCGTTCTGTTGGCTCTCTCAGATGCAGGGTGCTAGGCCTGAATCTTTTCTTGATCTCATCAATCCAGGTTACCTTACCTGTGACAGTCACTCAACCTCGAGGATCACACTTCCTGGGAAGCACAGTGCACATTGTCAATACATGTGGCTATCCATCACCAAGATTGGCATCGGATTCCAGCCTCCCTACCTGGCTTTAACACTTGCAACTTGTCTTAGTTAGAGTTTCTATTGCTGTGTTGAAACACCATGACCAAAGCAACTTGGGAAGGAAAGGGTTTCATTGGCTTACACTTCCACATCACTGTTCAATGTCAAAAAGAAGTCAGGAATCTGGAGGCAGGAACTGATGCAGTGGCCATGGAGGGGTGCTGCTTATTGGCTTGCTCCACATGACTTGCTCAACCTGCTTTCTTATAAAACCTACGACCACCAGCCCAGGGATGGCCCCACCCACAATGGGATGCCCATCCCCTGTATCAATCACTATAAGAGACTGTCCTACAAGCTTGCCTACAGAGTGATCTTAATTGAGGTTCCCTCCTCTCCGATGACTTTAGCTTGTGTCAAGTTGACATAAAACTATTTGGTACACAACTCCTTATGGTTTATGGAAACAAACCAGCTCTCGTCCACAGATCAGTGATTCAGGGATTCTGACATAGTTTGGAGTAGAAAGTACATTTTGTCATACATAACATGTATATAACATCTGTCAAGCTACATCAAAGATGTCAATTTCTACATTGATTTGAAGAGGAGTTTTATCGTTACTAAAAAAACTATGTATTCTACCATTAAATTAATCTAAAAGCAGATAGTATGTGACCAGTGACCTGAAAGAGTCCTCCTTCCTGATTTCCTGTAGACTCAGGATGTATGGCTCAGAGATAGTCCTGGAGGGGGAGGAGAATTCTGAACTAAAGAAAATAACTAAAAAGCTAGTTAAAGTGTGAGGGATGTCCAGGGATGGCAGATTATAGACCAGAGTCAACAGCATGCCCTATGGTTGAAGAAAGTGAGACACTGTTGAAAACGTAGTTTTGTGCCCAGATGTAGAGAACATCTGCAGTGATACTTAACTCTGAATGTAGCAATGACTGCTATAGCCTACACAAAGTAAGATATGCTTTCAAAGATCAAATATGAAAAAACATATAAAGTATTGTAATAATTTTTATTGGTTGTACGGTAAAGTATTATTTGGGGTATATTGAGTTAAATAACAACTATTTTGGTTATTTAATCTACTTCATTTTACTGTTTTAATATGGTTAGTGGGAAAGGTTTAATGCAGGTGTGGTTGAAATTTTATTTCTGTGGAATTTCATTTGTTCTAATATATGGTTCTAAATAGAATCACAAAGGCCTTCTGTCCCATCTAGACACCTGAGGGTCCTTCCAGAAACTATGAGGGCCTGTGAAAGATTTTAAAAGCTCTCCAATCATTATTAGGCGCATAGAATTTCTGCAGTTATACATTGTTAGTCTACTCCTTCAGATTTATTTCAGTTTGTACAGCACTGTTTGGGGAGCTCATTACATACCAAATTCCAGCCCCAGAGAATCCAATGTAGCATGCTCCAGAAGGACCAGAGACTGCCTGGAATATCCACTTATCAAGTTCTCCACAAGCTCTGAGGCTGGTGACTGAGGACTCTACTTGAACAAACCCCAAACAAGATGAGAACTGTGTAGACAGACTGAGAGCCTGTCCAGTATGGACCAGCCAAGAAAGAACAGTAGAGTAGGAGAAGAAGGTGAGGAACACCATTAAAGAATTTGGTATTATAGCTGGCAGTGATAGCACACAGGCCTTTAATCCCAGCACTTGGGAGGCAGAAGCAAGTGGATCTCCGTGAGTTCAAGGCCAGCCTGATCTATAGAGCAAGTTTCAGGACAACCAGGACTATTACACAGAAAAACTCTGTCTTGAAAAACAACAACAAAACAAATAAACAAATAATTTGATATCACATCACCACGTGTCATAGGCTTTGATTGGTAGTTGAGATTTCAACAATATCACTGTCTTAGTTAAGGTTTTACTGCTGTGAACAGACATCATGGCCAAGGCAACTCTTATGAGGACAACATTTAATTGGAGCTGGTTCACAGGTTCAGAGGTTCAGTCATTATCGTCAAGGCAGTAGCATGGCAGCATCCAGGCAGGCATGGTGCAGGCAGAGCTGAGAGTTCTATGTCTTCATCTGAAGGCTGCTAGTGGAAGACTGCTTCTAGGCAGCTAAGCTGAGGATGCCCACAGTGACACACAAGGCCACACCTCCAAACAAGGCCACACCTCCAAATAGAGCCACTCCCTGGGTGACAGTCACCATCATCTTCTAAGGAGTCACAACTGTAGGGTTTACTTAGTGATTTTTGGTTTTGTTTTTGCCTTTGCTTTTGCTTTTTGGTTTGTTTGTTTTTAAACTTATATTATGGTCCAAAATTTTTCTTGTAGTCTTTAATTATGTGACAAAGGTAAGTTCAACATTCTTTTCAAAGTCTGAAGCTTCTAAAGGTCTCCTGCTAGCCTGTGTGAGTATAAAGGTATCACCCAAATATGAAGGCTTCCCCTTTCCCTCCCACAGTGCACGTTGGTCTTAAGGACCTGCACACGTACCCCCAAAGTCAGGGCTCATCAATTGTAAAGGAAGAAACCCTCACCTTCTGTACTCGTAGATTTTCTTGCTGCTTGACAAATCAGAATTTTTTATCATTAAAAAGGAAAAACTACATTCCAAGGAAGACAGAAGCAGGTAACAGCTTTACCTAGACCTTCCTCCACGTTTATGTCCCTCCTGTAGAACTTGATGGGACACTAGCCAGCACCGTGGCACCACCACTAACACCTTAGACAAATGGCTTTCTAGCTACAGAGAGCAGTGAGGAAGTCGAGGACTGGTTAAAAGCTTGCCTGCCTTGAACTGACAGACCCCAAACCCAGGGCCTGACCAACCATCTCCACGTTCTGGGTGGCTCTAGCTGAAGCCCCTCCCCTTTTTCCCATTTTAAAGTCTGTTTCCTAAATGGAAATCTTATCTCTGGCAGGTTTCCCTTATTTTAATAAACAAACACCTCACTGTTAGTGAGAAGGTATCTCATCCACCTCGGAGTCTTTGGGATAACTTACTTGAGTGAATAACTGTGAGGCAAAAGCTGACAGAAAGGTGCTACAAGCTCCCGGAGCTTTTTTACCGGCCTGGGAGACTTGATTGTCCAGTCCCCAGGGGACCACTTTCTTGCTAAAATCATTTTACCCCTCTTTAACAGTTCCTATGGCATAGCTGGATGGGTCCTATTTGTGGAAATCTTTCCTTGTTTTCATGGGACACTGAGCAGCTGATTGCCTCCTGTTTGTGGAAGTCCTTCCTTGTCTTCATGGGACACAAAGCAGACAAGAGAAAAATCTTGGGACAGCAGAAGATTAACAAAAGAATCAAGCCATTGAGCCTAGCCTTTCAACAATTCCAAGCTCCCTGAGTAAACCATCCAGCTGGGGCAGAACTACACTGTGTAAAGGCTGGTCCTGGGAATCCATAGCTTGTTACTAACAGAAGGTATTGAGGCCCCATAATCAACCCCCACAGCACCCTGCAAGTCAGGACTAATGCCTGGAGAATCAAACCTTGTCCCAGCACACATACCTACGGAGCAGCAGAGCCCAGGCTGTGCCCGAGATCTCATTCCTAGATTCAACTCTCTGTTTCTCTTTAACGTTCATTATGGAAGTGATTGAGGACTACAACATACCTTCTTCAAAATGTAAAATGCTTGAGCTGGAGAGATGATCCAATGGGGAAAATGCTTGCAGGAAAAGCCTGCAGACTTGAGTGTGGATCCGAGACCCTTACTAAAACATCCACACACACGTCTGTAATCTGAGCATTAGGGAGCCGAAGCAAGTAGATCCTGGGGACTGGATGGCCAGCAAGTTCATCCAACATGATGAGTTCCAGGGTTGGTGAGATGCTCTACTTCAAAAGCATAAAGTAGAAGGAGATTGAGAAAGATGCCTGACATTGATCTCTAACTTCTAAATGCACATATTTTATGAGAGTGCTCTATGCACACACATGCACCACACACACACACACACACACACACACACAATTAAACATTAACACGTATAAAATGTTTTTACTCCATATACAGAAAAATAATATCCATAGGATTTTGTTTCCTTGTGGAATCTGCTCTAACAAGTACATTTTATTCATACTCAAGACATGTAAAGCACTGTGCTAAGATTGTGGCTTTGCCCATTTTAGAAATGAGGACACCAAGAAGTTATGCATCCATATTGATGCAGCGAACAAGGGGCCATATGAATCTAGCTAATCCTCTTCCATATTCAGAGTAGACCTCCTAAGGACAACGTGACAGACACCACCTCTTAGAACTCTGTCGTGCTTTACATAACAAGCAGGCTCTTTACTGGGCTGCAGCTGGTGGAGAAGCCCCTGCCAAGTGCAGATTCCACCTGTGCCGGTCATGCTCTCTTGACCTATCCATATGCATATGTGGGTGTGCACACACTGCTGCCCACCTCCACAGCCTTCAGTCGTTCACAATGGAATGTTACTCCTCCTCCCCACTGGAGAAAATGGTCTATCAGACCTGAAGTATGTATACCAGGGTATCTTCAGGAGAAGGATAGAGGCTGGGAGGAGCACACTGAAGGACTGTGCAAAAGTGCTACTTCCCTCGTTGTCTTACTGTGGAAGCATCCAACTTTGGGAGGTAAGGAAAAGAAAAAGGTTCCCCAGGCCTCAAAGGAATTTAGGAATTGCAAGGGGCTTGGGGCAGATCGGGGAGCACGGGAGGGGGACTTCCCTAGGCCACTTCCATATATTCTACCTTAAGTCTCTCTGTGGCCCAGTTTTCACGTGGAGGAAGGGAGTACATCTGAAAGCAATGCTCTCCCTGTGGGGTTTCCAACCTGTTTCACCTATCAACTTCCAGATGCCACAGCATCTTCCCAGTGTCGCCTCCATCACTAGAATAGGGGGCTTCAAACAACTGGTAAAGAAAACTAATTTATTTAAACTTAGATTAACTTCTTTCTCCAGAAATCAAGTATCTTCTGTGCCTCCTAATTTGGAATGATGTCGATGGAAGTGACTGTCTTAGAAAGCTTGATCTAGGGACATTGAATGGGAACCGCACCACCCGGGAGTCTCAAGACTTGCCCACAACTCATCACGTGCCTGAGAGAGGAAATGCGAAGGTTTACTGCCCCCTGCTGGCAGGCGTCCTCAGTAACAAGAGGACAGCAGCTGGGTTCAGAGGTGCTTCAGATCAGAGATAACCACTGAAGCATCACTTCGAGCACGGATTTAAGGAACTTTTGCTGTAAGTCTTCCGTGCCCTAATCCACAGGGGAGATAGATGATTAGAATGAAATGCTCCTGCGTCATGAATCTGAATCTATTTCACTAGAGGCCATCATGCTGCGAAGAGAGGGAGCCGGAAGACTGGGGCTAAGATTTCACCTGATTCATTTTCACAGCTTCCAGAAAAAGAGCTTAGCCCCTTGGTACGCTGGGCTGATTAGGAAAGTCCCAAAGAAGAAGTGCAGGCTCTAGTCGCCTCTCTGTGTGACTGGAAAACCATAAAAATGTCACAGAGGAGAAGACCCTGGGAAATGTTATCCATTCCTCTACCTTCTCTTTTCCTTATGACCTCTGACCTTCTGACTCTATTTCTACCCATTATGATTGCAGTAGAGACAACAAAAGTTTGAGGAATTAACCATGTAAAACCTAGCAGCATGTGATGCACAGTGGTGTCCCCCGGAGAGTGTGCCTGTCCATATATGCGTTTCTGGTCACCCCTTCTGCCAGGTGCTTGCAATCAAATGGTCAAGGACTAAATTCTAATTCCCATTAGGATTCAGGAACTCTGTACAATGAACAGTCAAGGGGCGTTGGCTGCAGTTGTCAGTGGAGCACAGCCTATTGTCTACAGCAACATCCATTGCTTGTCCTCAGGGAGATCATTTTTTTAATATAAGTTTGTGAAGCCCAAACATAGGTCTCGTTGAGCTGAGCCAGGAGCAAAGCCCACAAAGTAACAAATGGGCCATTTCTACTCCGATGACAGTTGGGTAAACTGAGAAAGCAAAACAAAAGTAAATTATGGAGTCATGTTTTCGGAATGAGAGAAGCTGTATTCTGTTGGAAGTCATACCCTTTCCCCACACCTACTCCAAAATTAGTGGAGGCTTAGCAAGCTGGTCTGCTTTTGCACCAAGTAAATTCTGTAGGCAGTAGCTACTGTAAGCATGTTATACAATCAAAGAGGCCATGTTTGGAAATCCCCAACTTTGCACTGCAAACAGACAGAGGAAAACAGGTGGCAAAATATTGAATGTAGAGCTTAAAACATCAAACAACCATGGAGAGTCATATAAAGAATGTTGTGGACTTTGTAACATATGGCTCTAATCCAAACAGGTGAGGGCGATGCAGGAGAGAATGGAGTGATAACACCATGACCACAAAAACAAACAGCTGCACACAAAGCCAGGGACGAGGGTTTTTTTTTTTCCCATAGTGAAGAGATTTCACTCAACCTTGATGAGAAAAGATACTGCCATTGTATATATGAGTTATCTATAATGTGTTTTGTGGGTACATTTAAACTCATTAAAGAAATTAAACACAGACCCTTCCAATATCTCTTTAAATCTCAATTTGTCATTGATATGCTCTCTATAAGATCTTAATTATTAAAATAACATTTCTAAATTGAAAAGGATCACTACAGTAAGCCCACTCCTATTTGCACGTGGGGGACATTACACACGCCTTCCTTTCAATACGTTTATGCACCAAATGAAATTTTTAGATGATCAAACTGGTAAACAAACCTTAATGACTCAGTTAATGATGTTGAGAATCCAGTGAGCATCGTAGAAATTAGTTGTCAAAATAACACCAAAAGAAAAAAAAATAAATTGAAGTGTCAAAAAATCAGTTGCGTAGCTTTAGGCTCAGCACTAATGTTTCGACAGTTTGGTCAGATGCATTTCTACGTAAAGCAGCAAAGCCTCTTCCCGACTCACTGGGAGGAGCAGGACATATTAGCTTTTCATTCCCACGTCTATCGAATTTCCCAGCCCGACAATTCTCAGCTGCTTGCTGCCTTTGCACATTCTGTTATGTTCTGTATTGTATGGTAAATTTTAAAGTGAAGCTCAGGGTTACAGTACCTCTTCTGACGTCACGTGGTCTGAGTTTTCTTCTCTTCCTAGTGCTGGGTGAACACACTTGACCCGAAGCAGAATTGAGAAGATATTAGGCTAGCATTTCTTCCCTGACCTATATAGACTCTAGCTAAAATCACCTGGAACTGCCCTGCACATCACAGATGAATCCCTCAGGAAAGGCCCTTGGGCACCTACATGTCAGATCTGAGAGAACATGTGTCACAATGAGGACATTAGAAGCGAAGACAAACGGAGGCCCAGGGAGACCTCGGACTCAGCACTGCTCCCTTAAAAGATGCTGAGAAGAAAACATTTCCGTGGAAGAAAAAAGAGCTTCTCTCTCGTCTCAGCCTCTCACACAGCCATTCTGTCACCAGCAGCAACCCGATGTGAACTGTGCAGAGAATGTGACCCCCGGAAACCCTTTGAGGTTTCCTGCTCTAGAGCCTTTCTGTGCCCTTGCTTTTTCTCATGAGCCAATTCTTGCCTCTTAGGTATGGAGTAAACTTGGGCAGCCAGGGGACTCGAACCTCAGGAGAGTCTGGAGGGCTCCTTGGGCATCCATGCACACCTTGGGGGCCTGCAAGGTGAGTGAAAGTAGTTTCTTCTGGTGGAAATATTTCCATGGGGGGGCAGAGGGAGGAAAACATGCCCACAGCTATAAACAACCAGCAGAACCCAAAGGATCAGGTATGCTCTAAAGGCATTTGATGGGGCTCTGGGAAACAAGCAAGAATTGTTTTGTTCTTCTACTAATGTTGGAGGCAAAAGATAAATTCTGCACTGAATGGTATTTATAAATTCCCAGTGGATCCGCTGGGGGTGGCTCCTGGATGACAGCCAACCCTGCTGCTTGGTGTCTTGTCCATGGTGCCTATGGACTATGACAGAAAGGGAACGCCTATTCTAAAGCAGAGGACTGGGCACCAAGGCTACAGGCAGGAGCATCAGTACTTCCTCCCTGGCACGGGAAAGGTCTAGTCTGTGGAGTCAGCCACTGTGAAGTAAGCTACGTGTCCTAAATTTTTATCCCATAAGATGGCCATTTGCACCCAACTGTCCCTTCCAAT
Organism: Uromys caudimaculatus; assembly: GCA_028551405.1. Lineage (NCBI taxonomy): Eukaryota > Metazoa > Chordata > Mammalia > Rodentia > Muridae > Uromys > Uromys caudimaculatus. The sequence goes on along the minus strand of CM052705.1, from coordinate 79,009,609 downwards.
CCTCCACTTCCTGAAGCGCCTATCTAGCCGTGCACTTGTTATTTAATCAATAAGAGTGTGAGGCGCTGAGCAGTGTGCTGCAGAGTCTGAGTTTCAGTGCTTGGTCTGAGCAGTTTGTTTTATTTTATTTATTTATTTATTTATTTATTTATTTATTTATTTATTTATTTATTTTGGTTTAAGAAAGCAGTTAGGCATTGTCTTTATTATTACCAGCTTACAACAATTTGTTCTCTTGTATTACATATATTAAACAAAAGTTAATTTTCAATTTAAAATTGCTTAGTACTTTCTTTTTTTTTTTTTTTTTTTGATACTTTATTTACATTTCCAGTGTTTCCCCCTTTCTAGGTCTCCTCTTTAGAAACCACCTATCCCCTCCCCCTCCCCCACCTCGATGAGGGAATTCCACCGCCCACCCACTCCCATTTTCCCACCTTGACATTCCCCTTTACTGGGGCCTCTCCTCCCCCTGATGGCCAACAAGGCCCTCCTCTGCCACATATGTGGTCCGAACCATGGGTCCATCCATGTGTATTCTTTGGTTGGTGGTCCAGACTCCAGGAAGACCAGGGGGAGAGTCAGACCAGTTGACACTGTTGCTCCCTCCATGGGGCTGCAGACTCCCTCAGCTCCTTCAGGCCCTTCTCCAACTCCTCCATCTGGGACCTCACTCTCAGTCCAGCAGTTACTGTAAAGTGAAACTTGGGTATTCCAAACGTTTTGGCTTTTATTTTTTATCTTATAGACCTTTTGCTTATATGTTATGGTTTCTGATTTTGTTGTTAATGGGACTCCTGTTGTGTGAGAATGTGTGTGTCTTAGCACCTGTATGTGGTTTTCGTATTTTTTCTTGGGGTCTATTTTTTTCTGTTTGTTTTGTCCTGTTCTGGGTTTTTATCTTATTTTTTAAATCCCCATTTATAGTATAATGAGAGAGAAAGGAAAGGTGTGGATTTGTATGGGTGGGGATTTAGGGAGGAACTAAGAGGAGTTGAGAGAGGAGAAGTCACAATCAGAATATACTGTATGAAAACAATCTATTTTCAATACTCAGATCATTCCCCAAGTATCTAAACTCTAACAAAGCTTCCATCTTAGAAGAAAAATAACTCCCATACTGAAAGTGTATACAAACATACACATATCTCTTTCTCTCTCTCTCTCTCTCTCTCTCTCTCTCTCTCTCTCTCTCTCTCTCTCTCACACACACACACACACACACACACACACGTGAAGGTTGAGAAGTAAGTATATACAGTAAATTCTGTTGGCCTGGAACATCCACAAGGTGCCCCAGACACAGGATGGAGTATTTGAGGGCGGGAATTGTTGAGTCAGCCAGGGTAGAACATGTTAAAGCAGATGAATGAATGACATGTTCCAGAAGCCTGAGAGGCACTGGGCAGGCTGTCTGTGGCTGCCCACATTTTCGTATTTCTTTGCTAGTGGAATCTTGGACAGCAGTTTATTTTGTAGAGATGCATTTACCGGAGGGGACAGTGGACCAGGATAGCTGTCCTCATGAGGGTGACCTATGGTGGCTGTCGCTGGACTCAGTGAGTTAAAGCAGCAAAGAATTCTCTTCAGAGGGTCGAGCAGAAGGGCTACTGAAGGAGAACTCGGCCGTGAGTGGGAAGGCACTGCGAGGATGAGCACCCTCAGGACAGCAACACCGAGACGTCTTGAACAGTGTCAGCTACAGACGCCCGGACCCCAGACATGACTTCTACCTACCTCATTAAGATGGTCTGGAGGTGTGCGCCACACCTGTACTATACCTATGAACTCTGCCATCCATTAAAACTTTCAATTCCACAAGAATGTGAGGGAACAAATCTGCAAACTGTCAGAACTCAATTTTACATGTTATTATGTAATGTATATTCACATATGTATGCATTTCCATCTATAATGTTGCAATAATGAAAAACAATGTACATGTAGAGGTGTGGTTTGGTTTTAGTAACATACTTAGCAAAGATTTTTAAATTGGTTCCTAAGCTACTGTAGCTTTTTTTTTTTTACTACAAACCCGTATTAGTTTGATAATATCTAGCAAGAAAACACATTCTATACTGATGTGTGTGTGTGTGTGTGTGTGTGTGTGTGTGTGTGTGTGTGTGTGTCCTCTCTTTAAATTATACAATGCTGTTATTGGACTTCCCCCAAAACCATTTCAGATATTTTGACACCTTAGGCAAAGTGAGTGCTTTCCGCTGAGGGTTCATCACCAGAGCTATGGAAGAAAGCAGACGTATGTACACATGTCCATGTCCAGAAAAAAATGTGAGTTAGGAACAAAACAGTTGTTTATATGAATATATCTCAGGAAAAGAGAGCAATTATTTTTCAAGTTTAACACTACTTGATAAATACTAATTAACTAACATCAAAAACCAATCATTTTAATATTAAAGCCATAATATGTCAATTTAAATGTCTTATTTAGAAGAAATAGTTTCTCATTAAAAAGAGTGGAAACATACTCCTCACTCTGTCAGGATCTATTTGTTCAAATATTTCTAGAGCCCATTCTACATGCTAGGTAGTGCTATGGGTGCTAAGAACAGAGTACTTATCTATGTACCCATTATACAGAAAGTAATGTCCCCATGTGGCTCATATCCCAAGCTTTCTCACCCTTATTATTCCATGTTGTTTCTCCAGCTTGCTCGGCCACCCTAGAGTGGGGCATGTTTGGATGGAGAAGATGTTCCTGTGGACCCCTCACCACCCAGATCCTCCCTCAGAAATGAAGGACAAGTACTGCTGCCAGCCTGCACTAGAGAGTAAATAAGCTGTGGGGAAGGGAGGTCAGCTAACATCAGACCACACTTGAGTACAGCCCATACCCAAAGACGGATCAGTGTGGATCCATACAGGCCTCAGAAGGACCTCTGTGTCTCCCTGTCTCTGTCTCCCTGTCTCTGTCTCTCTGTCTCTGTCTCCCTGTCTCTGTCTCTCTGTCTCTGTCTCTCTGTCTCTGTCTCCCTGTCTCTGTCTCTCTGTCTCTGTCTCTCTGTCTCTGTCTCTCTGTCTCTGTCTCCCTGTCTCTGTCTCTCTGTCTCTGTCTCTCTGTCTCTGTCTCTGTCTCCCTGTCTCTGTCTCTCTGTCTCTGTCTCCCTGTCTCTGTCTCTCTGTCTCTGTCTCTCTGTCTCTGTCTCCCTGTCTCTGTCTCTCTGTCTCTGTTTTACTCACATCCTCTTCCCTCCCTCCTTCCCTCCCTCCTTCCCTCTCTCCATTTTGTCCACAAAGGACAATCTCAAGACCATTACCAAAAGCATTCTCTGATAAGCCTCTACAGTTCTCTCTCATCTTACAATCAACTTTCTGGGGGGGGGGGGGGGGGGATCGCTTTGCAAGTCCTCAGTCCAAGGAGCAATGCCAATGGCAGAAATGCCAAGGTGAGAATTTCTGACTGCCTCTCCTGCCTTTAAGGGTGAGAAATCTAGAACTGTGAGCAATGTGGGGACAGTGCCCTCTCTGTTGGGTCAGTGACTCTTGAGTACAGTACTTTCTGTGTGTTGTGTAGAGGACTCTAGCTCTAGCACCTGGAATAGCACCTGGAATACAGAATAGATTTGAGAAACACTTGAACGAATGTCTGTTACTTTCTGCCCCCAGGGAACAGTGTAATTTCTGGAACTAAAGTGGCTGGGACGCATAGATTTTGAGGAAACAGCTACCATAAGGACAGCAGAATTCGGTAGCTACTGCCATCTGTTGATGCCGTAGAAAAGAAATCACAAAAAGCTGAGATGAATAAATTGACAATGGCTAAATATAAAAGGCAAAATACTTGGTGGCAAAATAGATTCTTATCACCTCAGAAGAGGAGCAGAAAAAGCTGTGAACCCCATAGTGGAACAACCAGTGTCCACAGAAGATGAAAGCCAAGGAAGAAAAGTCGGCTATTCCATAATCAAAGTATCCATTAGAAAAGAACAGGATGAGGACACATGGGATGGGGACATCAGGTTAATGGACTACAAGATCTCGAGTCTCCAGACCTATGCAATCCTGTGCCTATAAAAGTAGCTTAGCCCCTCAATTATGGGGTGTCATTCAGTTTTGCTTAAGGACCATGGCAGAGATCTTATCCATACAAAAGGACATGTGCCCTCTCAGGATTTGCCCCTCCTTCCTGTCCACTTGCTCAATAACTATGGTTAAGTCACAACATAACTCAGTTGAGAACATGCTGAAATAAAGGGGCGAGTTTATGCTGAACTAACTGCGTGTTGTGGAAGTGGCTAGAAACCTAGAAATACGACGAGGTTTTGAATGTTCTAGACCAAGATGGACAAAACAAATTTGAATAAATTTTAAATATTAAATTGAGAGCAATTTGTTATGACACAGCACTTAATACTTTGACAAGGATGCCTTGGATATGGGGCAAACATGTGACTACGATAACTTCTCAGAACATGAACATGGTTATGGCCCACAGTGAAATAATATCATAATTACCATAAAGCAATGGCAGGAGAGATGTAGAAACATGAAGATGGGATTATCAAAATGGGTTTGCAGAGCCAGAAAGTCTAACAGGATACTTTGTTTCATAGGAAGGTTAGGTGATAACAAAGCAATAAGAAAGCTCTAGTTCAGTGGGCAATAGCTTGGTCATGGTATCTCCACATAGGCCCAGTGCAAAAGATGCAGCAATTGGTTCCTAAGGCTTACCAATACCAAGAGCGTGCTCCATCTGCAGAATGGTGGAGACCATGTTTCCCAGCACTTAACAAGAAGAAGGCATATAAATTATTGTAATTGGTGACAACAAAGTGGTGACAGGAAAGGGCCAGACCTATGGACATGGTCACTGGGAACAGCTCCCGGAGAGAGCGCTAGATGGCCAGTCCCACAGGGGTTCTCTAGCTGTACCACCAGAGGAAACCCAAGCTGGCTGATCAAGAGTCCAATGGCTGTCTTCCACAGTCTCCAGATCTGAACCAGGCTCTACAATGAGAAGCTACTAATGGGAGGAGACAGCAGGCCTCCAGGAGGAGAAATGCAGTGCCTTTACCAGGAATAAATGCTCAAATCTCTTCCCAAAGAGACTTAACGTCTACACTGAAGACCGGGAAACAGCAGGGGCTGATGTAATACTAAGTTTAAATATTCAATCTACATGAATGACTGGCCAACAAAATACTTAGACCTCAACTCCAGAGAATTCTAAAGAGTCAGCCCAGACCCATGGAGATTAGCTGAGGGGCTTTTGTGGTATGAAGTTATAGCTTGTCTTCTGTGGTCAACTGTACCTCCTTCTCTTCCTTTCACAGGTATTTATTGCCTAAGTACCTGATAGCAGATGCCCTGATCTGAGGAAGTCTCCTCAGAGCCCTTTTCCTGGTTTAACCAGTCTGTAATACTGAGAAACTCCCAGGAAGTGACAGGCCTTCCTGTGCTGAGGAATCTTCTGTGGCTGCTTCCAGACATTATCTCTGCCTTTCTGCCTTCCTTGTTGGACTACTTCCTCCAACCCCCTTTGCCTGTTGACTTCTCAACCCCGGGAGAGCAAGTATGAACACATGAGCCTGGCTCCCTGGCAGGCTGGCCTTGGCTTGGATCACAGCTACTGTGCGCTGAAGAACCTATCACGTGACACTCGCATGGGGCAGCCTCAGGTCTCCCCAGTGCCTCCAGGCTTCCCCCCTGCCTCCCTGCTCTTCCCTTCCCTTCAGCTCTAAGATCTCACTCATCTGTTGCCAACTCTGGGGAGCTTAGTTTGCCCTGTCTTCCCTTAGTGCTGCCCACAATTTTCAAAGGACTCTTATTACCTCAGTGTGTCATCTGGGTGGTTTGTTTGTTTGACTGATTGATTGTTTTTATTTGTTTTTTTTTTTCTTAAGTCTCTGTTAAAAACAGATCATCAGTTTGTAGAGACCTGTCAGACAGAGGAGCCTCCCTAAAGAAAGAGTGAGGGAATATATATATATATATATATATATATATATATATATATATATACACACACATATGTATATATATGATATAAATGTATAATTATATGTAATATAATTTTTCAGCTATAAAGAATAATAAAGTTTATGTCATTTGCAGGAAAAAGATGAATGTAACTAGAATCATTTGTATTAGGTGAATTAAGCCAGTCTCAGAAAAACAAAAATCCTATATTCTTATTATGTGGTTCCAGAGTTTATATCCAAAATTTCATGAATGTATACATAACATGAGAGGGGAAAGTGTCTAAGAGCAAAAGGACTAACAGAGATGAGAAGAAGGAAGGGAAGAAGATATCTTCACTGCACACTCGGATGAAAGGGTCCGTGTTTAACGTTGCACCATGTATAGTGAATGCATACAATGAAAAGTGTTTTTAAAGAATGATGGGGTGTGTTCAGACTGATCGGGGGCACTGCGCTGGAGGTGGGTCATCCTTCACACTGTGCACAAATTTTCTCTGATTGGCCAAGACCTTAGCACTGACTGACTCAGTATTGAGAAGAATGATGCCACAGTTACTCCTTGAAGCTAATTAGATGTATGCTTGGAGCTAGAAGCAAGGACTGGAGCCCAAGTCTCATCGGCTTTCTAGGGCAAGGATAGATACCTTTCAGGTGAAGGGCTCTGGTGAGACAATGTCACCTCGACTTGCTGGATCCCATTGGAAGGGGAGTCATCACAAGTGGGCTTGTTCTCCAGTGTCCTGTGTTAAGCAGGCTTGGGCTGGCAAAGCTATGGGCAGAAGGCTGAGCTACTAGAAAAGACAGCGTTCTCTCTCTCTCTGTTGCTCTCTATTCTTGTGGCCTCTGAGTTCTTAAGATTGAGTTCTGTGTGTGCAATGTGTGCACTTTCACACACACACACACACACACACACACACACACACACACACACACACACACACACACACACATTCACAGTGTTATTGCTCTTACCAATGCCTGAATTCTACCATTATCTATCCTGCACTTGTCCTTTGTAATTCTTACCCAAACTATTGTTATCAAATGACGTCCCACTCAGTGCTGAATGATAAAAAAGCAGAAAAGATAAAAAGCTGAGTGACGAAAAGCATGTGTCCTCTTGTCTTCGGTGTACTTCAAAGACAGGCAACACTCAACAAGTTGAAACAATGAAGAAGTTAATATCCCTGAACTTAGAGGGACCAAGAAAAGCTGCACAGAGCAAGAGGCGTTTGACTTGAGCTTAACCTAGGGGAGGGGGGGGAAATGTAGTGGCATTTGCAGGTAAACAAAATCCTGTTAGAATTTTCTTGGATTTGCTATTCCCAAAAGAGTTATAACATTCTTATCCAGCTCTTCCATCTGAAGTATGTCTTTTTTGTTGTTGTTGTTGATATTTACTTTATTTACATTTCAAATGTTTTCCCCAGGTCTCCCCTTCAGAAACCCCTTATTCCATTCCCCCTCCCCCTGCCTCTATGAGGGTGCTCCCCCACCCACCCACCCACTCCTGTCTTCCCTCCCTAGCATTCCCCTACACTGGGGCCTCGAACACTCTCAGGCCTAAGGGCCTCTCCTCCCACTGATGGCCAACAAGGCCCTCCTCTGCCACATATGTGGCCAGCACCATGGGTCCCTCCATGTGTGTTCTTTGGTTGGTGGTCCAGTCTCCAGGAGCTCCGGGGGGAGGGGGGGGGGAGTCAGGCCAGTTGACACTGTTGCTCCCTCTATGGGGCTGCAAATTTCCTCAGCTCCTTCAGTTCCTTCTCTAACTCCTCCATCCAGGACCCCTTACTCAGTCCAATGGTTGGCTGCAAGCATCTGCCTCTGTATTTGCCAGGCTCTGCCTAAGCCTCTCAGGAGACAGCTTATCATGCTTCCATCAGCAAGCACTTCCCAGCATCCACAATAACGTCCGGGTTTGGTGTCTGTATATGGGATATATCCCAAGGTGGGCAGTCTCTGGATGGCCTGCCTTTCCTTCAGTCTCTGCTTCACACTTTGTCTCCATATTTCCTCCTGTGAGTATTTTGTTCCTCCTTCTAAGAAACA
>CM052705.1:78950142-79001115 GCA_028551405.1 Uromys caudimaculatus | reverse complement strand
TCATGGAATATCTTGGCTTCATCATCTATGGTAATTGGTAGTTTTGCTGGGTATAGCAGCCTGGGCTGGTACTTGTGTTCTCTTAGGGTCTGTATGAGATCTGTCCAGGATCTTCTTGCTTTCATAGTCTCTGGTGAGAAGTCTGCTGTAATTCTGATAGGTCTGCCTTTATATGTTATTTGACCTTTTTCCCTTAATGCTTTTAATATTCTTTCCTTGTTTTGTGCATTTGGTGTTTTGACTATTATGTGACAGGAGGAATTTCTTTTCTGGTCCAATCTATGAAGTTCTGTAGGCTTCTTGAATGTATGTTCATCTCTTTCTTTAGGTTAGGGAAGTTTTCTTCTATAATTTTGTTGAAGATATTTATTGGCCCTTTAAGTTGGGAATCTTCACTCTCTTCTATACTTATTATCTTTAGGTTTGGTCTCCTCATTGTGTCCTGGATTTCCTGGATGCTTTAGGTTAGGAGTTTTTTGTATTTTGCATTTTCTTTGACTGTTGTGTCAATGTTATCTACGGTATCCTCTGCACCTGAGATTCTCTCTTCTATCTCTTGTATTCTGTTGGTGATGCTTGAATCTATGACTCCCGATCTCTTTCCTAGGGTTTCTATCTCCAGGGTTGTCTCCCTTTGTGATTTATTGTTTCTATTTTCATTTTTAGATCTTAGATGATTTTGTTCATTTCCTTTGCCTGTTTGATTGTGTTTTCCTGTGTTTCCTCTTTAAGGGGTTCTAGCTGTTTACCTGTGTTCTCTTGTATTTCTTTAAGAGAGTTATTTATTTCCTTCTTAACGTCTTCTATCATCATCATGAGATGTGATTTTAAATCTGAGTCTTGCTTTTCTGGTGTGTTGGAGTATCCAGGGCTCGCTGTGGTGGGAGAACTGGGTTCTGATGATGCCAAGTTGCTTTGGTTTTTGTTCCTTATGTTCTTGCCCTTGCCTTCTGACATCTGGCTATCTCTGGTGTTAGCTGGTCTTGTTCTCTCTGACTGTGGCTTGTTCCTCCTGCAAGCCTTTTTGTCAGTACTCTTTGGAGACCAGCTCTCTCTGAGATGAATTTGGGTTTGGAGAGCTATGGCACAGGGTCAGCTCTGAGGTGCAGACAGAAGCCAGAAGGATCCTGTCCCCAGCTGTTCCTTGGTTCCTGTGTCCTGATGGCTCCGCAAGAGTCCCTCTTGATCGAGGATTTTGAACAGAAGTGTTGGTCTTCCTGTGCTCGAAGGTGTGTTGGCACTGCTGGGAGACCAGCTCTCTTCTGGCACTATTTGAGTATGGAGCACTGTGTCACAGGATCAGCTCCCCGGCCACAGAAGAAACCCGGAAGGCCACTCCTCAGTCCCTGTGTCCTGAGGGTTCTGGGCTGGTCCCCCTGAGCAGAGGTGCTGGCCTTACTCCCGATCACAGGTTTGTCCACATTCCTGGGAAGGTAGCTCTTTCCCTGTGCTATTTGGGTATGGAGCCTCGTGGCACAGACCACAGGCCTAAACCAGAGGGCTCCTCCCTGTAAAGCTTTTCAGTCTAATAGTTTGTACAGATAACTTCAAGATATCATAATACCTACCACCACCATATTGTAGTCATCAGAAATGATGTCAGGTTAAATTGTGAGTAATTGGCAAATAGTTCTACTTATTCATTTAAAAAGTATTTTTTAAGTGCTTACTAACTATATGCAAGAAATGAATGCTACATTAAAGAACAGGACAGACATGCTCCCTGTAGTAATGAGGATTGGGGAAATGGCCTGCTGATGAAAAGAGTTGGGATGACAGACATCATTACCAGGGACCTTAACTTAGTAACAGCCCCTGATTTTCTGACAGATATCTGCTCCAAGAGAAGGATCCATACCTTAAGATTGAGCCAGTGAGGTCGTTTGCTTTCACGTGTTTAGAGATGAGTTCTCAGTTGGATTCATGATCCCTGGAAGACTCAGTGTCCAAACTTTTCTCATTGATTAATTCATTCATTCATTCACACCCCAAACGCTGCCGCCCTTCCTGCCCCCCCTCACAAAGTCCCTCCCCGTCTCTTCTGAGAGCCCCCCCCCCGTATCTTCCCCCACTTCAGCCCATGGACGCATCTAATCGTTAAGTTTCCAAATTTTGTTTCAGCTATAAGGGGATCCTGGGAAGATTGGCAGAACATTTAAGGTTGGAACTGTGACGCCTCTTGCCGCCACAAGGGGGCAGATCCGGGAGCTCAGAGAAAGCAGAGAGGAAGGAAGCTGCTTTGCAGCTGGGAAAAACCTGATGCCTGAAGAATTGTGGGAGCCCCACCCAGCTCACGGAATCCAGCGACAATTCTGCGATTCATTTGTCACTTGAGCTGATTTTTTTTTTCACTGTTTGGGATATATTTCTGTTCCTAACTACCGACAATTTCTAAATTAACTGGTAAACTTAGCATGCAGTAAGGGTTTAGTTCCAGGAAAACGAAAGCAGCAACCTTGGTAAGAGGAGAAAAAAAAAAAAAAAAAAAAAAAAAAAAAGAGCCCTGATACAGAAGAGCACACCCACAAAAGCCCAAAGGAAGGACTGAAGAGAAGGCTTGATCAATCAAGTGTTTCCTAAACAAGTGAGGACTCCCCAGTTCAGTCCCAGAGTCTGCACAAGAGGGAGGGAGGGAGGGACGGAGGGACTGAGGGACGGAGGGAGGGAGACTGGGGTCTGGTAAAAAATAACAAAGCCTGGAGTGACAATGTTTGCCTGGGGACAGGGAAGCAGGAGAATTCCGGAAAGCTCCAGAGCCATCTAACCTGGCACAAAAAGACCCTGTGGAAGGTGAGGCTCAACAACCAAGATTGTCCTCTGACCCGATTCACAACCTCCACTCACACAGGCACACACATATCTCATGCCCGAGGGTGCACACACAAAAGAGAGAAATAACTGGTAAAGCAATTATGATGTCCCTCTGGTCTACACACACATACACACACACACACACACACCCCAATATTGCTACTAGGAAGTATGCACTTCTCTCTTTTCCATAAGAAAAAAAGATTTCCAAAAATTTGCACAAAAAAATATCATTTTAATGATAAATAAGACGAAGACATCTGTGAAATAAGAAATAAAGAAATCACATGTTGGGTCTTCCGACCCTCACACGTCCATAGCATGTACACACAAGTTCATGTGCACTTGTGCACACATGTGTCCACAGATATTCATGCACACCAAACTGTGTACACAGGCATATTCACATGCATACATACACACTGTGCACATGCATATACACACATAGGCATGTGTGCTTATATATACTATGCATCAATATGTAAACATGTACATATACACATTCATGTGTGCCTGCTCAGACACATCCCTGTGCAGTATATGCAGGCACATGCACACACAAACACACAGCTGTTCCCAAACAGTTTCAGGATCTTAGGTAATGACAAATTCAACAAGGTCCCTCCAGTTGCATCAGAGCTGAGACCTGTCCTAGCACAGGTGGCCTCTTCATATCCAGCTACTTCAGGACAGGGATATATCTGTCACAGCTGGGGTCTCCTATGGCCACTGACACCTGCCCATTATCCCTAAATTCTGTGTCCTTGCTTGTTCTTTTCTGGACTGCATAAACTTCTATCCCCACTTCAAAGCCAATGCAAAGTATTTTCCCCTTTTTTTCCTTAAGTGTGCCTAGCATTTTACCCTCTGTGGACACTCGCTTGCTGCTATATTAATGCCCCCAATACAGTTACATGTTTCCTGTCATTTGCTCAGGCGCATAGCAGACAGGTGGGGAGGCAAGCACCCTCTCCTATATGACACTCTTGGGGTGTCCAGGTGCTGCCGCACACCAGCAGGGGAAGGATGGAGCAGAGCCAAGTTCTGAGCTCCAGTTCTTCCCTTGTGGTGTCCAGGTCCCATGCACTCCAGGCAGGAAAGGATGAAAGAAAGTCCAAAGCAGGTGGGTCAGTAGGATCCTGGTCCATCAGTGAATGCTGGAGGTGGGGGTGGGGGGCAGGGGCATCTCCTCCAAGGATTTCAGTGTAACCTTACAGCTCTTCAGGGTTACAGCTCTTTTAGAAAACAGCTGTCTTAGACAATAGTCAGCAAAACACTTTCTGTGTATTATTTGGGATAAATCAACAGGGGAGAGAGAAAGAGAGAGAGAGAGAGAGAGAATTTCTTCATAGGAGGAAGTTTCCCTAGCTGAGGTTTAAGGTTGGGGTGGGGATACCTCATTTGCACTGAGAGGCATTCTAGGAAGGTGAACTTGTAATTTTGTCAAAGATTACATGAGATTCCTCAGGTAGAAGATTGGGGTTGGGCTCCCCAGATCAGGCAGAGAAGAGGAAGCCCCAGCAAAATGGTATGCAAACCATTAATTTTTTTTTCCAGTATTAGAGACCAAATCCAGGATTTTACAGTAGGTAAGTGCTCTCCACTGCTGAGCTCAGCCCTATACCACAACCTTGGCCCTGGGGAAACGTCCCCACCTTTTGCTAGGTGTCTTTTAATTTAGAGGATAAATGAGATGAGCCATATGTTCTAGAATGGTCTACCTAGTTAGCTCAGCATTTGACCCATTTTTTTCTGAATACTCAACATGATCAGCTGCCAGGAATAGCTTTGTTGGCATCTGATCCAAATGCCCAGACTTTCCCACTAAGCAGGCAGCTCCCTCAGAATGGGCTGAGCTGTCCACTGCTAGGCTGGGCAGCTGATAATATCAATAGTGAGGTTGCACACTTGCAATATTTAAACATTTTTTATGTATGTGGAGATTTGGCCTACATGTATGTCTGTGCACCACGTGTGTGCCTGACACTCTTGGTGGGCAGAAGAGGGCAGTGAATCCTTTGCAACAGGAGCTGAACATGCTTGTGAACTGACTGGTAAGTCCTGGGTTGAGAACCAGGGTGCTCTGGAAGAACTAGTGCTTTTAACTGCTGAGCTGTCTCTCCAGTTATATACTCACAGATTCCATTTTTTAGAGCTATACACAGCCAACAAACTTCATTACTTATCCAAATAAGCCAAAGCTACAAATCCCTTCATTTAAGATGCATTTTCTTCCAGGATTAAAAAAAAAAAAAAAAAGAATACATACAACAGTAAGAAAAGCACACACAGAGAATATCTGGTCCATCTTTAGGAAACGTGAAATCGAGCAGTGTGTTCTTTAAAGAATAACTGGTTTTGTAATTTAAGCCAAAACAAATGCCAGGCAGTCCAGTTCCCTGAGGTACACAGAGTCATTAAGGAAACATTTGTTCCCTTGAGTCACTCTTGAGGATGTCTGGCTATGGCCTGAAAAAGCAGGAAAGGAGTAACGAAGTTGAAGGTTGGTTTCCCAAAGATAATAGTCTTCACCTGGCGGGGGCGGGGAAGCAGCCTGGGCTTCTACTGTAGCTGCTGTGATTCTTGAGCACGGAGGGAAATTAAGGATGCACACAGCTGCCTCTATAGGAATAATGACTAAAGGTGTGAGTCTAAGAACAGGAAGGCCAATAAGGGAATTATGTGGGAATCTTCAGCCCACCCCTTACTGGCTTACTGAGGGAGTCTTCACCTCATCCCTTACTGGCTTTCATGGTGCTGGTTTTCCTGTCTTACACACTAATTGCCACAAAACCCATAGCCAGGAAATCCACTCATCAAGTGGGTACTAGTGAACCTAAACAGCCCATTTGAGGGGAAGACACCTGAGCTGTGGGAGACTCCGCAGAATGAGAATCACAGGATTTCAGAGCTGGTCTTCCACTCCCCTCACATTGGTGGAGGTTTGAGTCTTTCTGTTTTCAGACAAGGCATGTCTTCTTTGGTCTGTCTCCATGTTGAACTCACTAACTGAAGGTATTCTAGATTAGGCCACACACTTATGGCAGGAGCACGGAAAGTCTGGGAAGGCAGCCGTACTTGCACATGCAAGAGGGCAGGAGATGGGGGCTTTGTTCCAGACAACTGGATAGAGGAAAGTTTTTATTTCAAGCAATATTATAAGACTGAACAGCCGGGCAGTGGTGGCGCACGCCTTTAATCCCAGCACTTGGGAGGCAGAGGCAGGCGGATCTCTGTGAGTTTGAGGCCAGCTTGGTCTAGGAACTCTGTCACCATGTCTGCTGTCTGAGAGTGTTTCATTCTACCATAACAAAATATCTGAGACTGAATAACTTACAAACAACAGAAATTTATTCCTTTCAGTAATAGAGGCAGCGAAATCAGAGGTAAAAACGCTGGTCAATTCAGTCTCTGGTTCCAAGGTAGTGCCTTTATTGTGGAGTCTGTCCTCTTCCAAAGAAGAGGATGTGTGTCTTCACATAGGAGCACAGATAAAAGAATGAGAGCCACCCCTAAGCTTTTCTTGTAGTAGCATTAGTTCACAATGAGTCTTTGTGACATAGCCTTCCATTAGGCCCCGCCTCCCACCACTGTTGCCTAGGGACCAAGGAGGGATTGCCTTCCACCATAGCCCCGCCTTGCCTTCCCCCAAGAGACCTCACAGATTTCATGCTCCCCTGAGCATCTGAGCTCCTAAGCTGGACCAACTGTGTCAGGAGAATGTAGAGACCCGGGCGGTGGCCCTTGGCTGACAAAGCCAATGGCTTTTCTCTCTTGTGTATAGTTCATTTTACATTGAGTGAATCTGTCTTCTATGAAGGTTCCATGTCGGGTTCAGCCACAATCTTCACAGCTCAGCCTGTTCTTTGGTTTTTTGCCTTCTACCATCTCCCTTCTTGGGATGTTTGCTTCTCTTCATTTTGAAAGCTGCTTTCATTTGAAAGCTCCCCCCACTTTCAATCTGTGTGATTCAGAAAGCTTTGGGCTGTGCTCACCCTCTCTCCCCAACTGCCCACCCTATTCAGGCACACTCAGGATTCTTCTGGCTTCTGACCCGTCTCAGAGCCACCTGCATTATTCTCTCAGCTCAACCAGTCAGATGGTTATGAATCCAGCTGTGGCTTGCTTTGCAAAGTCCCTCCTGTTGTTCCCATTACACTCTCCCAGCCTTGGCCAGCAATGCCCTGGCTTTTCTGTTTACCCCCTCGCTTCACCTGATACACCTTCCATGCCTCTCTCAGGCCACAGCCCTTGCTATTCTGCTTGGCATAGTGATTCCCATGCTGCCACCTCAAGCATAAATTCTTCTATTTTACTTTGAAACATCTGGAAATACTCTTAAGTTAAATTCATTTCAACAATTAACTCTTGCTCTTCTGTGAACAGGCTGCTTTCTTTGTTAATCCCTCTTCTCCCACACCTAATACTATTTTTCTGCTCTAACTGATATCCACAAGTCCACCTCTGCCTTACTTCTGATACTGGTAGTCAGCAAGCTTACAGAGTGGCCTTTCTCTCCAGAGAACTAAGAGCACCCATCTTCCCATCAGATGTTGAGACGCTTCTCCACAGTCCCCACAGCTGTCTGTGGAAGGATCTTGACTACAATAATGGTAGAGAGCATCAACTCACAGTTCCACAGAACCGAACTTTTGCCATCTTTTCCAAGGGCTTTGTAGACGTTAATCACTCGAAGCAACTCTGTGAAATAAACACTACTAGACTCATTTTACATACAAAGAAACAGGCTGGGGTGATTAAGAAATTAGATTTCACTGGCAGTGAATGGGAAAAGAGAGACTGAACCCAGGGGTGCTGGAGACAACAGCGATGATGAGCAACAAAGGCACTACAGGCTTTAACCCTAGTGCCGAAGCCTCCTGGGTCTGCCCCACTCCTCAGTGCTAGTTTCTCTGGGACTCATATTTCCAAGCTCCAGGCTTGGGTTCTAGATTCTACTGCCTCCTCTTCCTGTCTGTGGGGCTACACTCCTGCCTATGCCACCAGCCTAAACTCTGTGCCTTTCTTCTATCCTAGGCTTCCTGTCCTCCTGCCCTTCCCCGATACCTCTAGTGTTATAACACGTGTATGGACTTATGGACTAAAGTCCTTTGTGAAGCCTCCTTTATCAAATATATGAAGATGTACATATATGTGTGTTTATAATTGTTTATTTACTAGATCTTACAAATCACCACACCTGCCGGGCTGTGGTGGCACATGCCTTTAATCCCAGCACTTGGGAGGCAGAGGCAGGTGGATTTCTGAGTTTGAGGCCAGCCTGGTGTACAGAGTGAGTTCCAGGACAGCCAGGGCTGCACAGAGAAACCCTGTCTCAGAAAACCAAAAAAAAAAAAAAAAAAAAAAAAAAAGAAAAACAAATCACCACACCTACAGCATCCTATATTTATTTGGATTGTTTTATTTTATGACACAGGGTCCCACGTTGCTCATGATGGCTTAGAAATTACCACGTGGCTCAGGATGGTACTAAACTCAGGATCTTCCTGCTTCTGCTTCACAAATGCTGTGATCGAGACACATGCCGCCACAGCCAGCTAAACGTCCTATTTTTAATGCCTGTGATATAGTATCATCCAGCAAGAGGCTCGACTAGTTTCTTCTTGCTCTCACATTTCAAAACTTCATTGGAGTATCCATATTTTCATCCATTAACAAATGCATTACAATTACCTTGCTGAAAGGTCTTGTGTTTGTTTAAGCTGGCAGGCACACGTCCACCCCCCAGGAGCTCAGAGTGGCTTATCAATTTACTGCAACATTGTTATGTGACCATGAGGAAGGGGTTACTTATAGGAACACAAACAACTTGTCAGTGACTACACTAGTGAAGAAAATATCTCTCCCTTTCATAGTAACCATTTCCAAGTTATTCCTATAGCTATAATTTATAAAATAACCATAACCAGACACCCAAACCCAAGGGATAGAGATGACAATGCTGCACAACTTCTTCCTGCTGAAAACAGGTGACGGAAATTCTTTAAAGGGGTGCGGATGGGTAGGAAAATTAGAAAATTTAGTTAGACTTAAGAAGCTAGCTTTAGCATCTGTTATCCAGTCTCTGTATGCTTAGAAGGCTCAGGGCTTGACCGAAGACAGACTGGATCTGTCTGAAAGGTTGGATGAACCGAGTCCATCGGGAATCAGCAGCAATTTCTGAAGCTGTTCTGGAAGCAAGTCCCTGGACAGCACCTGGTCACTTCAGTGTCTCCATGGATGAATCTTGTCAGAGCTACAAATTCTGCAAATGCTAGACATTCACAGATAGCCAACACTTATTTCTTGGGAAAGCAGTGTGCTTGGAAGGCAGAGGCTGACTCCAGGGGTCTTCCTCGATTTCCCCACTTTTAGTTTTTGAGACAAGCTTTCTTGCTACATGGGAATTCAGAAAGTCCAAGCAATCCCCCTGTCTCTACCTCCCAATACTGGGTATTAGACACATGTGCTGCTACACCAGATGTTTACATGGATACTAGGGCTGCAAAGCTGGACTATGCCTGCACTGCAAGCACTTTACCAACTGAGCCATCTCTTTTTAGAAGCATGTGTTTTAGACACAATGTTTTTTGGAAAAAGCTGTTTAAGAGACAGAGGGCTAGAGTGATAACCAGGAAGCTATGATGTTCTAATCAGGATGCAAACTGGGTATTGTCATTACCTCCAGGAGTGTCTTAGGGTTTCTATTGCTGTGAAGAGACACCATGACCACAGCAACTCTTATAAAGAAAACCATTTAACTGGGGCTGGCTTACAGTTCTGAGGTTTAGTCCATTATCATCGTGGTGGGAAGCATGGCAGTGTGAAGGCAGGCATGGTACTAGAGAAGGAGCTGAGAGTTCTACATTTTGATCTGCAGACAGCAGAAGACTGTGTGCCACACTGGGCATAGCTTGTACATAGGAGACCTCAAAGCCCACCCACACAGTGACATACTTCCTCTAAGGCTACGTCTACTTCAACAAGGCCATATCTCATAATAGTACCACTTCCTATGGACCAAGCATTCAAGCACATGCTCTATGGGGCCATACCTATTCAAACCACCACAAGGAGCCTGCATTCAATACAATTGTGCTTTTGTCTGTGGGCATCACCTAAATTCTCTAGGGTGAGATCTCCTCCCAGGACCATTCCTTCATTCATTGTTCCAGGATAATAGGACACAAGTGTATAAAGCAGTAGGCAGGCAGGAGTGTGTAAAATATTCTTCAGTTGAAACCAAAACCCAGTGAAAATACATGAAGTAAGAGTAGCAATCACTTCAGCCATCTGTCTGAAAGGCACTCACACCCTTAGAGCAAATCTAAAGAAGGAAAAACACTAAGTTTTGGGATCGTGCCCAGGATTCTTTTCTTCTAAATATAGAAACAAATATTTAAGTCCCTGGTGCATTTGCACCAGCTGTCCGGGTTGCTCCCATGGTTCTGCCTTCCCACAAGACAACTGCTGCATCTCCCTGGGCAGAGAGCTCTCTTCACCTATGCTGATGCAATCCGTTTGGTTCCATTCAATTATGCAGGGATCCGGGAAAGAATGTAGCATTCGGACCAGACACAGCAAGCCGCTTAGCATTTTAGAATGTTTTTTCAGATCCTAATGGCCCATCAATGACATCAAAGTGGAGAGTTTCTATAGTTGCCTCATCTTGAAAGGCAGAGACAGCACTTGCTAGTTTATTTAAGTCCCTTAATTATTTACTATCAGTACAGAAAATATCCTTGGAGAGTTTGACATAAAAAGGAAGGTTAGCCTAGGCAGATTGAATAAAAATAGGGCAATGGGGATAAAGGTCCACAGCCAGGACAGTTTCCCTATTCACAGTGACCACAGTTTTGCCCCAGACATCCCTAGTAATTATATTGACAGTTGAGCCACAACTGACTCCAGGAGTGACATTGACCATCTGGCATGTACATCTGGCTAGTCACCAGTAGACATGGCCCTGAAGCACCTTGGACCAAGGCTTCCCAGAAGGAGGCCAAGTGGAGTGACATCATTTTAATTTGATAATTAAATAATTGTCATGTATTTTATATTACCAACAAATGAAATGGAGGTGACGAGGCAGTAGATTAAGCCTCTATATTTACCTTCCTTTTGAGCTAGCAAAATACTATGACAAGAGTCACCCTGAGTGGCTCTGCGTTTTAGTAATAATGCTTAATCTTCATTTGTCATAAGGATTCTGCTATGCTTGCATTTACACAGCACCATTTACAAACATTTCCAGTCATCGCATTCGTGAGGTGATAGTAAAAGTAGCTTCCAGGTAAATGGATACTTGAAGATAGTTATCGCTGTGTGGAACTCCTGGGGAAAGTATAAAAGACCTAGCCCAGCATGAAGCAAGATCACTGGTGAGGTGCTCACTATCTCTGGTCCAAATTACGCACACTTCCCCAGATCCCTATCCTTTGTATGGGTCAGTTTGTTCTTGGGTTACTAAAATAATTATACGTTTAAGCAAGATGTCTGACTGGATGCGCGCAGGAAAAACTGCTGTCTGTGTCTGGTTGCAAACACCTTACCCCGGCTGTTTGTGTGCCACACACAACCATGGCTCATAAAGGACTTGGCTTCATTGTTTGCGATGGCTGTAACAAACAGAGAAAGACTGCTTCTCTCTGGTGCTTCCGCCTGCCTATTTCTCCAGGTAAATCTACCACCAAGAAACAGTGGGCACACCTATTGAGTTAGTTGGGAAGAAAGCAACTATCCTTGATGCTGACATCTATAGAAAGTTCTGTCTTGTGGATGACTTTGGCTACCTGACATTCTGGGTCAGTTTTCATAAAGAAAACGCACTGTGAGGAGGGTGCATCTTCCAAGCCCTTAAGCAAATGTTGCATTGAAAAGAAGCAGAGCTTCCCACTTTTAAAATGTGACTTCTGGAATTCAGAGACATCCAGCAGCTGCCATGTCCAGGATCCCACCTCCCCTGCTTCACAAAGGGTTCTATATTTTGCCAGTAATAAAATTTTATTAGTAACATGTCAAATATGTCATAAAATACAGTTACCTTTCTTCTTCCTCCAAACTTAAAAAAAAAAATCTGATCAAAACTTCTAACCATGACCCAAATATTTTTAAATGCGAAAAAGACATATTTTAGATTATGTAACAAATACACATTTCCCTAAAATAAATGTTGTAGAATGCCATCTGCTCCACATCTGAGTGCATTCCCACGGACCCAGACTGCTGCTGCTCTTCTCCCTTCATTAACGGGCTATTATGACACAGGATTTCACAATAGTGATACCAAGACCTCATGAGCAGAAGAGAGCCTGACGAAAACGCTCACCCTGCTCAAACTAGACAACTTATATAGATCTTCATTTACATTGATACTTCTGCACCCCTTTACTGTGACCTCCACAACCTGGGGAAATAAGGGGGGTCCCTGGCAGGGGCAGGATCTTGTAAAGAACAGAGCTCAAATGGATTTTGAGCCAAGGGGGGTAAAGGAAACAACCCGGGGGTCACATTCTAGCTTGGAGTTGACAACATCCAGAATCTTGGGTTTAACATAGAGCATTTTGAACTACCGTTTGACCAAGCAAGAGATTGTTAAAGTCTTGTTAACTCTGGAAGCTTTTACACTTGCTCCAGTGTTGCCCTGTGGAGCTCCCCTGAGGGAAGAAGTCCCCTGACTTACAGTAAGATCAGGACAGAACTCTACCCATGCTCCACTTGTGCATTTGGTTTGGATCCAAACTTCCAACCATCCTAATCAGTTTCCATGCATGTTGCACTGTGTTATATTTGTGACTGTTTGAGACAAATGGCTTTATTTATTGTTGTGGTTTATTTCCTTCCTTGCTTTCCCCCTTCAGACAGGGTTGTTCCATGTGGCCCAGGCTGTTCTCAAATTCACTATACAGCTGCTGAAGACCCTGAGCTCCTGACCCTCTTGCCTCTACCTCACAGGCACTGGGACTGCAGACGTGTGAGACCCACACCCATCTGTGTTTTATGTTTCTTAAAAAGGATGGAAAAAACCAGCCAACAACATGCTATGGAAAACAGACATGAGCATCCTCGTGTATGGCTACATTAGCGTTTTTGTCTTGAAATTACAAATAACCTTTCTACTCAACATAGCATCTACTCAAGAATATTGACAAATGAAGGCATGGGTCCCGTTGAAGACTTACAAAAGAAGAACCTGCATTTGTAACAAGACCACTGGGCAACTGAATGTGCAAAGGGATTTCAGAAGTACCAACACAGAGGAAAGTTCTTAACTCAGCCAACTGTATAAAGCCTTGAGGAAAGACAGAATTAGCTTCATGTGGAAATTTTGTCCCAAAATGTAACAATTTTTAGACATGATTCACTTTTTCAAAAAAAAAATGGCACTTGTCATGTTGCTAATGTATAGTAATAAAGTTTAGCCGGGCAGTGGTGGCGCACGCCTTTAATCCCAGAACTTGGGAGGCAGAGGCAGGCAGATTTCTGAGTTTGAGGCCAGCCTGGTCTACAGAGTGAGTTCCAGGACAGCCAGGGCTACACAGAGAAACCCTGTCTCGAAAAACAAAAAAACAAAACAAAACAAAATAATAATAAAGTTTAAGACTATGTAAGTTGACATATATTACATAAAGTATTTGAATTAATTATATACAATCTTTGATTGTTTTCAACACAGGGATTTTTCCCAGCAAAACATAACTATTACACTGAATTCTAAAAACAAAACAAGAAAACTACCTTACCTCACAAATACTTAGTGACTAAGTATGGTCACTTTTTTATCAAGAATTGTGTTCAATCAATAATATTACTGTGACTGGATTCTAGTGTGATAAACTCCGGAACTCTTTCTCAGAGGAATTCAGCCAGGAATTTAAGCTATTACCCTCCTATGACTATCTCTGGGCAGAGCAATGTCCATGTAAGAGAGAATGGACAGAAGACCGGGGATTAGGGACAGACTGCAAGTCAGAGACGCAGCTCATGGGACAGAGAGAAGATGGCTTCGGTAGCAGGTGTTTTTAAAAAAACCCCAAATCCATTCAAATCAAAAGACAAATGAACAAAGGCCGTCTTCTCTGACCTTATTCACGCTAGACCCTTTCAGGCTGTGGCCTACCCATTATGATTGTCCTTTACAGATTTCATTGACATCAGTATTAACCTGATTCACCTATAAAAGAAGAAGAAACAAGAGAGGTGGAGGGATTGTTGTATACCTGACTTTGCTTCCCTACTACCTCCGTAGAAAACATCAGAGATGAGTGTGGACCAGCATCGTTACCACACGCAACGGAGGCGTCCTATGCTTGCCAGCATAAAGTATGCTGTGACGCGCAGTGCGGGCGTCCCTTTTGTAACCTGCTCTGCGTGAGTAAAACTTCCTCTTCCTTATGCATCTTGTCACCTGCAAACACTTTTGGAGAAAGATCTTGGATAACCACTGCAGTTTGGAAAAGAAGAGGCAAGTGCCAAATTATCTCAGTCATCTTATAGGGAAACCGAGCAAGGTGGCTGTGTATCACTCAGGCCATGGCCCAGCTCAATGCTCAACTCTAAGAGAGTCTCAGTGAGTGCTGAACTGTACTTCTGTCCAAGTCCCCTGGCACTGACCTGCTTAATCTTAAAATGTGCATTAAAAATGGCCCATGCATTTGAACATATACATTTGTTCACGGCCTCAGGATTTAGCAGCCCCTCCAACTGTAGTTTCTTTTTTTCCTTCACTAGTCTGTCCAGAGTCCAGAGTCAGCAGTGTTTTGGGGTAATCCCATATTTCAAACTGTTCAAATCTCATCTGTGCTGAGTTGAATCTAAGGTTGGGCATCGTTGCTGAATGAAAGAATCCATCCGTTCAGGCAGCAGGCGTTTTATGTACAGTGGACACAGGAGAGAGAACATGAGCACAGCAAGCAAACGGCCCCTCACATGGAACGATCTATTCCTTCACTTAGGTGCCCTGCCTGTCACCGGTCCCTGCCCTTGATTTTCTCTATCTTTCTCATCTCCTTTTCCTTGTGTCTGTGTGCTCTTCTTTGCCAGGCTCGTGTGTGTTGGGAGGGTGTCTGTGCATGCATATCTATGTGTATATCTGTATGTGTGTGTGTACGTATGTCTGTGTGTCTGTCTCTGTGTGTGTGTCTGTGCATGTATATCCATGTGTGCTTCTGCTTCTCCATTTCTTTGTGTCTGCCTGTTTCTCTCATGTGTGTATGTGTATCTGCATGTCTGTGTGTTTGTGTGTGCATACTTGCGTGTGTGTCTGTGTGCATGTGTGTGTGTGTGTTGCTGTGTGTATCTGTGTGTGACTCTGTGTGTTATTTTTGCCAGAGTATGTCACAGTATCCTCAGGCGAGCAGAACAACAATGACACTCAGATTGTTCATCTCAGCTCCCCTATCCTAAGGACGCCTTCTGTCTCCAAAGAAAGGATGCCTAGAGTCAAAAGAGCTGCAACTGGTGCTGGCACCGTCTGTAATGAGACATGCAGAAGCCATGAACAAAGCAAACCTGGATAGAATCTCCCTATATCCCAGCATGCCCTGGTAAAATCACAGCCATCCACGGGCTAACTCGGGAAAGTCTGAAGAATTTAAATACAAGTTAGGAAAAAAAAATCAAGATAACACTTGTCAACTCCTTATCTATGAGCTGTTTATTGGGGCAAATTATTTGCACTAAAAAGTATTTTTAAATAACCTGTTTTTAAATCAATGCATATTTAAATAAAAGTAGAATCACAAATACCACTGGCTTCTAAGACAGCTTATATACGAATGTATAGCTCAAAGCACTCAGGTATGATGTCCTGAAATAAAATGGATTTTACATCTGTTACTGGTTCTTTGTCCTGGAGTTCTGGCTTTGTTTAATGTTTCCGACACACAGGAAATATTACAAATATACACTTTCTTGATGATTGTTCCTCCTCCTTTCTCTTCTCTCCCAAAATATGCATATTTCTACACTTAGCCAATGTATAAAAAAGCATGTGTGTTTTTAAAATGTCACACCTGTTAGCATTGGTGGCCTCTTCTTAAAGACCTTGACATAAACCACAGCAAGTGTGCATATCAGTAAAAACTTAAAAAGCATTAGATAACTGATTCTATTTTTAGACGTATAATGGCATACTAATCCTAACAAATTTAGAGTTTTGGACTAGCCTCTATTTTAAATAAATCAATATTTTGAAAGAACTTTTTATGAGAAATGCAGCCTTTTATAAGCAACGAAATAAAAATATTAAAAGTCGGTGCCAAATCTTGCTCTCCAATCAAATCCAAAATATTTTAAATATTTATATGTGGATTTCAAAGGCATCTCACCATTCACACTGACTTGCCTGTATGTCTTTACCTCTACTATAAATGATACTTTATTCTAAAGTACTTTTCGTAATGTTGATTGGTAAACCTGACACTTGGATCAACTGGGCATCTTTGTAGTCTTGCACAATACCAAGCAGTTAGAGCACCTGTATTCTTTGAACAGATCACTTCAGTGACTCACCAAGGGGCCAAGTGTGATATCACAACAGTAAGATGTAGCCAGCCTGGTTACAAGCCAGCGCCTCGGCTGGGGATGACACTGTGCTGGCAGTTGCCATATTTGAGTTGCAAAAGCTTGATTATCTTAATTTAGCATCGTATTTCTGTCTGACATCGTTCTGAACAAAGCTCAGAAAGCACACCAGGAAGGGAATTGTCATGAAGCCCTGGGCAATATTTCCACGCTACCCCTGCACTCCTTAGTCTAGAATCTTAGCTTTGCCAGCTTCACTGCCATTGTCTCCCTAACACTACTCTTTGAGTCTTTGGTATTTTCTTAAATACACCTTTGGCACCTAGTTTTCCCAATCTATTTTATCAATAACAGTTCTTTCAATGAAATACTCCATGGGACAAAATCTTCAGACCCTGAATTCAGACGTCTCACTCAAACCTCAAGAACAGGAATGGATCAGTTCCAGCAAGTTCATAAACCTAGCCAACATGTTAGATCATCACCCCTCAAATTGTCAAACATAGGAACTTATCAGAATTCTCTCCCCAAAGGCATTCTCTGACATTTTTGTTAAGTGGTAAGTGATCGACTACTGTACAAAAATCAGTGCAATGTTTCAATCCGGCACCTTGCGTGAGTTCTTAGCAAGGTGAAGCAATAAGCATTATGTCTAAATTCTGTTATTCACACCAACTTTCCAGAGCAGGTTTTTAAAAACTTATAAACCTACTAAAAAACATGTTCTTCCTGCCTACCCTTTTCCTGAGCTTCACAGCCTATATTTAAAAAAAAAAAGTTCATAGTAAAGTTTAAACTCTTAAAGGCCCATCACAAGTTTTAATCAACCCGTAGAACTTAAAGATGATCCTATATGCAATGCTAATTTATTACATTTCATTCTTAAAGAGAAAGTCTGCTACGATCAAATAAGAATAATCATCATCAACAACAACAAAAACAAAAGCAGATGAGCTTGGGGGACTCTGGTTACAGTCAGCCAGGACGCTGCTTCTGTGCTGGCCCCATCTCGGCCGCCACTCATGATTAAAGAACACTGATGACAAACAGCCATCCGGCACGATGCTTGACAATCCAAAGCATCTCCGAAGGAATGAATCGAGTCAAGAAAATTAGATTCATTCCACCTTTAACCCTCAGGGCCACAGCAATATCAATTTAATACACTGAGGGTTTTTGCTACTTATCAATAAGAGTGGCAGAATTTAGGTGAGGAAGTGGCTTAAGAATTTTAATCTAACAGGTTGACCAAAGATCAATCCCTTTCTATCTCAAAACAAACCAACAAACAAAAACAACAACAACAACAACAAAACCAAAACAAACCAAAAACCCCTTTCCTCTAATGCATCAATCCACTGCTTTATGATAAAATGGGCATACTTCCGTTCACTGTGATGGCACTAGGGGTTGGCTGGGGAATACCCATTATTCTTTTCCCTCGGTTCAGCATGCGTCTCATCGTTGAGATCAGGTGCACTGGTAATTAGTGTTTACTAATAACATCTTCACTATAAACAGTTCAGGCATTTAGAAACAAAATATCAATGAACTTAACAGTTACTTTAATTCATTTTATAAATGAGCAACTGAGAATTTTGCTCCAAGTGGTCACCGGTGTAGCCCATCCCATAGATGGCGTTCTCCGAAGTGTAAGGCACGATGTGGTAGGAATGCAGCTCTTCATAGTAGAGAGACTGGGAACAGCACTCCTGTACCACAAACTTCAGCCGCTTTCTGGTATCAGAATAGGCAGTCTTACAGCAGGGAGCTTCCCTGAGGTACTCATAGCTCTCTCTCTCCGTCTCTAGGTGTATCTTCCTCAGCAAATTGTTAATTAACACAGACCTTCTTAAGTAGGTTTCTGGGTCTTCAAGAAACCTGAGCTTCTCTAGAGAAAGTTTGAGGATACAAGTCCTGTCTTCGGGCAATATCAGGTGCTAGGAAGCAAACAGAGACGTTACTCTCCACATGGGACACCAAAAACTAGAGCTTTGAGCTACCAATGACATTTGGGAGGGAGACTCGGGAGAAAAGTAAATCCTTACTTTTGGAAAATACCCATGGTAATCTTGATGTAAATCTTCTTCTTCTTCTGCATATTTTCTCTTAAAGTAGGCTACTTTCGACGTTGTTAATGAATATGATAGTACTTCTCTTGGATAAGCTAAAACAGAAAAACAGTTGGAGAAAGGTCAGGTGGCATTGTGGCAAAGAGCATTTCATCCTGTGGAGACCATTTGTAAGCAGAAATCCAGCCACCCCAGAGATCGCCACCTGTTCACCAAACAGCACTGGTGTTGGCAATTGTCTTAAGATCAAAATACCATTGGCAGAGAAATGCCATTTCAGACACAAAATAGATGGTCGAGTTTAGAGTTCTATGTTCATTTCCTTATGTAGCCCCAGAAATCAAACTCAAGTACTGTTTAATGTTGTGTCTTCTCGTGCCAAAACATGCCCAAGTTTGAAATTGATACCCAAAACGTAGAAGTTCATAATTTTCCCTCATTCTTTTGTTAACCATTGCAATACTCAGGAGAAAGTTGATGCTTCTAGGCTAATCAAATTGACATAAAATAGTTGGCGCCCAATTACACCTTTAAAAGAAATGGCATAATTCCCAACAACAATGAAGCATTTTGTCCTGAAGCCCACAGATAAATGTAGTCTTCACCCCTCATCAAGGAAACTTCTCTTTGTAACAGATGGAGACCACTATAGAAAACCACAGCCCATCAAAGGGTGGAGTTGTGGAGACAATGGACACATCTACAAGACACACCCACACCTGAGGCTCAGGGAACATCCAGAAGAGGAGGCAGAAAGATAGTTAGAGCCAGAGGACCAGGGACTTTGCTGTGAGATTGTGTCTCCTGGTAACATCAAAAGCGACACAAAGTCTCACCAACATGACCACCCAAATGTGAGCTGAGCAGGGATGGACATGTTAAACTGGACAGGGAAAAGCCCAGGAGGCAGCAACTCTACACAGAGAACTGCAGGCAACTTAGGAAAGCTGGGAGTGGGAGACATGGTCCTCCCCAGGGAAGAGCACACCAACTGTCCAGAGCAATGCATCAACCACGAATATATATATATATATATATATATATATATATATATATATATATATATATATATATATATATATATATATATATATATATCTCCAAGTAACCTCATATGGACTAAGAAAGCTATATATAGAAATACACAAATGCATATATGCCATGCGTAAACAACTGATAAAAAGAGAGACTGTGAATTTGAAGAAGAGTGAGCGGGATGTTTGGAACATTTTGGAGGAAAGACATAGAAGGAGGAGGTGATGTAATTAAAACACAGCTTCAAAAATAAACAAATTTGCCGGGCAGTGGTGGCGCACACCTTTAATTTTTAATTCCAGCACTTGGGAGGCAGAGGCAGGTGGATTTCTAAGTTCGAGGCCAGCCTGGTCTACAGAGTGAGTTCCAGGACAGCCAGGGCTATACAGAGAAACCCTGTCTCGAAAAACAAAAAACAAAAACAAACAAACAAAAAAAACAAAAAACAAAAAACCAAATGTTAACTAATTGATAAAATGGTCCTGGCATTTAACATAATTGAGGTTAATAATGAGTTGAGAGAGAATGTATATGTATATATATGTATATATCATGATTGGTTGTAGTGTAATATGTGAAAGTAGAAAACCTTTGTTTCATCCTTGGAAATACTACTGCAGATGAATTTTGACTTTAAAGAAAAACAGTTTAGAAGTGGCAGATTTCCAAAGGAGTTCCCAGAATGTACTCTAGATGGCGCTGTGGCCACAGAAAGGAAGCAAGATCAAACTTCCAACACAGCGGATTTCAATTCACAGCAGAGAGGCTGTAGAAAACAGAATGCAGTTTGATATTCACTCAACCTCCGCGGTCCAAGGTGGAAAGAAAGCTTACATTACAACTGAGTTTACTTCACCCTAACCCAGCAGTTCTGTTAGAACTCCATGACTCACAAGGTAATTAGCATATAAAGACACATGGGTTAAGTAAACGGACACTGACATTTGATGCTTTCCCTCTAAACTCTAGAGCTTTTACAAGTGTAAATATTGAAAATATGCTCTTCAATAACCTGCCTTCTGTAGTGTTTCCTTCGTCTTGGAGCCATGCCTGCATGCTTCACACAGCCCTCCTGCAGTTGGGTGCTCTTCCTGAGCCAGTAAGGAAAGTTCAAGCATCCGAAATTCCCACTGCTGTCACTGTGGCTTGTAAACCCAAGAAAGCCTTAAGCTAGTGTGGGCACGTTTCATTAAGGGATCCAGGATTCAAAACACCTGCGTATCTGACCTAAAGGAGAAGGTGGCGTGACAGGGACTCATAGCTGAAGCTCTGTGCACACAGTTCCTGGATTTGATGAACAAAACACAGCCTATGTCAATTTCTCACTTATTTGAAAGGGTTAGGGGAAAAAAAGAAAACTGATCAAATAAATAAAACAAATGAGTCCACCCCCAAACTGAGTTTTCTCTCCTTTTCTTTTCTTTTTCTTTTTGTTTGTTTCCTTTGTTTCTTTTTTAAGATGCAGAAACTGCTGGGGCTACATTAAAAGCTATCCAGCAGATAACTAGATAACAAAACTTTTGTTTATCCCTTGTGATAATTACTCATATTGTGTGGGTAAGAATGTATGTGTGTGCGTGCACGTGCATGTATGGGTGAGTGTGTGTGTGTGTGTGTGGTATATGGATGTGTATGTCTTGTTTGTGCGCGTCTGCGTACAGGTGCACAGACATGTATGCACGTGCAAGCAGAGGCCAGAGGTCAACATGGGTTTTCTTCCACGATTGATCTTCCTTATTTGAGATGGGGGCTCTCACTGAACCTGGACTCACAATTGGGTAGACTAGCTAGCCAGGGATCCCTAGGGACCCTCTTGCCCTTGCCTAATTAGCCTTCAGGTTATAGGGCCTTGCCACAGCCTGGCTTTTACATGGGTGCTTGGGCTCCAAACCCAGGTTCTCATGCTGAGCCAGCAAGCACTTTGCATGCTGAGCCACGCATGTCCTCTATTCCTCTTTAATTAATTGTCTGACTAACTGATGGAACAGTGGTTCTCGGGTGTTAACAAGCATCAGAATCTCCTGTAGGGCTTCTTAACTACTGGGCCCTTCCCTCACCTTTCCAGTGGGTCTGCAGGGGAACTTTTGCACCCAATCCAACTGAGATCTATGCCAGCTAGCCTGGGACCACATTTTGATAGCCCAAGTGTTACAGCACTAGGCAACTGTACTAGTGGGCAACTGACAGCCCAACAACTGGGTTGATTGATATTGTTGTGGTGGTTACTGCCTCCCTTATCAGCTTGGGTGCCCTTTTTTTAGCACCATGAGCAAAGCTAGCTCACATTTTAATTACACAGTAAAGAATAAAGTCCATTTTCAACAGGAGTCCCTGGATCAGTGTCCGTTGCTAACACTGGCGCTTGAGCAGGTCACAGTGTTTCTTGGCAGGATCGGATGACTTCCTCTAGTGAAGGGAAGAGTGAGGAAAGACTTGGAAATAAGAAGCACTATCATGCCCTAGCAACATTGTTTCCATCTATACATGTGTCCTTTGTTAGATCTTGGCTTGCTTTACCGTCTTAAGTATGCAGCATATGTAACTGCTCGTGAGTGACACAATGGAGTGCACATTGCAGCCTGGAGGTGTCAGAGTTACTGTTCTGTCCTCTGCTCCCAACCTGATCCTCCAGGCAAGCTATTTCAACTTAACGGATAAAGATATATATATACAGAGATAGATAGATAGATAGATAGATAGATAGATAGATAGATAGATGGAAAGACAGACAGTCAGAGACAGACAGACAGAGAGACAGACAGACAGATTGATTCTGGGTCACTATATTCCAGAAACTATACTAAAATATAGAATGCATCAGACTCTGAAAATACAAAGCAAATACTCAGAGGTCTAGACCTGAGCCTGCTCCTCCTGGGTAAGGAAGGCTCTTAATCACTCAGTTTATTGTTCTTGAGGACACACACACACACACACACACACACACACACACACACACACACCCCGCTGATGAATTGCTGAGCACCTTTCGAAGCTGCTGTCAGTTTGGCAAGTCCCTCCATGCTGGCTGCCTGGCTCTTTGCAATGTTTTCCACATCACTTTTTGGAAGATGGTTTTAGCCATTTTGAGGCTAAAGTATGAAGCCAACGTAAGTTGCTACATCTGTTACTTGCTGGATTAAAACTCAAAATCTTCTGAGCTGGCAGCTATGCATTGGCCGTGTTTTTCAACCTCCTCTGAGTGCAGATGAGGAAACCAGGGCCCAGAAGAAACTCTAGCTGACAGCCAGTTGTGTAGCTAAGAGTTGGGGGTCTGGAAGTGGGTGGAGGCATAGATTTACTCTCAGGCTCTCTTGCTTCATAGTTGTGTGACTTTAAACCAGTTGCCTAAACTCGCCACAAATCCCATTTGTTTAGTGGGGTTGCTCACGCACTGTGGCATCAGACCTAATCCATGGTAATCCTTACATCAAACCACAGTTCTAATAATGAGCAATAGACCCAGGCCAGGCTCAAAAAAGCCAAGTGCTCCTTACCCTACCAGCTCTGACCTAAAGATCATTTCCACCACCCAGCCACTCAGAGAGGATAATTATTAGTTGAAACCTCCAGGAAGATATTTCAGATGGTCAGGGTGAAAGCTATTATACAAATCCCACAACAGTTCTGAGAATGTGTTTCTGGTGTATTACTTATTGGTTATACATTTGGGGCTAAAGGAAAAGAGAACTGTCCTCTAAACATTTAGCTCATCTCCTGGATAATTCATTAGTGCTAATCTGAATAGCCAAAGATGTTCACTTGCCGAGATTGAGTTGACAGAGATGGATGTGCTTAAGTTCCTGCAGCCAAAAAAGCTTGTAATTCACCTAAAATCCAATGAAATAAACAAGACCAAAATGACTATATGCCTTTAGAGTCAGCATTCTGGGGTCTGGGAACAGTATACAAACTACAAAACTGAATTGAGCTGAGCCAGGATTTTTTTTTCTGAAGCAAAATAACTAATGCTGGTTTGAACAGAAAAATTATTTTTAATGTTGTAACCTCTGGGTCACACAAAATGTCTGTGCCAGGTTCCATGAATGTCACAGCCTAAGAGCTCAACAAGTAACACCACGAAAGCCACAGATCAGAGTGACCCGCCTGTCACTGGAGCTTGGGCAGGGCAATTCATACATATACCTTTAAATAAATGCTTAAAATGCAGTTACAAACGACTGTTTCCTTAGTGCTCTGCCTTTGCCTCCAGGCACGGGGATCCTGTCAGTGTTCAAGTGATTTCATTTGGTAGGAGGCCAGGGACAGTACATTAAAGAAACATCATCAGCAAATTAATTTATAAACACTTTGAAAGGGCAGACAGCAGCAAAAGAACAATCCCCAGCCCAGTAATTTTTCTTTTTAGGTCAAAGGAGATACCCAAGAAAGAATTAGGAGAGTATCTTAGTAGTCTTTAATTTTCCCCAATGTTTTAATGAACACATGATTAAAAAAAAAAAAATCAAGCTGAAGCCACCTGGTTAGAGGTGGCTTTCCTAGCCACTAACAGAAGGAGCAGAGGCTGGTCTGTGGGGAAAGTACACACCACCCACAGCTGATGCCCACTGTAGATAAAATGTGGTCTTATCATTTCTCCTTTTGTGACGTTAGCCTGGCACTGGCCTTCGAAAGGTCTGTCTGAACAATGCTTAGCCAGTAGGAAAAGTATCAGACCTGATTGTTTTTATCCTAAAGGCTATAAATACTTTGATTTCAAATTAGCTAATCTAGGGCTGGTGATGTAACTCGGTGGTAGACCATTCAGCCTGCATGCACAGGACTTGGGTTCAATCCTCAGTGTAGCCAGAAAAATACAAAACAAGCAACAACAAGAATTATCTCATCTGACCCGTTAGCCATGCTTTGAGGTCTTGCTGCATGGCTTAAAGCAGTCCACCAGGACAAAACCCAGCTCTGTAATTTGTTCCATGTCTACAGGAAAGAGCCTGGCGTTTTTTTTCCCCCCATGGGAAGTGGACGGTTTTCAATTTACTGATTTGTATGTCATTTAGCTGAGATGATGCTTTAAAATCACTTTCTTTGGCGTCTGTCACATGTGCTCATAATTTCAGTCCAATCACTGTTATGTAGCCCTTTTCAAAACATGAATATATATCCGACTCAGAAGCATCCTATTATATGTAGGACATTTATGCCCTCATTGATGTGAACCACGGATTACGTAAAACATTCATGAGTACGTTCATGAAGGCAGATGGGAACAAAGTCCAGGCTGTACTGCCCTGCTCTCACGGACATAAAGCTTTGCTGATATCTGACAGTGCTCTATCAGCTACCTTCATTCTGTCAATATCCCAGTACCTCTCTGTATGATATGCTCGATGGCAGCAGAACTCAGTGTCGGTGTTTAGCTCTGAATCAATGGAGCAATCTGTTTCTTCAGATTTACCATCTACTCCAAGCACAATATTGATTTTATTGGCAGTTTCAGATTCCCAACAAGTTGCAGATTCTGGAAGGCTTTCTTAGGAACTTCCAGAGACACTAATGGCCAGTGATTTCTCAAGGTAGCAGCAGCGTTGTCTGCCCTGAAATTCCTGATCCCCTGGCATAGTCCAAAGCTCAGACATGGACTACTGAACAGAGCACCAGAAATCCCACAAGCCTGTCCTGTTCTACTGATCACTGAGCCAGAGAGAACACCATTAAACAAGAGGTGACCAGCCGGGCAATAAGGAAGTTACGATGTGCCACAGCCAGACTCCTCCAATAAGCTATCCCTGCCAATGACCAAAGCCAAAACCAGAGAGCTTACAGAGTACACCTTGTGATTCACAGCTCTCTGGGGAATGCCCCCATGCCCTACATCCTTCACCTCACAACTCAGGATTGACAGAGAAAGAAAATTGGCCAAGCAACTACCTTTCTGGATATGACATATCCAAAAAATATCTCACTGATAATATCTAGAGAGACACTTGAACTCCTGTGTGTACCCAGGGCCAATGCTCAGAAAGGAGAGTTTTGAACCCTGACCTGTGGGTAACAGAGGCCTTTTAGAGAGTCCTAATCACTATTGTTCTCACTATCTTTTGTTTATTTATCACCCACCATCTTTTATTTGGGTGTATCAACAACCCCACCACCACCAAGGCCAGCTTTGCTTCTGTTGTCCAGGGTTGGTGTGAAACTCAAGTCTGAACTCCCATTCTCTTCACCAGAAGCCTTTGCTCTGCTCTTACGGGGCTTTATCAAACTTGATCTTATGGTGTCTGATTTGAGTTCCCAACTAGAGGTTCTCTAGCAAGAAAATGATCTTTACCAGTAAGGTGCTTTCCTTCTGTGGGTATGGGGTATCCTTGAATAGCACTGTAGCTCAGACAATCCCCCCAAAGCCACTGGCTGTCACACCCCAACATGACAAGTAGCATGTATGGACAGAACTGAGCCTTGAAGCTCCTGGTTCCCACTTCTCTTCAAAAATATCTCCAGTTTTTTCATGTCCTGACCCTTTGGGTAAGCACCTGAAGTCACACAGACTCTACTACATCTCTGCAGAGTTCCCAGTCTCGCACTGGTATCTCTTCCCCATCCACTCAACCATTAGTATTTGGAAGTCTCCTATTGCTCTGCTGTTGAGAAGGTTCTCTTAAGATAAGAATGTAAAAGCAAATCGTTGGACTTTTTTCTAAATATAAGGATATCGCCCGGCAGTGGTGGTGCACACCTTTAATCCCAGCACTTGGGAGGCAGAGGCAGGCGTATTTCTGAGTTCGAGGCCAGCCTGGTCTACAGAGTGAGTTCCAAGACAGCCAGGGCTATACAGAGAAACCCAGTCTCGAAAAAAAAAAAAAAAAAAAAGGCTGTCTTTTACACAACATCAGTAAACTCTTGTTGCCTTTCTTGTTGCCTAATACCACCCCCTCATTATCCCCACTAAGAATTATTGGCAGAAATTGGACAGCTCTGTATTGGTGTCTGTGTATAATTTTGAC
This sequence comes from Uromys caudimaculatus, assembly GCA_028551405.1. NCBI lineage: Eukaryota > Metazoa > Chordata > Mammalia > Rodentia > Muridae > Uromys > Uromys caudimaculatus. The sequence continues at coordinate 78,974,714 of CM052705.1, read as the reverse complement.
TGGGAAAAAATTAAAGTAATTGTGTTAGGTTAAGAGGGGGAAATAAAGTACTAGAAGTATTTAAATAGACGACTTATTTTTAAAAATTAAATGTAAATAAAAGACTTAACAAGACTGGCTTCTGTAGGCCCCCAGGCCCAACATGAAGGCAGGTTTCTCTTCCTTAGCCTCAATTCTGAGTTTAGTCAGGTCGTGCTTGCCTCTGTTTCTGAAAAAGTTATTTTTCATTTTTACATTTTCATTTTATACTTGCATTTTTATATTTTTCATATTTCACTTCATATTTATGTTTCCATGTAGATTTCAGAAGCATGCACTACTCTGGCAGACAGTCTAAGCGGGCTATGCACTGGCTTTCAGGTACACTTGAGACTTCAATGTTTTGCCCCTTGAAACTGAGCCATGAGTGGGGAGCCAGGGAACAGAAGCCTTGATGGGGATTTCAAAGGCTCCATTGTGTCTCGAGGCGTCTTCGAAGCCTCACAGAGGTTTCATGCCATGAATCCAAACATGGATGTTAATGTGCCCCTAAACACCTCACCACAGAGCGAGCAGCTGGAGAGGGGAGGCTGTCCCCAGACCTTGGTTTCATCCCTAAGCCCTCGTCTGCCCTGAGCTTGACCTAGGCATCATATCCCAGACACACACACTCTTTATAACCCAGAGTGTACAAGCGTGGATGGCAACTACATTGATGAGGGTCACTACAGATTCATTGTAGCTATGAATCCACCAACATCACTAGAATTAAATATTTGCTATCTTCATAGCATTTACTTTCTTAAAAAAATTAGGATTAAATACTATGCCCTTTTAAAACAGGCATGTTCACCACAATCTACACAGTACACATTCTATATACTGGGCTTTCATGATGAAAGTCGAGACTAAATTTTGAGAAGCTCTTTGACTTTATGATTGTGACAGTTGTCTCAATGGACTAGCAGTGTCATTCACAGGCATTAAAGGACATAGGGGCTTTAAACTTCTATGGATATTGCATAAGAAATGGGAAATATATATATATATGTATATATATGTATATATGTGTGTGTGTGTATATATATACATATATATACACATATATATACATATATATGTGTGTGTGTGTGTATATACATATATATATACACATATATATACATATATATATATTTATATATATATATATACAAGACTAACGCATATATACAAAAACTGATCATCATGGCTGAGAATGAGCCATGCACTTACACACCCCCTGGAAGACTGCAGTAAGTCTCATCTGTCGCCACAAATTTGTTCGTCATAGTAAAATATGGTAATTATCATGGAAGAAGAGAGGAGGGTGGCTGGAACCAAGAGCTAATGAGCAGTTTTGGGTGTTGTATATATCATTATCTTATCCTAATATTAAATGGACGATTTCAAAGTCTCATGACATTCATAAAGCCATATGAAATCAGAACAAGTTTTTGAATAGGAGTCTGAACGGATTCTCTCCAACTGCCTGTCTTTATGGAGGGTACATCTTTTGGAATTTGTCATTGTCATTCACTGGGCTAGTCACCTCTGGCAGAGTACTGCCCAGAGATACCTCGGTGCACCAAGCTCCACGGTGCTAGGGAGCTGAACATTTGTTTATGCATCAAATTCAGTCTTACAATTGGGAAGAAAGTAGTTGATTCTCCTTGGTCTCTACCATAAGTCTCCACGTAAATCAGCATTCCAAAAGTCCCCACAACCTCCTATGGTAACCTGAAAGATTCTCTCGCTTGATTTCTTTCACCCCAGGCCCATACTGCCAGTGTGCACAGAAGGCTTCTACTTGACATCTTCCGGGATCCAGGCTCCCTCACTTGGTTTAAGAGAGGCAAGTCTGCCAGCCTACAAATGTCCTTTTTACAGAAAACCTTTATTGACTTCTCCCCAGCAACCGCCCATAGAAACAGCCCCTTCTATTGATCTTGTAAGTTACTGTGATGCTACATTAGCATTTATTTCTCTAGATACATATTTAAACAGTAATTTCTCTTCAGATGGTGATTACCTGGTAATGCTGACTCAGACCGAACAGTGTATGTCTAGGACAGCCTCAGAAGATTTGGTGAGAACTCCCCTTGGCACATGGAGCATGTCTCACAGCCTCGGGCTCATGAATGGGGACCTGGGATCTTGAAACAAGAAGATATACTGACATAAGACACCTCTAAAGAATCAGGGATACAGGGACATGAATTATTAGTTATCAGGGCAGGAGAAGGTGGGTGGGGTGGGGTGGGGGCGGCACTGAGACGTTTGAGGTGAGGCCGACCTGGAATATGGTTTAGACAGAAAAATAAACCTTCAAACTGACAGGATCACTTAAGTTTAAGTAGGAGCAACGTCAACTCCCCCTAAGAGATCTGGAAAGTGCACAATAATTCATCTCACCAGTGATTTACTCGGGTGGTTATTTTGGGGAAATTTAATTTAAAAAAAATCACAGCCAGCTCTTGTATAATTTTAGGCTGTATCAACCTCCAAAATAACAAAGCAATTCACTCAAAACACCATAACTTGGTCTTTCTCTGACATACTGACTCTTTCTGGCAAGGATGAAGTAGCTGCTCCACGTTTGAAGAGAGTTCTCAGCAAAGGGTTCCGTTTAACCACACCTAGTCTGCATGGCTGTGTGCTCACGGATCTCATCATCTTCTATATTTAGAGAGACGGGCTTTCCAAGGGAAGACGGGCATCCAATAAGGACGATCCCATCTAGAGAGGTGAGTTACTATGGTTACTGCTCAGGAGGCTGAGGACCCGTGAACCGCTGCTCCTGGCCAGCTGGACCCTTTCCAGATGAGGACCCAAAACAGAAGCCCGCTCTCCATACATGTTGACTGAATTTAGTGGAGCCTACTTCGTGTCGTTTTATCCATAACCACGGGCTGCCTCTGAGCGCTCGCTGCCTCCAGCTCTCCAGCCTCGGGCAGCCAGGCAAAGCAAAATCAAGGAGGGTGGAAAACTTCTGAGCACTAACCGAACAGTAGCGAACAGAGGGGGAGTCTCAATATCCAATCCTTACATTTAAAAAACCAAATCAAGTTATTCGGGACCAGTGGCTGGTCACTTTTCAATGGCTGGGGGCGGGGTGGGATCCGAGGCCAAGTCCCTAGCCTCCCCCGGTAAGGAACGCGTCTTCTCTGGGCCTCGGGTCAGATGCCTTACTGGAGGGATCCTGGCATACCTTGCGAGGGGTCCACTCACCCGAAGACTGCGTGTGCAAATGTTTCACAGCTCCTGTTTTTTCGCGACGGTGTCACTCTTCGGACGGGCTCTGACAGCGACAGCGGCGGCGGCGACTGCAGCTCGGCGGGGCGGCCGGCTCCTGCAGGTCGGTCCCTCCTTCTCTGAAGCGCCTCTCGCTTCGGCTCAGAACGCGAGGCGGGCGCGCGGCTTTTCTAGGCGCGCATTGGACCAAAGGGAGCAGATGTTATCCGGTTGCTAGGAGCGTTGCTAGGAGGCGATGACGCCCCTCCACAGCCCGAAGCAACTTTCCTGAAGGTCTCGGGCGCCAGAGGGGGCTACTGAGAGCCAGTCTGGGAGCTCTACCGGGAAGGAAGGCTGAGAACGAGGGTCCAGCCACGGGCCACACTGGCTTGGTCCAGGAGAGCTGGCGACACGGGAGCGGGAGCGTCGCGGGCCTGAGCGTTTAGAGGAGTCTCGCGTCCCAGGAAACGGTCGCTCACTGGAGGCTGGATGGGTGTCCCCATGGAAGTTGAATGTGGGGACAGAGGTGGAACCGCACTTAAAGGTGTGAAGGATCCTTTGGCTCAGGACTGTATCCCTCTGTGTTCCTGTTACTACAAGCAGGTTTGAACAGTTGACGGACTTGAAAGAGGGAAATATTGATCCATAAAACTCAGCCATGAATCTAATTCCTTTGGGCACCCTATATGGCTGTCCGGTGTCAAGGATTTGGGGGTGGTGGCATCGGGTAGATGGAGGGGAGGGGGAGGTGTTCCCATGGGGTGTTCCCATGGTCTCATGTACTGCCTTCACATCATTAGACTTCATGTAAATGAGAGAAGAAAATAAACCCTTCAATTGTTATGAAATTTTCTGTAAAAAAAAATAATCACAGAAATGACACGAGGTTGGAAGAAAGATGTAGGGGTTTCCTGGGATAGTGGTCCAGAGTGTAGGGAATGAATATGATCAAAATACATTGTATACCTGTATTAAATTCTCAAAAGACAAATAAAATGTATCTTTTTAAATGCACCTCAAAAGGGTACTTCTACAAATGATAATGGGGAAACTATATATGTTCTGGTCATTTTTGCTTTATTGTGATTGCCACAAAGGTTTGCACCCTCTCCAGCTTCTTGATAGAGCTTATTTTGATTCAGTTTTTGTTCGAATTCTCAACCATTGCTTCTCATCGTCGCTATTGTGAAATGGCTTTATTTTATTGAGGAAAAAGATGGCAAGAACCTCAAAGTGGGAACATTTGAGTAGCCAATAAGCAAATTCAAGAAAGGAAACCAAAATACCTAGTAAAGAAATTCTGCCTGGCATGCTCCCTTGATGATCTATGTCTCCTAAGAAAGGAGTACAGAATTTCCCTGGCTCCCTAGAGAGTTGGGCCAGGGCCAGGATGGAAGTCAGCACCCCTGGGACTCACTTAGAAAGAAATATTGTGCTTAGATCCAAGCCAGGCGGCTGCATAGCACTGAGTTAAGTACTGTGGGGGTAGCCATCTCTTAAGGCCAGCAGGGACAGTGTGATCCCACAGTTCAGAGGTCCCCAGTACCTATTTAATGCCTTTGTCAAACTTTGATCTCTGGAAGTGTGTTTGCCCTGAGGTTTGAGACAATCATGAACTAATCTGGAACTGTGTAAAGAAGTAATAAGTAGCCCAGGCAGGCTAACGAGCTAATAATCACAAAGTTACTGTTATAGGGTCTAAAGGGGGACTTTGAGAACAGTTCCAATCCCCCAGGCAACCAGCAGTATGTCACATTACTTCACTATTGGCAGCAAGAGACTAAAATGGGGCTGCCATCTCTTTCTTTCTCACTGAGCTCTTCCCTGAGACACTCTGTACCTTTGTGACCTTCGGTTCCAGTCACACTGGACTCTCCTCTACCTTGTTTGGAGAAGGTCCCAAGGTGTCCTGTGTTATGTGCATGGCATTTCTTCTTTGATGTGCCTCCCTCTCGCCTGGCTTCCTCCCATTCAGCCTGCAAGATGCTGTTTAAATCCATCCTGGCTGCAGCTTTCCTAATGACAGCCCAACTCACACTCCCAGCCCACCTAGAGTACTGCGCATGCCACATTCTTAGAGCTCTCTCAGGATAGCAGTGTCCAGCGTGTAGCACACAACTCCAGGTACATGCCAGAGAGCCCAGAGCTGTGGTCAGTGTGGATACCTCCAGGTCTCTGTTTTCCTGAGCTGGGTAGCTGTCAGTCAGTGCCCTAACCAGACCATGAGGGAAGCCAGGAGCTACCGTCCTTTTCAGCTAGGGGTGTGGGAAGACTTAGTAAAGCACTGTACTTAGGCACCGACTTCGTTTCCTTTTTGGAGACCACTGTCTGGTCTCCATTAGCTGCAACCCAGAGTCTGATATTTTCCTAACACTCCTTTGCCAGTCCTCTGAACTGAGTGTGAGTCCTCTGAGGTGAACTGTCCTCTCTTACCTAAAAATGTATCCGCATGGGCCAGGACAACAGCTAGGTAGGTGAAGGGCTTGCCAGGAAAACATGAGACCTGAGTTCAATCCCCAGAACCCATCTTTAAAAGCTGAGCATAATGGCCTATGCTCCCAAGGCAGAGACAGACATATATATCATGGGGTACACGGCCCATCCCTAGTAATGGGGTTATACCTCAGGAGCAACACATCTGCCTAGCATGTATGAGCCTGTAGATTCAATCCCCAGAACTGAAGACAGACAAAAATCCCACCCATGATCACATGCCATACCACTATGGAACCAAAGCAGAGAAACCATTTGGGGGAGCAGCCTGACTAGCCAATGTGGGTGCATGTGCGATGTATCCGAACAGATCAGGGAACCTTGCCTTCTGTGATGTAATTTCCTGGTAATTGCCACATCTCCCTTTCGTGTAGGGCTCCCTTAAGAAAAAAAGTAAACATTAGAAGACGTGAAGGAAGGGTCAGGGTAATATCAGGGGGACAGAGTAGACTTATGGCAAAACTAAAAATAGAATAAAGGCACAGTTCTTGATCCCCGTGGGCCTATTGATATCTGCAAAGACTTGTGTTGTTCTTTGGTGACAGTATCTTGCTGCATACCCCAGGCCAGCTTTGAACTCTAGACCTCCTGCCTCAGCTTTCTGAGCACTGGGATAACAGGCCCATGTCACTATGACCAGACTATAGCAGGTGGAACTGCACAGATGCTTTCACTTCTGCTAGCTGTCCCTTTGAGCTGTATTCCCAAATCCTCCTGGAGAAACATCCCCAGAAACTGTAAGGCTTACATGAAGCTTTAAGGTGTTTATATGATGTAACTCATTGGTAAAATGTTATTGGAGATAGTTCATGTTTTCAAAGTAACCCTACACAAAGCACTACAGGCAACTAAAGACTGCCAAGAGTGGGAGAATTATAGACTTCCCTAGAGAAGAACACACCAACTGGTTATCCAAACCAAAAACATATATACAAGTAACATTATACAGACTAAGCAGGTTGTATTTGTGTGTTTAGGAATATATATGCATATACAGAAATGCATATAACAATAATTAATTTAAAAATAGGCCATGAGTTTGAAAGAGAGCAAGGAGGAGTGTACAGGAGGGACTGGGAGGAAGGAGAGCAAAGAGGGAACGATGTAATTGGTATATCAAAAAAATAAATCAAAGAGGTAAAAGGGGGTTTTATGTTACAAATAAGCCATGTTATAGACTTTTAAAACTACCATATAGGCTAGAAAATTTAAAGAAAAAAGATTCATGGTCTTGGAAAGGGGTATGATTTCAGCTCTTAAGGATGGGAGCATCTCAGCTGAAGTGTGAGGAAGCAGCAGTCCTGGGCAGAGGTCTGGAGGTACCAGATGACACAGTCTAAGCATAGGTTACCCAAAGACCTGTTTCTCCTCCATTCTTCTCTGCCTACAGCTTAAGCTGTGCGTTTTGGTACCTTAATACAGCACTTGGGACTTACTATGGCCCATACATAGAAGCATCCAGCCTTGCCCAGGCTACCAGCTCAGAGCTCTCTACCCTGCTGGACTTAGAGCCATCATTTCACCATTGTCCCTACAACCCTGGAGTGCTTGAAAGCCAATGTAACAAGCAGATCATGTTGGCCAGCCTGTAATATCCTAGTGCAGCCATAGGTGAGAGGGAGAAAAGAGCTCAGCACCACCACAGTGACAACACTGGAAGGAAGCTCATTTCAGAGGATGGACAGAAGAGAGCGTGTGAAATGCTGTCTAGAGGATGCTTACAATTTCCAGTTCATTTTCCCAGGCACATAAACCACAATTCCCAACTATTTTAAAAAGAAAAAATTATTATGTTGTTATTTAGTGTGTGTGCACATGCATGCACATGCATGAACACGCATACCAGGGCACGTGTGTAGAGGCCAAAGGACAACAAGCTAGAGTTGTCTTGGTCATTCCTAATGTAGGTCTAGAAGATGTTCTAGGAGCTCTGGCCTGGTTCCATGCTGCCTTAAAGACAGAGTTCTGTAACTGGTCCTGGCCAGTAGAGCTTGGTCAGAAGTGTGGCCACAGATCAGATCACTTCAGTCTCATGTCTTTCTTTTTCCCCTATCCACAAGGCAGAGTATTCCTTGAGAGCACAGGAGAACCCTAAGGTAACAAGGTCTCAAGCAGAGAGGCAGTCAGCAGAAAGCTGTGTGGTCAAAGAATGGGTTCAGATTGTGGAGTGAGAAACCTTTCTCATGCAGATATGCCCAAGTGGCACTAGTGCCACACCTAACATTGAAATGTTTCGTTAAAACAATGAGAATAAAGCCCCTGGAGTACAATAGTGTTGTATTTTCTTTGACTTGGAGGATTTTGGCTTTGCCTTCATGCTAGACCATAACAGCCTGGCTCCCTCTCCTTTGAGCTCACTGCCTCTGTACACTGTAAACTAATTAGAAATGAGTAAACACAAAAGATTAAGATTGCTGGACAAGGGCATCACTGGAGGAGAATCACCTCCACTCAGCGTGTGAAAAACCACATCTGCCCTCAGAGTCTTCCAGGTGCATTTTAAATTCAATCCCTCAAAGCATTCCACATTTGCTTCACTGCTCACCATAAAAAGCCCCCCATCATCCCAAAGCTCAGTAAGTCCTGTGGCTCCTCAGTGTTGTGCTTATGGTTTTGACATGCAAGTCTGAGGCTGGGATAGTTTTGAAGTTACTGTTTTTGCAAATGGTAAAATAATATCATTCAGGCTCATGAAATTTACACATTAATGCTGCAAAATATCTTTAACATAAAACATTTGACACATGTACATATAAACCATTGGCTAAAACTTTTTTGACAAGACCAGTAAACAGTGCTTTTACAAAATTGACTGCTTCTCAGCTTTGAATTGCCATGAATTCAGATTCAGTAGACATTTTGAACAAACTGAGGCTAATGCTGCTTCTAGGTTTCATTTTTAAACAAAAAACTATTCAAATTTGTCCTCGTGCATTTAAGTATCTAATACAGAAACAGATTTCAGGCTGTATAAAATGTGCTTTTCCACATCACTGAGACCGAGCATCCTGTACGATTTGCAGAAGAAAAACTGCACCTCTTCCAGCCATGAATTCACTCTTTACCTTAGGCAAACACGTCTCTCTGTCCTAATGGATTTTCAAAGATTGTTCCCAGCACAAGATTATCAGCAGCCTATGTCTTCCTGAGGGCCTGGTAGAGGCCTGGGATGTAAGAGCGAATTACCGACAGGAACTCAGAAACAGTACAAAAGTTAGAAAAAAGTACACGAATGTTAAGTTTCACAATTTAAAAATACCCAAACCACCTCTATCCCATCATGCTAATTGTTTACTGAAAGAAGTAAATTTATAAAGGGGTACGTTTTTATAGTTGTCTATTCTTTTGACAGAAATGTATCCAAGTTTTAACCAGGTACCCAAAGTCGTACTAGAAGAAACATAGCGCTCCAAAATTGAATGCCCTGATGATTCCTTTTCTTTCTCTCTTACATGTGCACATCCCCAGGGGACCACTAGGCATTGCCTAAAGGTGAACTTTCTCAAGAGAGAGACATGTGATAGAGGCCAGGTCTGAAATGCCTCTGAAGTCCTTAGAGGGACTGAGGGCAACTCTTACTTGACAACGGCCTGGCTTTGAGCAATAAACTTAACAAAAATTCTGCTTGGAAACCCAGGTGAAGACCCATTTTTATGCTAAAAAAGTAACTGCTATAATTGAAATACTGTATAAAACTGTTGCCAACCACCAAAGAGCGAGAGCAGGGGAGCACGCAGAGATGATACCTAGCGGAAACCAGGAACAGGGAAGAGATGATCTTATCAGTCTCTGTACCTACAGCATCCAGCCAGGAGCAGAGCAGTCCGGGAAAGCTCTCCCTGCCGAGAACAGCACGCTCCAGGGAGGGTAAAACCCTCTCAAGATGTCTCCCAAAATAGTTACATGTGCTCAGGATGAATGAGTCATTCACGTTTGCATTTTTTATGCAAGTTCTTCAAGGACACCCATCAAAAGTTGAGCTATGAAAGAAAACCAATGAAATGTTTTAAAACAACAGAACTGCACACGGTATGCATATGGCGGAACATGGATGTGTGAACGTGAACAACTGTTTCAGATGCCATATGAAGACTAAAAAAAATTAGAAATGTTCAGATTTATCTTGCACTGGGAACACAAAACATTGCTATAAAATCTTGGATGGTCCTTAAAAATGAGCTTTTAATCTTTGCTTTTTCTGGGAGGTCATGAAAGTGTGTATGGACAAAGGAAGTGACTGAGTGAGGGGTGGGAGGTGGACAGCCATGTTCTTCCGGAGAAAGTGCTTATGTGCGTTCAAGCACTCTTTTCAGTGGGGGCTATGATGGGGTGTATTACTTTCCACAAGCTATTGAGATTCCATTTTGGAAGATGGGGTGGGACAACTAATTTAGTGTTTCTTCGGTACTCAAATTGTTTTAAAGGAATGGGTGCACTCGACTGAAAGATGGCCAACCCCCAAAATAAAGATGGGGTTGTAATTTGTGATGTTGTCAGGGTTTAAACAAACCTGGGCCAGCAAGATGGCACAAGTCACAACACTTGCCAGGCAAGCCTCTGACCCAAGTTTGATCCCAGTAACTAAGTAAGAATGGAAGGAGAGAAATGACTCCACAAAGCCGCCCTCTGACCTCCACAGGCAACTATGGATGTGCACTACCCACACACGACATGCCCACACACACACACACACACACACACACACACACACACACACACACACACACTTTAAAACCTTTTAAGTCAGAACTTAACATTTTCTCAGAGGCAGAATCACTAAAGAACATTCCAGCTGTAACTTTTAGCAAAATTACTGGCAGAGATCTAAAAGTGTCAATTACTTTGATACAGCAACATAATAAAAGTGGATCTGACCCTAATATAAAAATAAAATAGCGTACAGTCTCCAAAAACCATGCATGTCTTTAAAAATTCTGCAAAAATGTTTCCCATCTAGGGTCTCATCCTACATCCACAGTAGGGGCTCACAGTTGTAATATTAATGGAAAATTAAAGAACTCTATCTCTACACCCTAGGGTAAACAGGTAAAATGGGCTAACAACCCTATATGATAGATACAGTGAAGGCTTGGGAGACTTGAAGTTTGCCATCCATCTTAGAGATCGTGAAAGGAAGGCAGGGTACCAGAATGCAGGCTTTGTTAGTTTGCATTCAACCTACATTGCTCAATCATAACTTCATCTCTGCTGTAGGGCCTAGGTCCACAGTGGCTGCCGGCAAAGCATAGTGCAGGCTATATACATAGAAGACGGTAATAGCCTCAGATATGGCTCACTGGGAAGGCCTCTCCTCCACGTGAATATCAGAATCATCATTCCAACACCCACCCGCTTGTCACAGGTCACTCATCCTGCTTGCGTTGGGTCACCCTTCCCCTCAGAATGCAGAGCTTCCAGATGCTTACAAGGCACTGTTAATGTATATGGTTGACAAAGGCAATATTGTGCAGCATGACAACACTTCCCTCAGCGTGTGTGTGATAGACTTAAAAACAGAAGCCAGCTTCCTATCCAGACTCAGTGGCAACATGAGTAGCACTCTCCAATAAACATAGACCATCTAAACCATTGCTCAACAAAATGCAATGGGATCACTAAATTTGGAGTCCAATGTATGAGGCCTTCGGAACTCTCACTGCTGAATGCCCCATGGCGAGGACTAAGGGCTTAGATTAGCCAATGCAAAATATGAGATTATGCAACTTCCCCCACCCATCTCTCCAAATAGAAAACAAGCCTTCTACCACCTATGTGACACTGACTCCAAGTTGAACGTGGCTACATTCCAGTGGATGGGTCAGAGGAAATAATTTGGTTTTCCTATGAACATTCACATTCAAATGTGCCATAGCAGATGAAATTAGAAGCAAAAGTAAATAGGTCATAAACTGCTGTATCCAGACAGCAGACTAGTACTCAATGCTTAAAAAGAAATGAGCTATCAAGGCATAAAAAGACACAAAAATGTAAATGCAGATTGCAAGCAAAAGAAGACAATCTGAGAAGTCTGCACACTGATTGATTCCAACTATGTGACATTCTGGAAGACAAAACTCTGGAGAGGATACAAAGAGCAGTGGTTGCCAGGACTTCAGTGGGGAGAGGGGATTCAGGAAATAGAACACAGAGTAGTTTTAGGGCAGTGAAAATTCCCCACATTCCGCTATGATAATACAGATACATGTTACATGGGCTTCAAAACCCACAGAACATACAACATCCAGGAAAAGCCCTAATGGAAGCCATCCACTTCCTAGGAGGCTGTGTTGGCATCAACTGACGGATTGCACCAGCTCCAATGTTCATAGTCAAGAGTGTGTGTGAGCGGGGACATGGGTAGGCGGGGATGCTGGGTTTTGTTTTGAACCCAAAATTACTCTGAAAAAGAAAGCGTAATTGCCTGTATTAAAAAATAATCAGAAAAGCATCATTGTTTAACCTGAAAATACAGGTCAAATGTCACCCTTACCAACATAAAATTTTCATAGAGTTCACACATTTTCTCTTCCTATTCATACATTCAAAATAAAATCTGTAATAAAATATATTTTAAAATTCTGGGAAATACTTTGAGTTTCTAATAAAACTCAATGTGTGGCTGCATTAGCTGGTAGCATAATAAAATCCTGCTGTATAATGTGGAAGAACTGAGCATAGCAAAGGTCACCATGGGGGCCCGGGAAATGTAGCAAAGTTAGTAAGCTTGGCCCTGGGTACCCACTCTAAGGAATCTGACTAACCAACCCTCTTATGAAGGAAGTGTGTCTCTAGAATTCAGTGCGTTATACAGAACCACTTGTGTGGAATTACCTTTCTCTTCCTGGCCACATTCCTCATTCAGAGTCTAACTGGCAGCTTTCACTTCCAGGTAAGATGACACACTAGAACCCCTCTGTATGACCAGGTTAACAAGAAGGGAGTCAGCCTAAGAAAGAACAGACCCATCCCCAAGACAGAAAGAGAGAGGATGTGGGAAATTCACAATTGTGGCAACAAGAGCTGAACACTGTAGACAAAGACAGGCAACACCATGAAGAAGCTGAGCCGAGCACAGCTCCCACGTGGGAAGCTCCCTGGCCATGGGAAGGATAACCTAGGCAACTATCCAGTGCCTTTTCTCAACTATCAAGGTGATTATCAGAGGAGATACATGTAGTCTTATGGACCATGGATTGAGCAACACTTAACCATTCTTCTGTAAGTTGTTTTAGGTCACCACAGATTCTGACTTACGTGGCATGAGATGTGGACACTTGAGCTTTTATGATGCTAAGAATGATAAGCAATAAATTCACTAGAAAGCAGCCAACCTGGGTCTTTTATTATGAAGTTGAAAGTATCAAGAATTAGATCCAGGGCTAAGACTATAGCTCAACAATGAAACACTCCATCTGTAAGAGCTGGGATTGGTTCCCAGACCACAAAACCAAATTATATTCAGACCAATTTCAAAATCAACCCGAGAAAACAGCTGTTAACCCATCTTCCTTATAAAATAAAAAACCAGATATTGATCTTACACATTTTACAAGGATGCCCAAATACAGGAGTTTTTAGGGGCTGGGGGGCTACTCGTTGTCCAAAGTCCTTTGTTTCACAGACAAATGGGTCACATGAACTTTCACCATCTTCACCTTCCTGCGTCTCACTTCATCTCCCTCTTTCCCCAGTCCTGTTGGTTTTTCCCATCTCCCTTCTGTGTCAAATATAAAAATGGTCTTGTCTATCTATAGAAAGTCTAGGCTTCAAAATGAGAGAAAATATGTAGTATTTCTTTTTCTACATCTGTCCTACCTTGCTTATTATGATCTCATGATAACATTTCATTAAAAACAAAATAAAACAGGTTAGTAGGGGTCTTGGTCCACATCCTCATCCATGTATTTTATAGCTTTAGTGTCCAGTGCACACAAACAGGAGGGAGCAGCCATTTATGACATACAGAGCCTCTAAGAACTGTGTCACGTTTGCCTGCCCAGACCTACCATTCCACTGTCTTATAAAAGAAATTCAATATTCAGTCACACTGAAGTTCAAATAACCATCTAACAGTCACCTCATGCTGTAACTCATTTCTTTGCAGGAGCGGAACACGGCATCCCTCCCTCTATAGATGTAAAACACCCATTTATTTTGAAAAGAAGCATAAACTGCCAAGGATATTTATTCTTTAACTAGACACAGAGTAATAACTTTTAAATCCTCTCTCCTTCACAGGAGGGGGAGAAACCGTCGCAGAAATATATTAAGTCCCAAATTACAAGATGATAAAAGAATTTTTTGCTTGCCTGCAGTCCTTGTCAGAATCAAACATGAAAGTAGAGGTTATTTGGAAGCAAACATATTGTTGAACTCCTTCATTCACCAGCCCATTTCTAGACCCAGTCCAGATTCCAGAACATTCTAAGCACCAATGACTTTTATTCACTCTTTTGAGTGGATACGTTTTGAATGTATCCAAACAATTTTTTAAAAGTCAAATGGATATATTAAGGAAAAATTAAGTCAACAAAAATTATACATAAATCTGGTGACACCGCAGGGAAATCTGCCTTCTCATGAAGCTCCAAGTCGATTGGTGATATTGTCATACAGCAGTAAAAAGGAAAAGTTCCCCGGAGACATTTGAGGCAGCCTTAGTGAGCACTCGAGGGCTGTTCACAGCGCTCAGCAGTGCGATTCTAAGAACATCCACAGGCCTCTATGGCTGCCGTCTGTGTTTGCACCATAAAACCTCAAGCTGCGCGCAGGTTTCATGCAGGCTGTAAATATAGGTGATTATCGCCTCCGTGTCTAGGATACGGCAATCTGACCCAAGGGGAATAAAAACAGTCAGCAGTCAATGCACCATACGAAAGGAAAGGCAGCCAAGGCCTGCAGGCACCCCATCATTACCCAAACAAGACCCGAGCAGCAGCTCCCCGGAGAAGACATAAGAAGACGAGAAAAATCCGTGTGGGGAAAATACACATCGGAAGAGCTCAAGCCAGGACTGTTGAGATTGTATACCAGATACTAAATTTAGAAGAATCCTCCTAAAGACACACTGCCTGGGTACCCTCCTAGTCCAGAATTAACACTGCCACCAGAACTTTCTGTTGTAAAAGTCATGCTTCTGACCGGGCAGTGGTGGTGCACGCCTTTAATCCCAGCACTTGGGAGGCAGAGGCAGGTGGATTTCTGAGTTCGAGGCCAGCCTGGTCTACAGAGTGAGTTCCAGGACAGCCAGGGCTATACAGAGAAACCCTCTCTCGAAAAAACAAAAACAAAAAACAAAACAAAACAACAAAAAAGTCATGCTTCTGGAATCTTCTTGTCAATTAATTCCCTCTTCGGGCAACTAAAGGCTAGCCACCAACTTAGGGACTGCCAGCAGTTTTCCCCTGATTCCTTCAGCCAAATGTGTCCCATTTCCTTCCAACCCACAATTAGAACATCTAGTTTGGACTACGAATAATTGTAAACAACTTAATGATTGTTTATTGGTAAGTTCTATGATTTTAATGTTAGCCAACAACTTCAAAAAGATTTGTAAGCTCTGCACCACCCCCAATAACCCAGTGATAGACAAGAGGAAATCGAACAAATACAGTTAGCTAATGAGAAACAACCTATCATACTTTTGCTGCTGTCCATGTTAAAGTCTCATCATTAAGTGTTTGTGGGTCCTTTGACTCTATCCATGTGCCAAGATCAGACAATGTACACTGTCCTCTCCAGTAGGGTTCTACTTTCCAGGTCATTGTGACCATAAGTTACTTCCTAGCCTTCTCACCTCCCACCCCACAACTGTATCGTGTCCCTACTTATCCCCACTGGAGAGCACTAAGCTAATTAATTCATGTCCAATGTCTCCATGTTGTTTTCCCTGAATCAGGAAGACTGGAATTCAATGTAGCATGTTGACACCTTGGCAGTGGGTGGAAGAGCAGCCATCGATCCCAGAGTCACACATAGTTTAAAACACAAACAGGGCCTGGGGATGAAACTCAGTTGTTAGGGTGTTTCCTGATATTCCCAAAGCCCTGACTCCAGCGCCACAGAAACTGGGCATGGTGGCATACACCTTTAATCCCAGCACTGAGAAGAAAGATGCAGGAGGATCAGACGCTTGGAACCTCAGTCACCTAGGGATCAGAAGTTCAAGGTCATCCTCAGCTGCATATGTGATTTCAATGTCACAGGAGATTCTGTCTCAAAACTACCACCACCACCACTTCTGCATAGAAGATGGTCAGCCCATGGTACCCAGTGACACTTGAGGTGCCAGAGTTACATGTTCCTGACTTCTGTGGATTAAAGATCAACCAATGCTTTTCTAAACTTTTAGGATGTCTTCATCACTTGCAGTATGAATCACCTGAAACAACTGGACATACTCCCATCGTGTGTACAAACTAGGCACCCTTAAAAGGAAAGGAGGTTCTGTGGAATAATGGAATTCCTTTGATTATGATCTAACAGGGATGACACAGATAACTGGTTCTCAATAGAACCTTCCAGTTGGACAATGACTCCTACGTCGTCACAGCTGAAAACTCCTTCCTTATAGAAATGTAAATATACAATGTGAGTTTTAAAGTCACACATATTTTTAAAGAAGATCCCTGCGGTATTACACTGTTTGTTTTTGTAGATCAAAATCAAATACATAGCCAAACCCTAGCAAGCTTTTTGATGAGGACAGGAAGAGGCCCTGTTTGTCTGAGAGCAGCAGCATGGGTTAAGAAAAGGCCTGTAAAGTGTAGTTAGCTGATCAAGATGTAAAGATAAGTTATTCAGGTTGTACATCACCTCCAAACCGAGAGAATAAAGGATGAGGATGGAGCTACTTCATGTCTATTATGATGTAATTTACTCAACCATGCTCATCCCTTGGTGAGATCTACTTTCTGGGCAAATCTAGGCCAGCTTCATGAAGTTTTTTTTTTTTTTCAAGTTCCTGAAAAAAAGCAATGTTTTGAGTTTCCCCCTCATGTCATAGCCACGTTCCTAGAAAAGCAGCAAACCTAGAACACTTCTCTCTCAAGCAGGAGTAGAAAGAGGAAGTACTAAACATTTGCTTTGTAGCAGCTTACAACTGTGACTTCACTGATATCTCTTCAAAGACACTTCAGAGGCATGCACTAAGTCTGCTTTCCATTTGAGGACACTGGGGTGTGGGCTGGGCAAGTCATTTTCTCTTGGCCACACAGCAGGTTCCATCTGAACCTGCCTATGGTCACACAGCAGGCGTTCACATCCCTGCCTGGGGGCGGTTTTGTTCCACACCTTTAAATGAGATCCTATCCCCAAATTGCTTCCATGGGGTTTCATGTCGTTTACAGATGATTCCTTCCACATCTTCATATACTAAGTCCTCTGCTTGGAAAGGACAGCCAGGTTTGGATGGACACACAGCACAACACCACACTGAAAGACCAGTAGCTCAGGAAACGTGCTATGTGACTTAAACAATGCTTTCCTTGGAAAGACTTTGGATTTTCAGATAATACCTTCCAGTACAGCCACAATATAAACCACAATGAGGAAGAGGCAACAGTCATCGTGTAACATGAATGTACATGTTGAAAAGGGCGAAGGCATGCTTCAGACACACTCTAGCACCCAGCACTTTGAAGAATGCCAACACTTGCATCAACGCCTGAACGGTCATCAAAGCATGGCACAGCCAGTGGCACCTAAGCTGAGCACCACGGATGCAATGGCATGCCGCCTTGCAAGCATGGCATGGATGGATCTTTTCTGAGGCCTCATCCGTGGCAGAATGCTGAGAATAGCACACTCAGAGTCATTACAAATTCTTATGTTAGGGAAAGCGGGGCTCCCTCTGCCCAGTAGCTATGTGATCAGTGAAAACAGGACCCAAAACAACTGTGCATCTCTCACAGGGAGCCAGGGAGGGAGGGGGAACCAGAGCAGGTGTGTGTCTGCCTGATGAATAGTCCATTAAGGAAGAAAGAAACTCGGCAATAGCCAGAGGGGAGCAGAGAGTACAACAGCCACCTCCATAACTAGTGAAACCAACCCTTCTCCATTCAGCCCTGAAAGAAAGCCCATGATGAAACAGCCTCCATAAACCCGGTGCGGCGTGTACTCTCGGTGATATTATCTTACAAGCACACACTTTAGGAATGAACTATTGCACAACCAAATGCAGCATCGCTTCCATGTCAAGCTCCACACAAGGTATTAATCATTAGCTAGCTAAAACGGGCAAAAAGCAGCTCTCCCACCACAGAGCCAACTAATTATCTTTCATAACTCTTTTGAGAAGCAAATGTAGCTGTAAACGCTCGAGTGAAAAACATGTTAAATGCATTTGGGTCTAGACTTTGCCAAGAAAATAAGAGAGTCTAAGTGCACAAAATCCAAAGATCTTCCTAAAGAGGAATTTCAAATCGAGGTTTAAAAAAAAAAAAAAAAATTCAGCCTCACACTTCAGTGCATCTTGTCTTTAGAATTTGATGTCTGTGCCATCCGCTGAGGGTGAATGCTGCTGCTGTACGATCAAGATGCACACATGCTATACAGTGAGTACCGCTAACCAAAAAAAAATAAAACAAAAAAACCCTAAAATGTAGGGAAATACTTCTCCCTTTGAAAGGGGAAGCATTGTTAACGTCATCCTAAGCTCACTATACCAGCAGAAAACCCAAAAACTGGGCAAGTCAAGGAGTGGAACAGAAAGCATAGGTGATTAGCAGGGACCCCAAAGCCATGGATGCAGGCAACATGTAGAGCAGGCAAACATGGGTGAGGGAAATCCAGGGCTGTCTGTACAATATATACAGATTTTTTTTCAAATGTAAATCTGAAAATGAATGCTGCTATTATGCCAGCGGCATAAAGGGGAGCATAACGAGGCTGCTCTGCTTCCCTTTCAACACAAGGCACACAGGGAGGGAGGGATGTGAAAAGCCGATTCTTCGCCGCTCCTCTATCAATTGCACTCAGTTCTACCCCATGACACAGTCACACTGCAAAGACCACTCGGCAGTTACTGGGCAAGATGCTGAGAAGGCACTCTAAGGTCTTCCCAAGGAAGGTGGGGGAAACCCGGTGGGTCTGAAAAGACCTTGACGTACTAGTTTATTCTGCGAACTCTTACCTCTCCATACAAAATTGTTTCTTCCTAAAATCTGATCCCTGTGGTCTAGTAGAGTTTTCCTGTGCCCTTGTCTGGTCTTGTCAGGATAACCATTATGAAGTGCAAGGAATAAATACGCTCTTCAAGTGTTGCAGCCTACGCTTACAATCTGTCAAAATGTGGAGTTGTGGGGGAAGTTATGCAGCTTTGCCTGCATGCATCCGTCACTAGCTATCACTCTTCCTGAAGACAGGACAGAAGTCAACAAGAAAACATGAAAATTTAAAAGGAAGTGGCTGGGCACTTGCTCGGAAAACCTGTGACATTGAGCACAGGGTTAAGGATGACTCCTTCCCTCCTCATCACTTCCAGGTAAAAGACACAAAAACTAAGATCTCAGGTCTGGGAATAAAGAAAATTAAAGAGCACTACATAAATATTTAAAAGCCACTCATAAGTAAAACCTCATGCCCAGATCCATACGAGGTCAGCGTTGGGGAATAAACAGTGTGTGCCCACAGACAAGAACTCACTAATACATTTTATTGCACACGTTAGAAATATCAGTGCTGGGTCCTTTAATGCGCCAAGAATTCAGTGTTATTCCATAGCAAATGACAATATGTCTTCACTCAGAGGACTTCACTTGTTCATTCCCACAGGTCAATCAAATCAGTATTTATTGAGAGCCACTGTATGCATCTTTCTATGTTCTACTGGCAAGGTACATAGCATAAAGATGAATGTGGCTAGCATGCAGAAGTCCATACAAAAAAAATCCATGTGAGAGTTAATACAATTATCTATAGAAAAGGTATGATCCAAATGAATGACAGATTCAGTAACACCAAGAAAGCCAAAACTTAAATTATCTTCTAGGTTTTCCTCTTTTTCTTTGGGTACTGATTTGGTAAGAAAGCACAAAATCCTTGATTTTGGAAATCTTAAATATTCAAAAAGATACAGGTCAGATAGCAGTCAGTTTTTAACTGTTTTACAACTTCAAGATGATTTATCTAACCCAATTCTTTTAGAAATCGTGGTATCTAATTGAGATTAAAAGAGACATTTCATGAATACAAATTTATTTTACAGCACAAGTTTATAACAATTACCTCTTAAGTAAACAGGGCTTTTTTTTCATAAAGAGAATAGGAGTGGCAGAGGGTTGTGGATTGGTTACATCCTTCCGTAGCACTCAGCATCTGATTCATTTCTGTTTTGGAATTTTGAACGCTGAGAAGAGTCTGATTCATACACCTCGGTGATAGAAAACAGTAACGTTTATAGCTCCTTTGAAATCTCAGGCTATTCTCCCAGCAAAGAGAGACAGCAGGAAGAAGCTGCACCACATGGTGTGAACCAAAACACAACCATCCATTAGCACAGATTGTGACGCAACCAGTGGCCTCGACGAGATGCCATTTCCCATATGCATGTGTCGGCTTCCTTTCATGACAACATTTAAACTCAAATCAAACCTTTGATACTGTCCCAAGCCACAGAATGACCTAAGATTAGTAAAATTCTCAATTTGAAAGTTCTCCGCCCCCGGTGATCTGACTTGGTGTCAGATCATCAAGGCTGACATAGCATATGAAGGATGTTGGTAAACCTAGGAGTCCAACAGTGTATGCCACCGGCAGATCTGCTGCCCTTTGCTCTCCTTCATCTCCTCCCAGTGCTCCTGCTCTTCCTCCCCACTGCTGTTCTGACCCAGAGCGATCCAGCCAATCATCTCTTTACGCTTCATAGTGCGTCTGCTATACATGGAAACCATCAAGGTAACATCCGAGAGCTGGAAGAGAGCCACCTGGAAGACAAAGGTCTCTTTATAGACAGGATTGGGTTGGCTCCGCCGGATGGACGTCTTGCAGCGGGACATCTCTTGACCCACACAGTTGAGGAGGAAGAGTTTTCCATATGTATCTACAGGAAAAGGAAACAAGACAAGGATGAGAAACCATCAGGGCTTTGCACTGCACTGGCTAAGTTGTCATCTTTAC
This sequence comes from Uromys caudimaculatus, assembly GCA_028551405.1. NCBI lineage: Eukaryota > Metazoa > Chordata > Mammalia > Rodentia > Muridae > Uromys > Uromys caudimaculatus. The sequence continues at coordinate 78,953,873 of CM052705.1, read as the reverse complement.
ACTGACTTCGCATTTCTCCGTGCAATGGTATTCTTCAGGCCTGGTCTTTGTCACTGGACCACCACATCTTGCATAGATCGTTAAGGAAACGAACTGTTGCTTGTGTCTATTGTTTCATACAACTCACAGTCGGGCACGCTCGTGAAGTGCATTAGAACCTCTCTTTGTGCAGAGAATGTATGGAGGTGCACGGGCACATGTGCAATGGGAGCCATGTGAGCTCAGAGAGAGTCTTGACTTATGTATTGGATATGCATTCTTTCCTCCATGTATGGGACATTCTTCCATAGTCAAATTACTGTTTGATGTCTTGGCTAAAGTGTATCTTCTCTTCTTGCTCTCCATATAGTCTACCTATTCTCTGGACCATCTCATGCTGGACCTCGGGCCCACCAGCTTCATGCCCACTCCCCTGAGTGCTCTGCCCATACCCTGATAGCCCAGAGGCCTTCCACCCTCCCCTAACCTCTACCAACAAAGTTGAGTTTGCACAACACTTTATCCAGAATCCTTGCTGACTACACCCCCACCAACACCTCTACTTACCCCAGCACTCCTCGTCACTGTGTGGTTTCTCCCAGTCCCTCAAAGGAAAAGACAGGGGTTGCCTTGCTTGGCACAGAACCCCCAAAGTACCTGAAGGGGGCTAGACTTTCAACAACTATTTTATGATGAATATTCATGACCAGACAGAAAGTTAAACCTTTTTTTCTTTCAATCTCATGTTTTCAAACAAGAAACTCAAACAAAACCACCCATTTTAAGACCCTTATACTAAAATACTATGAAGTACTGACTAATTCCTATTTTTAGTTGCCAAAAGGAAAAGAAAGCATCCAAATTTTACTAGCATCATCTACTTTGGCTAAAATTTCTGAATGAATCATTACAAAGAAAATTATCCCCACAAATATATGTTATTAAAATCACTTCATTGATAATTTTTGGACTTTTAACAAAAAAGTCTGCTTCTAACTTAGATGCATGATACCAGTAAAATAAATAAATCAAAATGTTTAGGTGTCGCCATAGTTGCCTCAGTCTGTATGCTATGCTCAGTCAGGCAGAAGCCTTGAGCTTGCAGCTCACTTCCCCAGCTAACCACCAGTTAAACTTTTCAAAAGCGTAAACCCAGATCTCTGTAATTTCCTCTCAGAGCATTGTGAGGTAGGAAGCAAATTACAACCTACGGTTTTCTTTGTACGTTGATCTTTTTTCTATTCCGGGTTGATGTGTTATTTTATGCACTTATCTGCTGAGAAACACAAGGTGTGAGATTGCACTTCAGGTGTGAAAACACTTCTCTGTCTCAGAAACAGAGCTCTCCACTCCTCAAACTGCTCCACTGAAAAGCTGTCAACAGACCCACAATGGGAATGAGCCTGCGCTTTCTGTAGCTGTACAGCAGCAACAGGGATCCTGGGCGCAAGCTCACTGCAGGCATTGATCTGCTCACGAAATTCTGCCAGTTAGAGCAGTGGGGATGGAGTTAATCTTTCAAAGACTTGTTCATTTTGCAAAGAAAATTTCTGAACTCCAGCCTGTCTCAGGATGGATCTCTAATTCCAAGAAAGGCCACTTACCACTAACATCACCACTGACATAGGCACATGGCACTGAAAGACCATTTTATAAGCAATTCAACACAGGGGCACCCAACCAAAGGAAGAGACACTGTCCAGTTCAAAAAGGGAAGCTTTAGTCAGTGTGCCCAGGAATTCCTGCCTGTGAGAAACTGACAGACACACAGCTAGGGTCTTCTGGGGTTCCACAGCTGACTCCAGTGAGCACCAGACCAGTAAGACTGAGCAGAGAAACGGTCCAGTTGACCAAATACCCCACTTAAATGAGCCCTATTTTATTTCTTTAGAAATTGATCACAGAAGTTATAAAAAACACTGAGCAAAAATTTATCATATGAAGATTCAGAGATCTTTACAGTTTCTTCAGTAACTCAGACTCATCAAAGGCTAAATGGGTCAGAATCCCTTAGCGATTTCAGTGACTTGTCATTTGTCTCATGGTATAAGGAAAATGCCACATGTACCCTAACATTTTGGATGTTTAAAGAGAAGCATGCATCTAAGTTAAAAACAGAAATTGTAGTTAAAAGTCTTTAAATTGTCAGTGAAGTGACTCTGGTAATATATTTTTATCTTATTTATAACAGCTCATAATCCCAATTTATCAAGACACAAAAGTATGTCATTTAGAACATAGAAGGCAATTACCCCAAAGAAATAAAAAGTCACAAAAAGAGCCCACTCTAGATACTTGCCCACTCACAACCAAATATTACCAACTACTGCAGAGTGAGTGTCCAAGGACGCTGTACCAAGTACTGCACAGTGAGCCTCCGGGGTGTACCAACTAATGCACAGTGTGCCTTCAAGGGGTGTCCTACCAACTACTGCAGAGTGAGCATCCAGAACAAGGATCTGTGTTACTCAAGTATCTGGGACACAGATCAAGTAAAAGGAAGTTGGCCATTTAACTCTGTTCCTTAAAGCATTTTAAATACATATAAGAAATGGAAACTGATATCACTTGCTCCCATTTGGGATCTTTAGCATTTTTCACATTTGCTACTGATATTTTCTGGGGTTTGCTTGCCTTTTAAGGAATAAGAAGTTGGGTATGACTCACATCTGGAATTCCAGCATATAAGAGACCAAGGCAGAAGGGTTGTTATGAGTTTGAAGCTAGCCTGGACTTACATAGCCTGGACTTACTAAGCTATATAGTAAAACTATCTCAAAACCAACCAAGTAGTCATATTGACAATTCTTAAGCAGCCCTCTTTGGCATGTTCAGCTTCTAAAGTTATAATTTATCACTTCCATGTATATTTATAGATCTTTACCACATGTAAACAAAAGAAATCCAAAACATATTTAATAGTGTTTTTGTACATAAACATATTTATCACTCTGGTGAATATCTTCCTAAATCATATATTTTTCTTTTATGGTAGCCATGCAACAGTTTAATGATGAAAATATGTTAATATTTTATTTTATTTTTTATTGTTTTTTTGATACTTTATTTACATTTCCAATGTTTTCCCCTTTCTAGGTCTCTTCTTTGGAAACCCCCTATCCCCTCCTCCTCCCCCAACTCTATGAGGGAATTCCACCTCCCACCCACCTGCCCACCGACTCCCATATTCCCACCTTGACATTCCCCTTTACTGGGACCTCTCCTCCCCCTAATGGCCAACAAGGCCCTCCTCTGCCACATATGTGATCCGAACCATGGGTCCCTCCATGTGTATTATTTGGTTGGTGATCCAGCCTCCAGGAGGAATGGGGGGGGGGGGTCAGGCCAGTTGATACTGTTGCTCCCTCCATGGGGCTGCAGACTCCCTCACCTCCTTCAGTCCCTTCTCCAACTCCTCCATCTGGTACCTCACTCTGAGTCCAGCAGTCACTGTAAAGTGAAACTTGGGTATTCCGAACTTTTGGGCTAATATCCACTTATCAGTGAGTACATACCATGTTCGTTCTTTTGTGACTGAGTTACCTCGCTCAGAATGATATTTTCAAGTTCCATCCATTTGCCTGCAAATTTCATTAAGTCATTGTTTTTAATAGCTGAGTAGTACTCCATTGTGTAGATGTACCACATTTTCTGTATCCATTCCTCTGATGAGGGACATCTGGGTTGTTTCCAGCTTCTGGCTATTATAAATATGGCTGCTATGAACATAGTGGAGCATGTGTCTTTATTAC
>CM052705.1:78922910-78949642 GCA_028551405.1 Uromys caudimaculatus | reverse complement strand
GAATGGGTGGGCGGGTAGGTGGGAGGAGGAATTCCCTCACAGAGGCGGGGAGGGGGAGGGGACACGGGGTTTCTAAAGAAAAGGGGAATCATCGGAAATGTAAATAAAATATCAAAAAATAAATAAATAAATAAATAAAATGTTCAACATATTTAGCCATCAGGAAAATGCAAATTAAAACTATATTGAGACTCCATGTCACCTCATTCAGAATGACTGTCATCGAGAAAACAGACAATAGATGCTAGAGAGACTACGGGGGTGGGGAGAACCTCTACACACTGCTGGAGGGGATGCAAACTGGAATAGCCATTATGGGAATTAGTATGGACACGACAAATAGTCTGTCCATACAACCCAGGCATACGACTAAAGGGGTTGGATTCAGTAAGCCACAGAAACACTTGCATACCATGTTTACTGCAAAACTGTTCAAAAGAGCTGAGCTAAGGAAAAAAATGATGTCTATAAATAATGGATTTTATACCGCCCATAAAGAATGAAATTATACTATTTGCAGAAAGAAAAATTGGAATCAACTGGAAATCATCCCATTAGGCAAAACAAGTCAGACTCAGGAAGACAAATATTGCCTTTTCTTCATTTATGGATCTTAGATTTTTCTGTAAGCGAGAAAACATCTGTGTGTACATGTCTTGAACATAGAAGTGGAAAGGTCTAGTAAGAAGGGGGAGGGGGAGAAGACTGTAGGCTCAGTTTGCCAAGGTACACGGCATACTTACCTGAAAGTGTCTTTATTGAAGCCTGTTATAATTGCAATGAATATACAATTAAAATAAATCTACCATCTTAACCACTGCTCTGTGGGACTGAATAGGAAGGGTCATGCGACCATCACTACCACCTACCTCCAGAGCTCTTCCACCCCTCAAAGCCTTGCATTCTAAGCACTTTCAACAACAGTTCATGTCCTTCTCTCCTGCAACCCTAGCAATACACCCTACTGCATGTCTCTACAATTCTGACTACTCTAAGTATCTCATGTCAACAAAATCATTCAATACGTTTTGTATAGTTTATTTAAGAGGTGCAATGTCCTCAAGGTTTAAGCAGAGTTTGTTCTGGCACATGGTGACATTTCCTTCCTTGTACAGGGCTGAACGTGTTCTACTTTTTGTATTGTCATGTTCCACTTATTCTTGAATCCACTGGTGGACAAGTCTTTGCTTCCATATTTAACCATTGTGAGTAACGTCAGTGTGAGCATGGTGGTAAAATATCTCAAGTTTCTGTTGTCAGCTCTTTTGTGTATGTTCACAAGAGGACTGGCTCAATCTGACACTAATTCAATATATTTTTAAGAGTCATCTTACTGTTTTCCACTCCAGCTAATCAATTTACAATGCAGAAGGGCTCAACTTTTCCATAGTCTGACTCTTGTAACTTAGGAATTCTTGTTTACAGCTATCCTAACAGGAATTAAGTAATCCCACACTCTAGTCTATATTTGCATTTCCCTGTGACTGATGATGTTGACTGTATTTTCATACTCTTGATGGCCATTGGTGTATCTTCTTTGGAAAGATGAGAACTCAAGGCCTGTACCCACTTCATACTTTTTGCTATTGAGTTTTAGGCAGTATGTATATATTTTAGACATTAATATTTTTTCAAATAAATGATTATTATTTCCCCTATTTTTTGTTATTTCATTATTCTACTGTTGTATTTTATTTAATCTTCGTGTGTACATGGGTGAGTGTGTGTATACGTGTGTATGCATGTGGAGGTCATAGGGCAGTGCTCAGTGTTAGTCCCCACCTTCTACCTTGTTTAAACAGAATCACCATAGGAACACTGGGATTAGATATCCATCTTCCACATCTCAATTTACATGGGTTCTGAGGATCCAAACTCGGGTCCCAATATTTGCACTGCAAGCATCTGCCCACTGAGCCATTTTGCCAGCTTTTTGCCTACTGTTGCTTTTTGCTTCATATTTGTCTGTATTTTTCTGCCTGTACCTTTAATGTCAAATACAAGAATGATACAAATCATTGCCAAGTCCATCACTGTGATTATTTTGCTGTTTTCCTCAAAGATTTTCACATTTTAGGCTTTTTGCTGAGTTCTTTGATCCTTTGCAAGTTGACTTTTGTCTATGATGAAGAGTATAGATTCAACTTCATTCTTTTGAATGCATCCAGTTTTCCCAGTCCCATTTTATATACTGTCTTAACATCTTTGTCAAAAAAATTGATCATCTCTTAAGCAAATGAAGATCTTAGAATTGTTTGATTTCCAGCTCTCTTTCCCTTCCTTGATCTACAGAGGTTTAGCCTTCCACTCCTTGTTTGAGTCCCAACACTGGCCATGTTTACTACTGCTCCCAACACAATCTAGTAGACTTACAATCATTTACAGACTTGTCAACTTCTTCCTGAATCCATTCCATCCTTCAAACTTCTCTTTCTTTCTTCCTGACATATATTACTTAGTATTCTTTCAATGATTAAACCCTTTCAACTTTCAAGACAAATGTCCATTTCTTCCTCTGTTCAAAGAACAAGCTAACACGTTGAGTAGTTATCTTGTGAAGCTTTAGTATTGGCTCTATGGTTAAGAAGTGCCTCTCCTCAGTCAGTGTGCCCTCATCCTTCGATCCGTCACCAGGGGTTTAAAATGTCTTCATTCAGATATAATGGACAAACCATGCTATCTTTTTTCCCTGCTGCTTTTAAGATATTTTTTCCTTTAAACTAAGCTCATATATCTCTGGCTGGTCTGAACTTGCCATGTGTGTGACAGAGAATGATAAGTCATCCTCCACCCAAGTGTACATTCCACCATTCCTGATTGATGCTGCCCGGAGGACTGAACTCAGGACTCTGTGCATGCTGGGCAAACATTCTGCCAGCTTAATACATCTCTCAGCCACTTTTAATAGTTTCTGACTTTGATTACTGTGATAACTAAGTGGATTTTCTAGAAAAAGGAAAATTATGCATATGTTTGACGTGATACATTAGTGCCATATCTCAATCTGACCATTAAGCTGGGTGGTGGTACAGAAGCTTTCAGTCCCAGAACTCGGGAGTAGAAGCAGACAAATCTCTGAGTTAGAGGCCAGCCTGGTCTATAGAGTGGGTTCCAGGACAGCCAGTGCTACACACAGAACTCTTATCTTGAAAAACCAAAACCATAGATAGACAGACAGACAGACAGACAGACAGACAGATAGATGAAGAGATGAATGAATGAATGAATGAATGAATGAATGAATGAATGAATGATCATTATTACAAGTACACAGTGGCTACTAAAACACTGTTTAACTGAAATGGTTCTATGTCCCATGTCTGCCCATGTTGTCGACTCCTTCTTCTCCTGTGCTCCATTTGTATACGGTACTATTAGCTTTCACTTACTCCTCACAGCAAACAAGAGGCAGCTCTGTTTTGTTTTTCTGTTTTTCTTTCCTCTCCTCTGCTATTGTGACTGCCTAACAAGGTTAACACACTGCTGCTGTTAAGCATTATCATTTAGGTTGTAATTATCACATGTGACTAATCATGAGCATGCTGAGAAGCTGGGGAACTTGCTGGTTTTAACTGGAGGGGACATCTTAATGATAGCTTTTGACAAGCACCATTATATGTGTCTATATACACACATATACACAGTGCAGAAACACACTATCAGTGAAGGCAAAGCAGAGATGGAGAAAGAGAACTTGCAAACAGAATAGCTGACTTCTTCAAAAGATATCAATGCTTGTGTGTCTGTGGAATTCCTTTGTTAATCTTATTTCATAGAGAAGGAAATAAAGTTCAGAGAGGTTCAATCAAATGTGGAGGCCAAGCAATAACTGGGTGACAGGCCTAGGTTAACAACAGAGGAGAACAGCTAAACTCCAAGTGAGTTGCTTTTCTAGGAAACCAAATTTAAGGGACAATCAAATGTTTCTGATTGGTACTGATGACTTATGCAAACGCATTTGTAAAGCACATGGAGATTTCAGAGAGCTACCAGATACCAGATCCTACTGTCTCACCTGTTCTCAACTGTGAACCTGAACTCTTCTTTGCCACTAGAAGAATTGTAGACCAGCGTATACCACCTTCATGGCAATTACAATATTTATGAATAGTGAAATTATTGTACACACTTGCCATTGGGGGGGGAGCACTTAAGGTTGAAGCTAAGAAAGGAACTGCCAAAATGTCAGAGCATGCCAAATTAGATAAGGAACTTCCAGGAGGCCATGTGGCTGTTCCAGCCTATATCACTGTGATGGCTATTCTTAGTTGTCAACTTGACTATATCTGGAATTACCTAAAACCCAGATGGCTGGGCACACCTGTAAGGAATTTTTCATAATTAAATCATTGGAAGTGGGAAGAGCCACTTTTAATCTAGATCTTTGAGATAGGAAGATCCACCTTTAATCTGGGCCATACCTGATGGCCTGCCTATATATGGGGCATGGAAAAAAGGAAGTCCTCTCTTTTTGCCTGCTTGCTCTCATTCTTGCTGACAAATCCATTGTTTCATTAGCACTAAAGCCTGTGTCTTCAGGATTCTGTTGTGTAATGAAGAGATAACCAGTCTCATAGATTGAGCAACTGCTGGATTCTTGGACCTTCCTTTTATAGGGAGCCATTGTTGGATTAGCTGGACACAGCTTTAAGTCATTCTGATGAATCCCCTTTCTATCATAGAAAGATTCATCCTGTAGTTCTGTTACTCTAGAGAACCCTGACCACCATGAACATATTCTCCAGATCATGAGACCTTCTGGTTTCAGCCATTTGGTGAGGAAGGAAGGATGTGGAGACTCTGGTTGGTATAGTTGGAATTTGTTGTGTTTCATGTTCTCACCATTGTTTTCCTTGGCTGCTCAGTCCTGCTTCCCCAGGATTTTACCTTAGATGTGGGAGAATGGATTACACCTTGGCTGCCTAGTTCCTTTAAGGTTCTTATAAAGGAAAATAGTTCCACCTCTCTATCCCTCTCTCTCGCTTTCTCTCTCTCTCTCTCCTTTTCAAGACAGGGTTTCTCTACATAGTTCTGGCAGTCCTGTACCTCGATCTATAGACCAGGCCAGCCTCAAACTCATACCCAGCTGCCTCTGCCTCTTGAGCTCTGGGATTAAAGGTGCTTGCCACCACTGCCGGGCTCATCTTTTTCTAAATTTTCTATTTTGCTTAGGGATAAAAATTTAAGACACCACAGCAACTTTCCGATTGGGTTGAACTGTCAAGTTCAAAGTTCTTTTGCTTTATGATATATCATAAGGCAAGAGTCTTGCTTCTAAATCTCACTTGTTGTCTCTTTTCTGGCAAGCTGTAAAACCTTACCAATATTCCAGAGAAGAAAAGTCCCCAATGTTTTCCTCTCCTTCATACTTGCCCAGGCACCACTGTGCCACAATCACAATTACCTGCAACACAGGGCTGATGTGACCTTTTGACAGAATAGGTGAAGACACCTGAGCTGAGAGCCTCAAGTGCAGTATTTTGTGACCCTGGCTCCTGTTCATTTCTCCGACATGCCTCTCCCCTAGTAGACAGTCCCTCAGGTGTCCACTAACACGTCTAGGAATCACTGGCTGTCCTCTCCAGCAGTGTACCCAGCATCCTTCCTACCCTGCTCTCACTGACAGCTCATTTATCAACTGATCCCCATCCTTCTCCTCCACCTGGTCCAACTCTGCCTTGCTACCTGATAACACCAAAACTGTACTCTGCACTTGCCATTCATGCCATAATGCAGAGCTAACACTTTCCGTCTCTTAGGCCCTTGAAAGTTCCAGGAGATCCCTTTGCAGAGCTCCGCAAAGGAGCTTTCTACTTTCTCACCCCTTCCTAATTGGCTTTTCCTCAACTACCAGCTTTTCACAGAGACCAAAAGAAAAAAAAAAACGTTTGTTTCCACTGCTTGGTTTCAGTTTTAATGAAGAGGCTCACAAAAGCACTGCTTTCTAATACTTTTGTTTCAGAGATAAAGTATGCCAATCACAGTCACAGTTAAGTTATGATCCTACGTCTATGATAAACACTCATGTACACAGACTTAAACTTATGACTTAAATCCATTTTCAAGTTAAGACTTACCCTTTTGCCTTATGCAGGTTTAAGTTATTATTACAATAATTTCTTCTTTGGGCACATTTTTAAAAATAGAATTACATAAAGATACAATGATTTAACTTTCAATATCACAGCTCTCTATATATTATCCCTACCTACAAAACATTATTTGCAGATGAGGAAACAGATTCAGGATAGCTTAGTAACTCACAGCTAGTATGTAGGAGAGCCTGAATCCACAGTGTGGTTTATTCACTTTCAGATGATTCTTTCTCAATCACCATCCATGCTGTGCATTTCCCCTGTACTACCCAGCACACAAAGGTGAGCTCCCTAACTTGGACTCAAATGGGGGCATATCTGTGGCCCAAAGCTTTATCACTTTTTGCATCTCCATCATATGCCCCAAACATTGCTCAGATTTCGACAACGGAGGAAAGGACATTGGCAGACACTCTGGGGGAGGAGTCTTAAATCAGGATCTTAACAAATACTAGGCTGCTATGGAAAGAAAAGCTGGATCTCTGGATTGATCAAAGCCTCTAACTGTGCAATTAATAATCAGTGCCTAGTGTGCATTCTAATAGCTCTCACCTGCCTGAATGGTGACATTGAATGTGGATTATGCACCTCCTAGTCTAATTTACTACCCAGTTCTGGGGCTTTCTCTGCTGGCTTTAACACGGTTTTGTTAATGCATGTGTGTTGAGGGACATTTGCTTATTTCTATGTGCTCAAGTGCATTTGTATGTGCACATTAATGTGGAAGGCAGAGGATAACCTTGGGTGTTGTCTTCAGGAACATCATCTACCTCTTTTACAGACAGGGTCTCTCATTGGCCTGGAACTCACCAATTAAACTAGACTGGCCGTGTAGCAAGCCCAAGAGATCCTCCTATGACCTCATCCCTGGTGCTGAGGTTACAAGTGTACCACCATTTCACATGGGTTATGAAGCACTGAACTCAGGGATTCATATTTGTGAAGCAAATATTTTACTAACTGAGCCCACTCCTTACTTCTCTTTCAAAGCTTAGCTAGCAGGAGAGCCACATACATGCTTGGTAATCTGCAGCACAGTGGGGTGGGGGTGGAATGGAAGTCTCAGATTCTCAGATTTGGTTGTAGGGGTTGACCCTCATCTAGTCCCTCATCTGGCTTTTCTATGTGAAGCCAGAGATCATTGACCATTGGCATTTGTATTGATTTCACCATTCTTTTAGTGAGATTCTAGTTCTCCTGATAAGCAGATTCTTTCTTCTCTATTTCCCCACCTTCAAGTTTACCTTCTTGTTCAGGAATGACTAGAAATAATTCTACAGCATGTTTCTGACTCTTTTGCAGCTAGTATTTCAGACACAGAATATGTTTCTCTGATTAGATGTATTTATATGAGGTTCAAAAAGCTGAAGGTCATCTTCTAAAGCTTTCTTTTGTAGGTAAGATCGTTAAAAGTATGATGTGATTTTGTTAACAGTATTATTTCAATGTTCATTATCCTACTTCTTAGGGCTATTGAGGCAACTGGTAGCAGCAGTTACTTAACTCTTCCTGAACCTTGCCCTTTAGCCATGGGGGGAATTAGTTGTCCTGAGCATTTCTTCTAACAATGACCTCAGAAGTAGTCATTTTCCTGAGGAGAGAGTCTTGCATTGCCCCAGATCTACTCTCTTCACTGTTACACAATTACTAACATTTCTGTGTGCTCAGTGCGTATCTTAGGCACTATGCTAAACCCTTCGTGCAAATGTTATTTAAATCTCTCAACACTCCTATCAGGAAGGTATTGGTTAATACTGTTTCCAGGTAGGTCAAGTAGGGTTCAGAGAAGAGATTGGTTGCACAAGATCAGAGCAAATTGGGTGGGGAATAACAGAACTGGAATTTAATCCCAGCTCTGCCTCCCTCTAAAGTCAGAGTTCTGCCTCTTTACAGTTGAGGGCCTATAAAATATTGGCAGATTTCAATCCCTATGTATATTACATTTCTGAAAAGGCTTCAGTCTTTTTTCCTTAAATAGTTTAAACACACTGATCATTCTAAAACATGTTGATTTATATTTAGATATCTTTAGAAGCCTTCTTCTAATTAAATAGAAGCCATGAAAAAAGCCAGGGCTATTGTCTCATGAAAACATGCCCAAGCCATACCAAGTTTATCTTTTACCACAAAAATTGGAGAACCAAGATGAAATAGACATGGCTTTTCGCTTGCTTCTGGAGATGCCAGAGCTAGAGCAGCAGACACATACTCACCCGGAGCTCGGTTAGCAGCAAGGTTGCGGAAATGGCTGCCTTTGATCATCTCCACAGATAATCGCCCTGTTGTGGCATTGTAGGACAGCCCAACCAATAGCTCTGGCACCCCTCCATGAGACAGTGACTGCGTGGATGAAGCACTGTCACTGTGAGACACCACAGATGGGCTGAGCGGAGACTCTCCACTCTGGAGGGGAAGAACACAAAGAATTCATTGGCCCATGCCTCATCCCTCTCTTTGAGAGAAAGCTGATATTATGCTTGGTGAAACTGTGACCCAGTCGCAATGACTGCCAAAGATTACTAAAGGGGTACTCAGTTTGAATTACAATGTGCTGGGAAGCGCAGTCATGTATGAGGTGGCCCATGGTACTAGCCGACATATTTATTCCAAGAGTAGACTTCATTCAATATTTCCTCTCTAAAGACAAACCAGACAAAGCTGTTATTGCTAGTGTAAATCAAACCTTCTAAGATACATGGAGCGTGAATAATACATTTAATATAGGCCAAGATTCCCTCCTGTGTAATTTGTTTCTGAATGTTTCTGCGAACCTACCCACTCCAGGCCTGAGTTTTGTCCCTGATCTCTGCACTCTTGATAAATAAGGCAACACAGAAGATGTTTTGTCTCAAAGATAAAAGAAATGACCACCAGGCACTGGCCAGTCTATAAAACACCTGATGTCTGGTTCTGCTGCTTAAGACGCATAGTTCATATAGGAAATGTTATCTCCTGTAGGAAAAAAAAAAAAAAGATGACACAGGAAGTGAGTACTCTCACTATTTGATATTTGATAGAGGATCAATACACAGATTGTGGATCTTGGTGACCTGGGAGGCAGCGGGTGAGCTGAGAAGGCCCAGGCTTTTTCTCGTGTTTATTCATGTGCACACTTCTGAGTGGCACCGATATACACCCAGCACATTCAGAAGAGGACAGAGGAGAGGACAGCACTGATTCTCACTGAGGAGCCTGAGTGGGCATCGTCAGCTGGGTTGAACAGGTCAATAGTCCCTCCAGTCCTCCAGCATACTGCTTCCTCTAGTGGACACCACTGCATGGGACTTACCTTAAATCTTTCTTGACTGTATCTGAAATTATTTTCTAAAACTTCCTGCCAACATCCCAATAAGCAAAAACAATAAAAGGAATCAAATGCTACGCATGTCCAAGGGAATATATCCTTTTATCCAAACCATGTATGTTTCTGAGAGTCCCCAAGTTTTCATGGATCCATGATTTGTAAGAAAAATAGCTAGTGGTCTTAACAGGGGCCTTACAGGCTTTGATGCCCAGAAGTTAGAAACACACCAATAAAAAATTCGCATCCTTGGGAGAAAGACCACACATCCTTGTGTTTCTATAGAAACATCTACTGTGGTCCCTTTCACAGTACTGTTACCTACCCCTACCAAGTTCTTAATCTGTATCCATCACTTAGTCCATAACACATCGATGTATATATCTGGTATATAATCAGGTTCAACAGTAGCTGATAAATGAGATATTTTCCTCCATCAAAATTCCTTCATACTGGCTCCTTCTCCCCCCTTCAGCCTGTGCCCTCAGTACAGAGCCCAGGGCTGACACTGACAAGCAAGGGTATGGTCACACTCGCTCTTATGTTTCACACTGAAAGGCCTCATTTTGACTCTTGTCTGAATTCTGTTCTTTATGATTTCATGGTTTTATGAAAAGGAAGAATTTATGTAGATGTGAGATACGAGCGGGCTTGTGCCTTCTTGAGCTCATTCTAACCCTTGTGTCAGAAAACAGTAGAAGCTTAGAGGCCACCAGCAGGGGACTATTCCACTAACCCACCGGAGAGCTATGCTTTGCTTCTATCTAAAGAGAATTCACAGCTTTTAGCTGGAAAAGAGAGGTCATGGGTGAGTTCTACAATTTTGGAGCTAGCAACTGGAAAGATGAGCTTGCCAGCAGGCAGGTCTGGGAAGACAGCAGGTGGTATCGATTTAGAGAGGCAAAAATCAAGATTTCCAGTGTGAAGATGTTCAGGCAGAATTAGAACTTCAGATGGATAGATCTTTTGGGAACACGTCTTTGTCCTCCTCCATGGCTGTGTGCCCTCCCTTTGTCTTGACTATCCACCCACACACATCACCAGTCTTTTCTCTCTATTGCTTGAGCTATGTGGGGCTTGTTTGTTTGTTTGTTTTCTTTGTCATCTCAAAAAGCCTTCTCCTGGTCATTCTAAGCAAGCTGTATCCTCTGGAGCTTTACCAAGGGCTGCCTCTCAACACCTTCCATCACTAGGCTGTGGAATAATTGCTGCCGGCTTGCTTCTGTAGCCATTTGGCCTCCAGAGTTCATGACAGGATACATCTCCAAGGAATGACTGATTGGTTGACTAACCCATAGCTGTCTGGTCTTTTTACATATGTTCATAAAAGGAGCTCTTCACATTACATGATAGATAATCTACAGCCGTGATAAGGCTGGTCACCTCTTAGACTTCCAAGCTCTGCAAGTCCTGGGCCAGGAAGAGGAGTACGCTACATGTAAGAAAATAGCCATAAAACAGATTGGCAGGCATTCAGGATTGCTAACACAGGATGGTTCTGAATCCTTGCTAAGAGTCTTGCCTTGAAAGTTCAGAAATACCTGCACGCAATTCCTGTACTTGGGAAGCTGAGGCAAGGGGATCGTGTGTTGGAGAGCATCCTGGGTTACAGAATGAGCTTGAGGCCAGCTTGGGCTATGTAGTAAGATTCTTGTTTCAAGAAAACAACAACAAAAGTTCAATGTCTAAGAATCCTTGTAATACATACTGGATGGGGGTGGAAGGCATATGGATGCTCGTCCACTAAGTCGAAAGCCCAGCAGTTTCCGGCCCAGGTCTTGCCATGCCCTCCCCCACGTTGCCACTGTCATTTCCTAAAATGGATGGAAAACACATCCATCAACTTATCAGGATGACAGGCTCGAAAGACCCACTATCCATGAAGTGCAAACCGCGGCTTATAAGGATGAGGAGAGCCAAACGGAAAATTAAATTAATGTCTATGAATTCACAAGCTGAATGTTGTAAATCAAGGGCTGACAATCCCAGGTCTTTGAACACACTGCATCATTAGCAACGCTATTTAATATACTCACGCTCAGATTACTTCTTGGCTCCAGAACCAGAGTCACTTTCATTTCCCCTTCTGGCTGCAAGTGGCTGAGACAGAACAACTTCTCTCCCATCATTCTCTCTCGGGTCATCTTACGGGCAGCATACAGGCGGAAGCGGACAGCACAGGCAGCCACATCTCTGGGCTCCAGCTTGGTAAAGGTGACCTTTTCCTTGAAGATAGGGTTGGGCCCTCTCTGTATATTCGTCTTACCCCTCTGTTTCTTACTGGGCAGCAGCACTATGTGAACTTGCCAGGAGTTGACGCCACTTCGGTCCTTATCTGGGAGACCCTGTGCTCTCACAATGGTCACGGTGAGCTTCTGGGTTACAGCTCTATATTCGAAGATGACATCGAGGTCACCGCATTTTGAGATGGGTTCCAAAAGCCTAGGTGGTACCTGCAGACTAGTCCCATCCTGCTCCTGTTACAAGCAGAGGGGAAAAGTGAGGACTGGAAGTGACAGTGACTTATTACACAATGACAGGTTGCTGCCCCTTGGTGCTTTCTTGGCTCCCAAACTCTCTGACTGCTAACATATGACCTTCTGTGTTAGGAAGGTCTGTTTACTAAGTTCTCTCCAACAGACTGTGAATTCTTTGAGGGCACCGTGCCTGGTACTGGGAAAGCTTCTGAGAATGTTTTTTAAGTGAATAAAGGAAGCACTTACACCTTTCAAAATGCAGTCATTTGTACTGCCTCATGAAAAGTACAATTGCCCACTATGATTGAAACCAACTGAGTCACCAAGTCTCCAATTAAACCAACTATCAACTTTGTAAATGCCAACAGGCAACTTTTGAGTCCCTAGGAGTAATTGCTGAGCCTGGACCTGTTGTCCACAAATCAGAACTTTCCTATAAGAAAAAGTCCCAAATTTCCTGGGAGAAAAGACTAATGGCTGAGCTTCTCCAACCTAATGGCCACCTGGGTCACTCAAGGATTCTCATTAAGTCAAGGGTTGGGGCAGAGACTGCATTTCTATGATGCTTGCCAGAGATGTTGGCTACAGAAAGCCAAGGCTCAGGAGGTCATTCAAAGTAAAATCTACAGAGATCATTCACAGGAGCCAATTAGCAAAAAGCACCACTGCAGCCAGAATGCCTGGGTTAAAATCAAAGGTCTACCACTGGCTACTCTTTTGAGCCCTGGCCAAACTGGAAAGTGCACGTTAGTACATGCCTGCAGGAGAAGCAGGTTGAGAGCTACGGAAATGTAACCAGGTGGCACAATGGACTTCTCCACACTCTAGGTAGATTGCCAATTTTAGTGTTTTACTGTTTTCTTTGTGTCTTAATCTCTGCATATGCATACGTACATGTACACGCGTGTGTATGTATTTGCTGAATCAATGAAATAAATGTGAAGCTCTGGTTTTGAAAAGAGAGAGAAAGAGAGTAGGGTTGTGAGGTTTTAGTCAAGATGAAAATCCATCTTCAACCAGACTCCTGAGGTATTCCTAACGCCGGTGTGGGGCTGCCTCTTTTCAAGTATGCCTCTCTCTTTATGGAATGCCACCTTTGGCCATCAATTTACTTATAGCTACTCATGTCTGATGCCCTTACTTGGAAAACTAAACTGCACACCATTTACTGTAATGACCACCACACTAACAAATTACTAATGATGTCAATATAATTTTTAACTTTTCCCTGAAGACCTAAGTCTTACCTATAACTAAAGGGGCCTCATAATGAACCCTTCTTAATGTAAATCCATTCTTTATCTATGGAAATGAACCCTAGTTCAGAGAGTACTTCAAAATTACAACAAAATACCTCAATATGTGCATCATCAATGAAACTTTCCCCCAGAGTCATAGGGGAAGTACATGGCGCTGTGGAATCAAATGTTCTTTAGAAGCTGTGTCTGCTACTTCTTATAAGCTCTATAACACTGGAAACATGGTTTCATACTTTCCATTATCTGTCCTCAATCGTAAAATAAAGATGATACCCACTCTATAGGGACGCTGTGCAAAGTAGAAGACTTGACATATAGGAGACATCTAGTAAATGCCCTTCCCTTTTAAGATTCAAATTAGCCTGCCAAGAAAATTCAGCGTTCTTATAACAGAAGGGAAGCTTCTTCTATCCTTTTCCCTGGGCATGCAATCATGCATGAGCATTTCTATTCAGAGGTACTTAGTTTCAAGTGATAAAAGTGGTTGCTATAGAGACTTCTGAATACAACTGACTAGTGTATATATAATATTAGAAACAAGTCTCCAAGGAATTCAGCTAACTGAAAAACCAAGGCAGAATCTTTTCTTAAGCTCCTGTCTCCCCTTAAAACTCCCCTCTATTTTAGCTTGCTCTTAATCATCTACATGACTTGCCTAGATGTAAGTAGTAGTAACTAGCAACTTTTAAGTTGTTCTTAATGTCAGGTACATATCAAATCTGCTCTGGCACATTTCAGATCCTCTCGGCCTTATCCCTTGTTTCATTTTCATTTCTTCTAAAGGAATCTCTTTCCTTCTGTTCATAAAATATGAAGCTCAGCTCTCAGCATTGATCCATTGGTACCAAAGCTTAGAAAACATTCTGCTTCCCACCATGCTTGGAAGGGTCAGGAGGCGTCATCATTAACACCCTATGCGACAAACGTCTTCCCCTTGGCAAGATGAACTTAGAGCAAGTTCTAATTTCTTAGAGTATGAGCCACCTGTGGAATTGGTCATATGGGTGGTGGCCAACTCAAGGGCAGATTCTCATCCAGGACCTGTCTTCGTCCCTCCCTCGTTCCTGCATCCTTCTTCACTGAGAATGTGCTCACTAGCAAAGTAGGAAACAAAAGCCTTCCCCTTCAGCTCTTACTAGGGAACCCAACTAAGAAATCCTGTGCCTTGTGATACTTCTATCTGCTTAGTGAGCTAGTGTTTTTACATCTTTATTTTATGGGAAGGGAAACTAAAGCTAAAATGGGCTATGGAACTAAAACCCTTCCAATAGGACGGTCTACATGTCACTCAAGAGTCTTACTCCAGCAGCCTAAGAGCAGACCTTAAATAGTCAAAATCCCAAACTTTGTGTTAAACCACATGACCTACTTCTTTCTCCCAACCCTTTCACCATAGATGCTTCTATGCTTACTAGGCATGTGAGAGAAAGACGGGAGGCGGTAGCGATGGAAGTTGGATAGCGGTACTGTAAACTCATTCCCTTTTGGTCTCTGCTCTTAATATTAGGTAGGAGTCAGTATCTTTAACATCTGCTTCAACGCCAAGGCTAAAAAACACAGTGTCTGGTAATTAGGCTCTCCCACACGTCCATCAGCTACCTATTCAGGTAAGTGCTTGCTGCGCCCGCAGGCTTCTGGGAAGTCCCAGGCAGAGCTGCTGCAACTGGGCTCCTGAAGGGCCAATCCCAGCTGTTGCTCATGAAAACTGGGCTTTGCAGCCTCGACCTGGGTTGATTTGAGAGATTTGTGAAGGTTTGTATTTTCATAGCAATTAATTATTTCGACACGTTACCTATCACCAGGCCACCAAAGGGGCTCCTTGTATGGGTACTGTTAATACTGCTAATCTGTTTGACCTTCCTGCAAGGTAAAACTCTCTTCCTTCTTATCCCCATTTGGCAGATTTTAATTAACTTCTCAAGGCCAACCAATTAATCAGTGGAAAGCAGAGATGAAAAGTGGGACATCTGTCTCTCTGTGTGTTTGAAATTTCCAGCCACCTTCCCATTGTCTTTCCCACCAAGCCCCAGGTCTGCGGGAGAAAGTCAATGGTCCTTGCCAGCTGAGGGTAAACTGGAAAATCCATGATCATAGCAGGTAGTCAGTCTGCATGAGTCCTTTCCTTTGGAGACAAAATAAATGATTCCTTGAGCTCTCCTGTCCTGATTTTCCCCTTTAAGGTAGAAATGCTTGCATCAAACTGTCAAAACCCACGTTAAGTTTAAAGATTTTCTGTCAAACTGAAAAGCCTTTCTGTTTTAGTAAGATAGTGTTGATGTCATCTTGTGGCCCAAAGTAAATGGATCCACAATACGTTCTGGATGCCAGATACACCAGGGAAGACAAGGTTCTTAACACGGCTAAGAGACAAATAAATCAATGCTTAAGAGGCAAGCTACGCCTGTAGGGCAGGCAGTTACGGGAACTGCCTGAGCTGGATCTGAAGCTCTACAGTAGGAGCACCAAATTACAGTTTTTGTCTCAAAATAGATAGGAGGTTGAATGGTGCACATGGAACTGTCTGGGTATTTTTGGAGTCTGAGAACATTCAGTACCCTTAGCATAAATCATCTATTAAAGCACCAGGAGGCAGGGGACTGGGAGGTTGCATGGGGAAGGCAAGCCCAAACCTAATGGCACAATTATCAGGGAGGCAGAGTTACCAACAGGCAGGTAAATAGTTGTGTTTTGTTTTTTGCAGTGAGGGAGACAAAAAGAACATTTTTAAACATCGTGTGGGATTTGGTTTGCCTCTGAGCACTGACACCATGGCAATGCAGACCTGTGTTTTGTTTCTGTCTCTCTCTTTTTTCTTTTTAACAAAACTGGTAAAAAGTTAGTAGCTTTGGGTACCTATGTGGGAAGGACTGACTAACAAACCATAAACCAGGTGTCTGAGTTTCTATTTCTGGTTCTCAGAAAAAACACCATCATAGAGACAACAGCACATACATGAACACGTGTGTGCATAGGGCTTTGTACACTTGCCCTACATCTCCCCACTAACTGGAAAACAGTGAGGCTTTGGAACATGAATTTCTACCGTTTTCTTTTGCATTTCTTTAAGCATTTAGCATATGTGCCCTCTGGGTGCTTCTGAAGAGATGCACCCCACTTATTTCCTCTGGTTGTAGAAATCAACTCATTCTCTAGTTCTACCTCTACACATTATATTGATGTCTGATAAATATTGAATATTCATTAGTAATTTCAACTAAGTCGATTTCCAGTTAACACCTCTTAATGTTGGGGCATCTTTATAGAAGGAGTAGAACTCACAAAGAACAATCAGAGATGCCTGTGAGATAAAGCAATGCTTGTAAAACCCTAGACTGGAGTAGCTGGTGTCCCGCTCTGTCATGGCTGCCATCACTATCATAGACCACCCTACATATTAAGGACAAGCTTTAATTGAAATACAGATTCATAAGCTGCATCTTTCATCAAATGTTTATTACAAAAAGCAGCACCAATGACCAGAATATTGTTACTCTCGGTGCTGCCTCCCACACCTTAAACTCAATTTAAAGCCAACACCTACAAACCCTGAAGTTATGTCTTCACTTTAGTTAAACTCTCTAATAATTCTTATTTTAGCAATCATAGTGCAGAATTTGGGGGTAAAATAAAATAGAATTCATTTTCCAGGAAGGAAAGTAACCAAGCTCTCCAAAGGTCTAGAAATTGTTTTATATGAAATATCCCTGACAGCTCTTCACTTCTCCCACTGCATGCTTCTGCTGCTTCCATTTTGAAAGAATGTATTTGTGATTCCTTTATTACTATTCATACAAGGATGTGTGTGTGTGTGTGTGTGTGTGCGCGTGTGTGCGTGTGTGTGTGTGTGTGTGTGTGTGTTTGTTGTTTTTGTTGTTGTTGTTGTTGGTGGTGGTGGTGTTTTTAGACCAGTCAGTACTTCCTTTCTGGAGAAATCAGGTAAAGGAAGCAGAGGAGATGAATGAGTGGATGGTACTAGGAAGGAGGAGAGAAAACAACTTGCCTCTGGACTCCACATAGAGGAGCTGTGGGTGGCATAGGAGTCTTCAAAGCCCCGACTAAGAAAAGCTGTCTCTGTCTCCAGGATGCCATCTGCATAAGGACGACTGAGGCTTCGGACCACACCAGTCTCTGGATGACAAGGGCCATGGTGCCTGGTGTCCCTGCTCTCACAGGGAGATTGTGGGAGAATGGAAATAGGGCGGTCTTCATAAGACAGAATCTCAGGATAACTGAGTTGGCTGGTTCCATCCAAATCTAAATTTGCAATTAAAAAACGATTTCAAATGTATTATATTTTCATGCCTTTTGATCTAGAGAAATTGGACAATTGCAGACACAACAATCAAGATCACAGGAAAAAAAAACTTATAACAAAACATCTCCAAAAACAATACCACCCACATGATGGATAAACTTTGCCCCTATAGTCAAAAAGAGTATTAATTCATTATGTGTTATAAAGTAGGCAAGGATCATGTCCTTAAGCCCAGCCTGGGCTACAGAGGAAAACAGTCTAAAAAAAAGAACCCCCTGAAATCCTGATAAAAGTAAAGGCTTCTGTATTTGAGCCACAGAAGTTCTGATGTGTGAAGCATGGTCCTGAACAATGTTCACATCTGCTGAACACTTACTTTCTTACATAAAAATATGTTTTCAAAGCCATCCGTGGGCCATTATGGATGTTAAACAGTTTCTATCAGGCAGACAGCAGCAGGATTTTCCCATAAATGTTAGATTCTCACTGGCCTGGCCCACACTGGACCCTTCCACCTCACTAAACCCCAGTTCCACAGCACCCCAGCTTGCCATGCGCGTTGACTTCTGGTCTCACTGGCTGTTTCTCTATGCCTTGTCCATTTGAAGGACCATCAGCTCCTGAACTGTCCCTGACTCCTCCTGGCTCAGTGCTTTCTCTCACTCTCTCTCCCCTTTCTCCCGTCCTGAAGCCTTCTGAGCAGACGGTGATCTGGTTGCTGCAGATGACTGAGGAGCACAGAGTGAAGGAAGCAACCAGGTTCTCTCCACATAATCGTTTGCTTTCTAGAACACCTCTGGGTTGTCTGCTTCTAATGCATTTGTTTTGACCTTTTAACAGAAATATCCATCCTTATACTCATATTATTAAGAAGTGAGATGCACTAAAGCAGGGTTGGGGAAGTCTGAGCTGGTGAAACACTGGCTTTGTAAGCACAGGGATCTAGGTCCAGTGTCCACTACCAACATAAAATCCTTAGTGGTTTTCTTTTGCATCCCCTCTCTGCCTCCACTTCTTTGCTTCTTCTGTTCTCTCCTCTCTGTTCCCCCTGGCCTCCAGCCCTTCTCATCCAGGTCATTCCCTTTAATGTCAGCAGACAAAACAAACCTGGCAAGTTCCTCCCAAGCAACAGCTCCAGTCCTGACTTCAGCCCCCACCCCTGCTAAGATGTCTCATCTCTTTAGTCTCCAGTCCCTCTCAATATTCCCCAACCTAGGAATGAGAGGAATAAGAAAATGAGAGGCAGAGACAGGAATGAGTGGGACATCAAAGAGACATCCCTCGTTCAGCTCTTAAGCACCCTAGCAGGTCCTCGGCTGAGTCTAGGAACTGCAGCTACAGCATAGGCTCCCAGAAGGCATAATAAACACACACAGTCTGGATCTGCCACTACATCTTCACTAAGCCTTTGAATAACCTTCCAGCATACTCATATAGCAAATAGTTGAAACAGCCGGGTGGGAAGCGAAGCAGAACCTTGGTGACCAGGGTGTACAGGACTACTGTGCTGATGCAAGCTTAAAATATATAATGCATGGCTTGGAAGTGGCTCGGGGTTTAAAGCACTTGCCATGCAAGCATGAATGCTGGAGTTTTGATGCCCAGAAGCCACACAAATGTTAGATTGGCATGATGACCCATCTGGAATTTCAGTGCCCAGGTGGCAAAGACTAGGGATTCCCAAAACGAGCTGGCCGACTAGACCTTGTTAGGAAACTCTGAGTTTGAGAGACCCTGCCTCAATGACTAAAGTAGAGAATGATCAAGGAAGATTCTTGGCATCAGGATCAGACCTCCACACACATGTTCACACATATGTACATGCACCTACATGACATGCACAGACACACACAGACATACACACACATCCTACATGTGAACATGTAAATGAAAATATATATATATTCAGTCTCATATATATCTTATGTATATTTATTCTTGTATATATTTTTAAAATATTATCCATGTAGACCATATTAGCACAACTTTGGACTCTGGCTTTAATTTTCAAAACCATATCAGTCACTGAAAAACTCCTCTTTCTGTTGTGTTATTCTTAAATATTCAATTCAGGTTCCTTAGAAACACTTTCACAGGATACCACAAAAAAAATGTTACATTCATACTTTCAGATGTTTGGCAAACACACTTTTTTAAAAAGCCATAGAAAATGACAGAATGCAGGAAACTCCTCCTGCAAAAACCTACAATAAAGCAGGATTTTCTTCTAAGTCTCTAATTAGCACACCCATTCCTCACATACATGAACAGTGAGATGTCCTATTAAACAGTGGGCCATCTATCAGTGTGTGCAGCACCCAGCAGGACTTCAGTACAAAATCTAACTTTGCCAAGAAATTATCCCCATAAAATTGTCTCATGACTTCAACTCCTATGGCGATAATACCTAGATCGGTAATGTGGGGACTTTCAACAGCTACATTGAGCCTTGAAACATTATTCATATCTGAAAAAATAGAACTATATTAATGTAACAATGCATTCTCCATGACAGACAAGCAAGGGGTGAATTAGAAAAATCAAGTCTGGGCTGCAGGTAGCCAGAAGAAGGAATTTGAAACAATGGGTTATCTTTCTGTACAATAGTGTTCCCTTGGCTTAAAATGACAGAGAGTCACATTTAGGTCTCATCACCTTAAACACATATGTAAAAGTAATGGCCTATTTTCAGAGAAATAGATCCTGGCTTCTTAGAGCCATAACTATATCACATCAAATATATTTATATGGTCCGAGAAAGAATTCAACTTTTTTAGTTTATGAGCTACTTTAACAGAAAATTCTGTTCTCTAATTGCTCTCTTTCATACTCTATATCTGCCCATATAAAAAGATTGCTACTTACTATTCATAACGGTCCACCTGCATAATATCTTAACTGGATTACAGGTGCCAATTATTTGAACTCTAACAGGAATTGATGTGATGTTATTTTTCAGGTGTGGCTGAGGCTTATAATCAGTTGACTTCAAGGAGAGGAGATAATCCTGTTAGTTGAAAGGCTGGAGAACTGAGGCCTCACGGAAGGAGGAGAAAATGCGTGTACGGATGGAAGTTCTAGGCCATCCCTGAGAGTCTGCATCTACTTCCTCACAGCATCTGCTCCAGAGCTGGGGATCTCTACGTCTACCCAGCATGATAAATCAGATAATCCTTTGCAATAAGTCTCTAGAAATTCACACACATATGTATACAGCACACACACACACACACACACACACACACACACACACACACAGGAGACACTGGGGTATGAGTTGTTTGAATGATATGAAGAAGAGGATAGCTGTCTTTTATAAACCATCTTAGTGGGATGCCCACCCTTTTGACATTGTTGCCATCTACAAAGTTTACATTCAAAAAGTCCACAGTAGCATTATGAATTTTTAAGTCTCATAATGTTTTAAGTAAGGTTAGTATTTTGCATCTGGGCCACGTTCATAGCTCTCCTGGGCCACAGGTAGTCTCCTTGCTACAGCTGGACATGCTAACAAGGAGTGCCTACGAGGAGCAGCTATTCTTATTGAGCTTTAAGGTTACTGCTCCAAACAAACCAAAAAAGCAACCCAGCAAGCCAACAAGTCTGCCATAGACTTATATTCTGCCTGGAAAGCAAGCTTTCCATGACAGGAAAAATGAAATCATGAACCTTACAGGCAAATGAATGGAACTAGAAAAGATACCATTGAGTGAGGTAACCCAGACCCAGAAGGACAAACATTGAACTTTGGAGGCTCCGAACTCCAAATCTTCGGATGTGAGCATATAGCCTGTGGTAACCACAGAAACCAGGAAAGAAAAATGGGACCATTGCCAGGATATGGAGTGTGGGGAGTAATAGGGGATGGGTGCAGAATAGCAGAATACAGGTGATCTGATTGGGAAATGGGGAAAGGGGGACTTAGGGAAAGAAAGGGAGGTAAATGCAGGAGACCATGGGAGGAGGGCAAGGGGGAGGAGCTGGATACAAATGATGATGCAACAGGGGAAATGGTGGAAGTGGGGCTCTGTACGAAAGGGGCGAGGTAAATACAGGAGAAAGTCAATGAAACTGCAAAAGAAGAGGCAGAACTTCTGAAACAGGGAGGAGCACTGGGCAACGCCATCTTCTGGCCATAACATGGCCATTGTATTCAGTCGCTCATAGCATCTGAGGTTACCTGCACAAGACTGGACAAGATCAAGCCGGTCAGCACTGTAGCATGGAAAGGGGAGGGGTTTAGAGGCCCTATTCCTAGCTAAGGAGCTGTTGTTGATAGCTGCTGGTGGGTCCAAGAGTCGTTGATCACTGAGGATGTGGCCACTGGTAGATTGCCTATGCCCCAGAGAATGGTCTTATCACCATAGTCATACATGCATCCCTGATGGAGTCGACTGGATTCAGTTAGTTTGGACGGGAGTGGGGGAGGATAATGAAGCTAGGGGAGTAGTTGGAACAGATGAGATGGGATGGATTTGATCAAAATACCTTGTATACATGCATGAAATCCTCAAAGAGTAAATTAATTATTTAGTAAAAGAATGCATTAACAACAATGTGAAGCAACACTAAATTAGATGCCTGGGGGGGAAATCATGGTATGGAATACATTGCTGATGACTTCATAAGGAATCCATCATTACCTCACTTAAGAGAAGCATAGGATATAATAAGCTACTTGCAGCTCATTTCAAATTAAGACCTCAAGTTGATTTTGAACATTTAATTTCACTGTCCAATATTTTAATGCATTTTTTTAAACAGGAAGAATGCCTACAATTAAACTGAATCTAAGTAAAATAAATTAGCTAAATAAAAAGTAGGCAAAAATATAAAGAAAAATTTATTCTTTATCATTAAATAATTCCACTGCTATAATGATGAATAAAAAAAAGAAATGGCAGAAAAAATAAACAATACAAACACAAATCTTCCCACAGCTTTGATGACCTCAAATTTAGCATGCAGCTATATCTATAGAAATCCTTGGGATTTTCTTCAGAATTTACAGTAATTCACTCAATGTGGTAGACTTTGTCCCTTGTCCAATAGAGGGAATTTCATCTTTTCTATCACTACCTGTCAAAATTTCAAAACTACTAGTTCTGGCAAGGATAAGTTATCATGGATTCCAGGAAGGTAAGTCAGAGTGGCTGTCTCCATTCTCAGAACCTCGGCCATTTCTATAAATCAAAACCCAGACGCCAAGGCTTCTGGGAAATGGAACCATTAGCTTTAGAATTAAACAAGCGACTCCCAGGGAATCAACTACTATTAACTTTCATTAGCCCGCATTTGCCTGCTTGGTGGAGAGAAAGGAATGCAGAGTAGAACACTAGGGAACAGGAGGGAATGAGGGAGGGAAGGCAGAGGGTCTGCAGCCATTGATGCTGTGGTTTGTTAAAGTAGGTCATGTTGGCTTGTGTCAATACATCTAACTGCATGATGAGTAGTGAGCTTTTCCTGCCCCTAAAACAGGGTCCAGTTGGCTAGTTGAGCCTTTGTCCTTTTTCTACTTGTTCTAGCTCTCATTGCCAAATCACAATCTCTCATTTATCATTTCTCAGTTTCTCTGTTCTCCTTTTCTTCTGTCTTGAGTTAACATGGAAGATGTACTGAGATAACCCCATTGCTGTGGCTGCCATATACCCAATGAGAGAGGCGGCTGCCATTCACCCAATGAGAGAGGCGGCTGCCATTCACCCAATGAGAGAGGCGGCTGCCATTCACCCAATGAGAGAGGTGGCTGCCATTCACCCAATGAGAGAGGCGGCTGCCATTCACCCAATGAGAGAGGTGGCTGCCATTCATCCAATGAGAGAGGCGGCTGCCATTCACCCAATGAGAGAGGCGGCTGCCATACACCTAATGAGAGAGAAGGAAGACTGGAAAGCTTAGATCACTGTGAACAGAAGTTAGATGGAGTACACTCTCTCTAGCCTTTTACCAATTACATTTCCCTGGTCCAGGATCCCTATCCCTCCCTCTCCCCCTCCCCCTCCCCCTCCTCCTCCCCCTCCCCCTCTCCCAGGACTCTGAGCATGAAGATCCTGGGATGCACTGAGAAAGCCTGAACTATTCTTTCTGGACACTTTCCCACTTTCACAGTTTATTCTCTTCCTTCTCTGGAGTCTTAGAGAAGTATCTCAATTATTCACCAGCATTCTTACCATTGACCTGCCCTTGCCTGCAGTGCAATGTGCTGCAATGAATACCTTCACAAGCAGACCCTTCAATACTGTCTTCTTGGTGGGTACACAGCAAACGTTTGCATTTTGTTTTCTGCTCCAACTCTGTTGTCTTTCCCTTCTCTGGTGCTCCTGTACGAAAACTCTGAGATCGGGACACTGAGATCTCGAACTGCTTAATCACATCTTCGTCACTCTCAGAAGATGTGGATAGCTCTTCATCATCCCCAAAGCTGTTAACTGGAAGCAAACAAGAGTCATGAGTCTCCTGTGAAGCTCTGCGATCCAACACAGAGACCAGGAAAAAGAGAAGAGAGCATGAATGGTTAGCCCGATGGAACAAGTTCAAACTGGATAGAAAGGATTTAAAGCACTCTTGAAAACAGAAATCTGGGCCAAAGGGATAGCACACGGGGTAATTAGAGAGAGATGGCTAGCACCCAGGAGAAAACAGTAGGACACCCATCATCATCATCTGCGTAATGACCATCTTGAGACAAAGCGCTAGCCAACAGTCCTGCTGATTGGTGATGGTGCATATAACTGGAACTGGAAAAGCAGGGCTGTTATGGGCACATTTGCCCAATGTGCAGTTCTTTGGGAAAGGTACACTTTGTCTTGTCACATTTATTAAAGCACTCAGAGTCAAGCCCTACTTCAGAGGAGACATATTTGCAGCCAGGATTTTCCAAAGGCTCCCTAGCTTTGAAGAGATATCACTGTGTGTAAAGACGTCTACTCATTTGAATCACAAATGTTCTAAATGTTTCTCAAGGCAAGCCAGATCACTCCTGGAATTGCTGTTTTTAATGTATTTTACTGGGGCAAGGGAAATTGCTTGACGGCTAATGTGTTTGTTGTGCTTGCATGAAGACCTAAGTTTGAATCCCCAGCACTGATGTAAAGAGCTGAGCCTGTCAGCATGCGCTCATAACCTCAGTACTATGCTGGGGTGGATGCAGGCAGATGCCTGCAGCTTGCTAGTCACTCAGTCTAGCCAAGTCATGAGCTTCAAGCTCAGTGAAAGGCTCTGCTTTAAAAAAAATAATACGGCAGAGTAAAAAAGAAAGGTATGCATATGTGTGTGCATGAATGCATTTGCAGATGTATCATTGGGTATTTTGAGGTTTATGTCATACTGTGGAGGAAAGAGAGAGGAGTGGTTATTATAGTGAGAAAAATTGATCTGTCTTCTCAAATCCCTACCTGTTCAATAAGTGACAAGAAAGACTACAATCTACATATTTAATAAAAGTATCCAATACAACATATTAACTAGAACTTCAGGCTGTTCTTTAGCACTCTAAACTTTTGACCTTCATATCTGCTACATCATAACCTTTGAGCTACATCTCCTCATTCCCTCTCCTCCCCAACTCTAGAAAGCCTGATTATTTCTGGTTTTGTAATCTGAACTCCTTTTTATCATTTTGTATATAAGTGGAATCATGTAACATTTTTCTCCTTGTGACTATCTTATCTCACTGGCTGTGGTGTCTTACAGGTTCATCTACCTTGTGCCAAATGGGATATCCAGTCCACTCTAAGGATGAATAATACACCTTTACACGGTGCATACGCACACATACTTGCACACATATCTGTTAGCCATCTCTCACCAAGAAACACTTATGTTGTTTCCATATTGCACACTGTAATGAACATGAGGCATGGATATCTTTATAACAGACGGTGGTTTTTACCTCCTGTGAGTGTGTTCTCAGAAGAGAGATTGCTAGAGCATACAGCAGCTCCACTTTGAATTTCTGTAAGACCTTCCATACTGTCTGCTCTAATGACTTCACAAGCCAACCTTCCTACCAAACGCAAACTACGTTGCCTTTCTTGTTCATTGGTCTTTCTGATCAGTCATGTTAATGAGACACCATTTAAATTTTGTGAGCATTTTCCCACCAGCACACTTGCTGTCTCTTAGTCTCTCTAACTATTTCTCATGATTTTGTGTTCTTTGCCTTTCATGTTCCTTCTGCCTCTCAGGTACTTTCATAATGCTGGCTCCTTCCCAGTTGGGTCTCAGACTGACTGACTGACTGACTGTCTTTGCATTCTGAAAGCTTCCCTGATCATCTGCCCTTGACTAGCTCTTATCTGCATCCCATATCCTCCTCTAGAACATCTATAAAAATAAACCTATCCCATCCTTTGTTAACTAATGTCTTCCTATTACATAAGACAAGGCTGGTTTCATGGCAAGTGCAAATGCTTGTTAAATATTGAGCATTTTGTGAACACCCAGTGTTGTCACAAGCCAGAGCATACACATACACCCTCGTGTACTGTTCTCTATGAGTGACTACTCATACCCAGCCTCCCATCTTGACTAGTTAAAAATGTCTTTGAGGTTTCTATTCAGATATTGTATCTTTTCAGAACATCCTTCTTTTATCCTTAAATCGGGCTAGGGGCTCCTTTTATGAGCTATAAAATCATTCTTGTATTTTACTTTATCAATAGCATTCCTGCAATATGGAGAAAGTGCTGTTTCTTGGGGCCCTGCCTTAAAAAGAAAGGAAAAGAGAATAGCGTGGAAGAGACAAGGGAATAGGAAGCAGGGGGGATGGGGAGAAGGGTGAGTCAGCCAGAAATCCAGCAGTGGTAGCTACAGATAAAGGTATGCCCATGCTTCAGCCCTAGCAGGCTGGCCTGGAGCCCCCCACCCTGGAGTTGCAGAGTAATAGGCATGGGGGAGGTCCTTATAATGCTTGCTCATATTAGTTGCTATGTGACAAAGTCCCTTAACCTCTTGGTTCCTCTAGCCTTTGTTTGGGGTCATTTTTAATGTCTCCATCATTTCCTCAGTTTTTGCAAGTTCTCCAAGTCCATCACTGCTGACTGATGACCACCAATATTCAATCCATTTCTTGATTTCCATGGAGCATCTGATCTCTGAACAAGAGAGTTTACTTATTTCACCTCAATGTTACTAGTTCTTTCCAGCACCATGGTAGTAGAAAAAATGTCCAGAGAAACTAGATCTCATTAACACTTCAATAATCTGCACAGGAAGCATCCCACCAGAAAACCCCAACAATGAATAGTTTCCTTCTTCCTATTTGTGTTGGGCTTAGTATTCCGGTATGGGATAGACCATCACATGAAGGAGAGAACCAAAGTCAGCAGAACTACAATTAAATTC
>CM052705.1:78901076-78922810 GCA_028551405.1 Uromys caudimaculatus | reverse complement strand
AAATAAATAAATAAATAAATAAATAAATAAATAAATAAATAAATAAATTCCCTCTACTTTAGAGTACA
Source organism: Uromys caudimaculatus (assembly GCA_028551405.1). Classification (NCBI taxonomy): domain Eukaryota; kingdom Metazoa; phylum Chordata; class Mammalia; order Rodentia; family Muridae; genus Uromys; species Uromys caudimaculatus. The sequence goes on along the minus strand of CM052705.1, from coordinate 78,922,742 downwards.
GAATCAGCTAAGCTCCTAGGAGGTGGCCAAGGGAACAAATGGGAGGGTGGTTGACTTTGGCATCCATCAGCACTCTTCCCAACTCTGTGATTCCATTTGTACACTTGGCAGTTTTTAAATTTTAAACAGACGCAAGTCATTCATTTCAGATATATGTGTCAATGTAGAATATTTCTATATCTAGAAAACTATTATAATAAAAATATGCACACAATTTTCTCCAGTGAGTCACAGAGGAAGGCTTCTCCTTACTTAGTATGCTAATCGTATAGTAACTAGAACATCTGCCATCTCCTCAACATCCAACCTTCTTGGAACTTTGTATGTCCCGTTTAGTCATGACAGACATTATTTCCCCCAATGACAAAAAAACAATAAATTGTATAGGAAAACAAGGAAAAGTAAGAAAGCTGGAACTTGAACACAGAACCTATATTCTTTAACATTTTACATATCATCAAATCTCATCACATCAGGCAATAAAGCCATGTCTAGTCTGCTCTTTGGGTGAAGAGAAAAGAAGCTTTGCCATTTAGCCTTCAGTCTGCCAAAAGGCTGTTTCCTCTTTGCTAGATGAAGAGCAGTCCAGTGAGAAGGGCAGCTGGTCCACATGAGTGTGGGCAGGCTGCAGGATAACTGCCTATCACTCTCTGCATCTGATTTAAATATAACTGCAGCTGTTATTCTAAGCCTCCCTTCCCAAGGATCTCAGAGCATTCTCTGTCTAAAAAGGATACCTGAAATCTCTCCTGAATGCCACGGGCAGAAACAGTGATACTATCCAAATGACAGAAACAATCCAATTCTGAGCCTCCAGAAGGATTGTGGTGCTTTGAGTAGGAATGGCCCCCAGAGGCTTGTAGGTTTGAATGTTTGGTCACAAGGAGTGGCACTGTTAGGAGATGTGACCTTCCTAGAGTAGGTGTAGCCTTGTTGCAGGAAGTATGTCACTGTGGGTGGGCTTTGATGTTTCAAATTCTCAAGCCAAGCCCAGTGTCTCTCTCTCTCTCTCTCTCTCTCTCTCTCTCTCTCTCTCTCTCTCTCTCTCTCTCTCTCTCTCTCTGTTGCTGCTGCTACCTGCTGAGATATAGAACTCTAGACTACCTCTCCAGCACCATGTCTGCCTGCATGCTTCCTTCCATTACAATAATGAACTAATGCTCTAATGTAAGCAAGCCACAAATAAATTCTCATCTCATTGCAGCAATAGAACTTTGTCCACGACAAGGATCCAGGCATTCCTCTAGAACTTGACAAATGTCACTTGTTTGCTCCACACATGGACCCAGTGAAGTCAGGATTGTTTGCAAGCCCATTCGAGGAATGAAGACCCAACGGCTTAGTGTCAGTTATTAACAGTGTTAAATACAGACTCAAGATTCAAGCCCAGAGTGTTTTGCTCCAAAGCTGTCCTGCTCCAAATACTTCCTCAAGGAAAAATCAGATTTCTTAAATTCTGTGAAAACTGTGCTCCTTTACTAAGAAAATGAGATCACAGTATTTTGACTCTTATGAGCATCTAGTACCCTATTAAAGAGGGAAAAATCTTTGCCCGTAGTCAGCCCAAGCCAGGACCAATTCCAGTTCTCCAGTGTTTGCAATGAACTGTGAGGCCATGAAAACTCTACAGAGTCTCTCTTCCTAATGATTTTCCCCCAAGATTCAAATTTTGATTCTTCTTTGCTTGAATGGTCCAGTTACCTGCCTTGAAATGGAGCTACATCAACAACTAAATAGCTGATCTGGGTTTCATTTCATTTAATCTTTGAAAAATCAGTCTCTGCTAAATGATGACACTTATTTCAAACAAAAGGCAGTGTTTAATGGAGTACCATGTGAATATCAAGTTCAAATTCCTTTCAAGATAAATGTCTGAAAATAGTACAGAGATAGGTTTCTACTAAAATCTTGACTCCTTTAGCAATTAACTTGTCAATATGACAGAAAAAAAATTTCATAGTTATCTCGGGTATAGATAAAGTACCTTGATACGTATTCATCTTCAGACTGAAGTTCTGTTTGTTTCATTTAATCAGAATTCAGATAGATAGACCTTTGATAGCTGTCACAGAGGACTAGCCTCTAAGCAAGCCAACTACCACCATCTTCAGAAGTTCAGCTGGGCCCACTCACAAAAGATCCTTACAGTAGTGTTTGTCAAAGTTTGACCTTCCCTCAGAGACAGGGGGAGCAGAAAGAGACACAGGACTCTTGCCTGAATATCCAGATACCCTTCCCAACAAGGTGTATGAAATTCTGCCTTAACTGCAAGGAACATCAGGGAGGGTTCATACACATGGCCTAGGGGAAGGGCTAAAGTATCTAGTTGAGAAAGAACTAGGGGAGGGGCCTCAGTCTATACGCTGTATGAAACCCCCTATCCCCGCTAGGTAAAGACTTCTCAGTGCAGCCTTTGAGGAGGGAGAACCCACATTACTGTAAGTGACCCCTCACCTATGCTCTGCAAGGAAGCTGAATAAACTCATGGGTTCCCAGCGTGACCACTGTTACAATTTTGGTTTGTCTTTGGGACCTTTGAAAGAGAGGTGTACAAGTTTAGATCAGCCTTGGGAAGGAATTAGTAGCAGCATATAAACACCTTTCACAAAATAGAGAAGTCAGAGTCTTTTGCTGTCCTTTGGATGCATGGCCACCTAGCTTTACCCCTTTATTTAGATGCTACATGGCTACAATTGAGGATTTCTCATACTGTAGGAGTTCCTGACTTGACAGACTTAGCAAGTCTTCCGACAAGGGCTCATCAGTGCTAGGTCCCTATTGCTGTAGACACAAAAATGCTCCTCACTCTAATTTTAATTGAGTTGTTTGCAGAAAAGTAAAGGAAATTCTGCTTTTATCTTCCAGGTGGGAGAGACAAGAAGGAAAATGCTCAGTACAACATAGATTGCTGGATGCAGCACCAGCCAAGGCTGGAACATGCAGGAAGAATGTGAAGGAAGTTGCCAGAATTTGACTCTGAGATCTTCAATCGAGAACTGTGCGGTCTTCCCATCAGGAACTTCAGTCCCTCCTACTGGCATGCCTTACTTCTAACCATCCTTGAGAGAACTAAATGAGATAAACCAGGCATTCCACTTAGCCTGTGCTTGGCACAGTGCATGCTCAGATGTCAATTATGACTCCAATTGCTATCATGCCATTGCCCTGTGTGTAAGTCCCTTGATACAGAATTGCACTTACATGCAAAGGAATCAACATGCCTGTTCTCCTTCAGGGTTTGAGATGAAAGTTCACCACTAGGCTTGTCGGAGGGAAAGAGAAGAAACAAGGGCTAGGATCATCAGAGATGAAGCTGATCACGTGGGTTGTCTCTTAACTTACGCTGGGATCCTTTCTGTAAGCCTGGAGGTGGAGTGCTCTGTGGGAATTAGCAACACTGTCTGGAAGCGGGCAGTGCCCAACACCTGCTCATTTTGTTGCTTCTTTCAGGGAAAATAGAACTGGGGGGGGGGGACGGGGAGGAGTTACCAACTGGCAATGCAAAGAAAGGGTTTCTTGAGCTTTTCTGCTCTATTTTGCAGATGGAGAAAGAATCATAAAAGATCACTGCAGCTCCGCTCCAAGCTTATTAATTCCTTCCACCCACACAAGAGCAATTAGGTGGGGGGACAAGTACTGCTCACATCTTATCGGCTGAGAGGAGAGATGGGGGCGTGGGCTGTGCAGAACAGTACCTGGTGCCACCTGTAACTACAACTGCGGGAAATCCTTTGGATAGACAATTTCTCAAATATCCACAGCAAATATAATCCCACGGTGACAAAAATGAGGATAAGAAGTTAGTTATGATGAAAAAGCAGAAAGGAGGCCAGATGTGACAACAACTGATTTCACATCCTACGGGCAAAGGGAACCTTTCTAGGAGCCCTGGACTCACGCCAAGAAAGGGCATAGAAACCATTCAGTCTTGATGCTTCTCAGTGGATACACTGAAGGCTTTGTGTCCTTAGCACATAGGGTTATTTAGTTTTGATATGGTTTGTCTTTCCTATATCTTTCTCCATGTGAAGGCTTAAGAATTTCAAGAACTTTGCAAAGCACTGATACCAAATTCACACCTTGATTCTGCAGAGCAGAACCCCTACCGGCATGAAATTACCTTGGAGGGTTAAACAACTTATTAGCTGCCACAAGACAGGGAGAGCCAGTGCATGATTGTTCTCTGTGTACCTGCTTTGGAGCCCAGAACTTCCATGAGGTGCTCTGACAATTGTACTTCATATGGAAACAAAGAAATGACACTTACAATACTTACATAGAAGGAAGTTAAAAAAAATTTCACACGCACGCACGCACAAAAACAGTTAAGATATAATATGATTTCAGTTCTAATAATACCAGAGTGACTCCTACAATAAAAGGTAAGTCCATGGGAAAAAGAAATTTAAATAAATTAGTTTCAAATATAGAGCAAAAGTCAATAAAAACTGGATGGGATTTGGTTTTTTGTTTGCTTGTAAGACGGCATCTTTGCTGTGTGAAGCACGCAGCTACAGTGTTTTGGGCGGTTGGTTTTTTGCTGAGTGCTTGTGCATCTGGGAGGCACAGGGTACTAAGGACTCAGACAGAGGTCTTACTGACTTGAGGTATTAGAGGACAGAGTTCAAGGCAATCAGAGCAGTTGGAAAAAAGCAGGGTTGGCACCCCAAATGGAGGGAGTCATGGAAAAGAAACCCCTATATCTACATCAGAACTTAGCTTAACCTTTAACTATAATCTGAACTATTTCTGATGGGGGATGATCTATGCAACCTCAAACTAGTGGTTTGAATAAGTTTAGCCCAGGGAGTGGCACTGTTTGGAGGTATAGCCTTGGAGTAGATGTGTCACCCTGGGTGTGGGCTTAAGACCCTCTTCCTGGCTGCCTGGAAGCTAGTCGTTTCCTGTTTACCTTCAGATGAAGATGTAGAACTCTCAGCTCCTCCTGCACCACGCCTGCCTGGTCACTGCCATGTTCCCACCTTGATGATACTGGACTAAACCTCTGAACCTATAAGCCAACCCCAATTAAATGTTGTTTTTATAAGAGTTGCCTTGGTCATAGTGTCTCTTCACAGCAATGGAAACCCTAAGATAATGGCAAAGAGAGAAGCAACTCTCACAAGTTTTCATCTGACCACTGCATGCCTGCTATGACATATATTCACACATGCACACATGCACACACTATGAAAAGGAAGAATTGAATTTCAAAGCTGATAGAAAGAATGGGTAACAATAGAAATGGTACCTATGTGGGCAAATAGGGGAAAACGTAGTTTTCAATTTTAGGTTTTCTAAAAATTAACTGACTAAAGAGCAGATGTAATATTGCATTGTGGGGTTGAAAAAGTATGAAAACCAATCCTAAGGCAATAATACCACAAAGGAGGAAGGAAGGAAAGAAGGAAGGGAGGGAGGGAGGAAGGGAGGGAGAGAGGATGGAGGGGGAGAGGGAGGGAGGGAGGGAGGAAGGAAGGATTCAGGCTGCACCACAGCACACACTACATGGTACTATCATTTATGAGAGCAAGCATAGCACACAGGCTATGAAGTGGTACAAGTCTGACTTACAAGAGACCGTGGGAACACAAGCACACATGGTCTCTAGAGCAACCACCCACAGAGTAAAACAAACAGAAATGGCTAAAAATTTTAATAAAGGAGCTAACATAGAATGTTAAAAGGACAGGTGATGGGTGCAACCATGAAGCAAGGAGAGAAACCGGAGACAAGAAAATGAAACAAACAGAAAATAAGCAGTGAAACTAGGTAATGAAGCCCATTGGTGTCCATACACTCAATGGGAATGAGTGTCTGCTCCACGTGCACCTACAGTTGGCCAAGCTAAGCCAGGGAGTGAGATTAACTACCTAATGATTGCTGGAAACATCTTAAAGGCAAATATGGATAGGTTGTATATAAATAACTAAAATATATATTTGCAAGCTCTAAAAAGAAGCAACTGAGTGCTGTGGTATTCACATCGGAGAAAGAATTCTTCAAGGCACAGAGTATTATGTTAGATTAAAGTGCTTTTTACAATGATAAAGTAGTCAATTTATCAGAAAGATGGGAAATAAAGATGTGGACACATTTATTAACAGGGCTTTGAACTCAATGAGGAACACAGAAATAAACTGAAAAGAGAAAACTAGAATAAAAGTTAGAAGGCTGGCGAGATGGCTCAGCAGATAACAGGTGTCTGCCACCAAGCCAAATGACCTGAGTTCAAGCCCCAGAGTCAATGTGATAGAAGAAGAGAATCAGCTTCTTCTGCAAGATGTTCTCTGGCTTCCGTGTGTGATGTGTCACGTGTACTCGTGCACACGAGTAATAAATACAGAGAGAAATAATAAATGTCATGTTTAAGTTAGAGATTTTAACACACTCTTCTCTCCGCTTAGAGAGCAACTCACAGTCAGAAACTCTCTGGCTCTGGGCTATGATGCCACGCATAGCTGACCGTGATGGCACGCACTTGAAAAGCTCATCCTGCAATTGTTTGATGGAGTGCCAGAGGATATCGGTCTCTGCACAACTCTTGCAGAAGCAGAAAAAGAAAAGACATTTCTCCAGCCATCGTATAAGGTCAACATTATCCAAACACAAGCACTGGTGCACGGATGCATTCCAGTTCATGCATGCACAGGTGTGTCCATGTATGTATGGGGCTGTAAGCACATAGGAAGGCCAGAGAACACCCCCAGCCACCCTATGATTTTGAGACAAGTTCTCTCACAACCTAGATCTCATCAAGCAGGTGAAGCTGGCCATACAGGGATCCCAGGAAATGTAGTGAATCCTGTCTCTCGTGTATGCCATTATAACTGGTTTTGTTAACGTAGGTTCAACAAATCAAACTCAGGTCCTCACAATTACAAAGCATGCATTTAGCTGATGGAGACATCTTCACAGACCATAGACATCTTTTGACAATTTTATCACAGGTACAGAAAATTATGTATCAATATTCCATATGATCATGACAGCAAAATATCCTTAGCAAAATATGAAATGCCATCCAATAACACCCTTAGGTAATCATGTGTTATGCTCACATGAGGTGTATCTTAAAAACAAATGCAAGCTTTAAGATACTAAAATCAACTAATGTAATTCAGCAAATTAGCACAAGAGGAAGAGGAATAATGAAATAACCATGGTAACACAAGCAGAAAAAATGCTAACAGAGATTGATATTGATTTCTGATCAAACCAAACAGCAAAAAATTTAAAAAAAATAGCACATTAGGGTACACTCTCTAATACAACAGGGGAGAACGAATCTACTAGAACATTGCAGCTCATATCAACTAAGGCAACTAATTGGTGAAATTAGCAGAGAAGTCTATAAAAGTCAGTTATTCTCTAGCAACAAATTAAAGTGAAAAATTTAAAACTGTTTAGAACAGCACCCAAATGTACCAATCCTTGGAAATAAATTTAACAACGGGCATTCAGAACTCTCACATTAAGCAATAAAATATTACTCAGAGAAAACAGAAAGAAACCAATAGTAAGAATTCATTCCCCAAATTAGTCTACTGATTTAATGCAGCACAAACTGAAGTCCAAATAGGCTTTTTCATCACTCTTGACAAGTATACAAATTTTAAAAACAAATAGACATATATTTTAAAGTATAAGGAAATGTAACGGGCACAGAATAATCACAACAATCTTAAGACAATGTAGGAAGACCAGCTTCTGTGACTTTATAACTGTTGCATGGCTATGTTATTTTTTTAAAAGATTCAACTCAAAACAAAGTCCAGAAACAGCAGCACATGAATGTGGTCATGTATAGAAGTGACAAGGGGGTTCCATAGGAGAAAGAAAAATCTTTTGAAAATATGATGGCTGGAGACATGTATAAAGGGGTGCTAAATTCACATTGAGCTCTCGATTCACACTGTGCATCCATCCATCCATCCATCCATCCGTACATCCATCCATACATCCGTACATACATACACAAATTAATTATAACTCTAATTGCAAACTATAAAACAAAACCCATAAAAAAGTAGAAGGACCGGGCATTGTCAAGCACAGATGTAACCCCAACACTCAGGTTAATAAAACAGTGAGATGTGAGTTCAAAACCAACCTGGGCAACAGCAGGACACTGCCTACAAATAAACAACAATAAAAAAGTGTAAGCCTTGCTACACGATGAAATAAAGAAAACTGACACTAGACTGCATCGATATTTAAACACTTTGTGTAGTCTAGACTCTAATCATCATCTGTTGGATCAATAGCTGGTGAAGATTTTCACCTGCTCTATGGGCTGTCAACTCACAGGTTCCTTTGCTGAACAGAAACTCTGGTTTCATGAGAACACATAACCACCTCATGATGTGTTGATTGTTGCTTGCATTTCCTGTGTGTATGGTCTTATTCAGAAAATCCTTGATTTTAATTATAGTTCAAGTATACTCCTTGCTTTTTTCTCTAGCAGTTTCAGAGTATCAGGTCTTATGTTGAGGTCCTCGATCTACTTAGGGTTGGGTTTTGTGCAAGCTGAAAGGTAAGAATGGGGTATCATTTCTGCAGGTTGAATCCATTTTCCCCAGCATCATTTACTGAAGATGCTCATTTCTCCAGTAAATATCTTTGTAACTTTGTCAAACAATCAGGTAACTGTTGTGTGGACTTAGGTATCTGGGTCCTCAGTTCTATTCTACTGATTCATGTGTCTTTTTTGCATTAATACTATGCAGTTTTCATTACTGTGCCTTTGTAGTATCATTTAAATCACACATATTGCTATCTCCCACAGTGTTGCTTTTGTTCAGGAGTGAGTTGACTATTCTTAGTCTTTTGTATCTCATATAAATTATTTTTTTCTTTGTCTGTGAAAAATAAGAAATGAAACTTCTTCTGCTGTAATTACATCGAATCTATAGGCTATTTTGTTAGGATTGTCACAATTAGGCAATTCTTCTGATCCATGAGTGTGGGCTGTCTCAATTTCCTTCTTTGGTGTCTTAAAATTTCCATAGGAAAGGTCTTTTGTTTTCTCAGTTAGGTTTGTTCTTTGGTGTATTATTTTTGTGTGTAGCTTTTGTGAGTGGAACTGTTCTGGCTTTTTTCCAGTCTGCTTCGTCATGGGTATATAGAAAGGCTACTGATTCCCATGTGTTGGTCTGCATCCTACCACTTGTCTGAATGTGTGTATCAGCTCTGAGAGGTCCTTTTGACAGAGTCTGTAGAGTCTCATGTATAGACATCAGCTGAAAAACAATACATTTTATTCTTTTCCTACGTTTATTCTTTTTCATTCTTTCTCTTATCTTATTGTTCTAAGACTTCAAGCACTATATTGAATAGAAATTAGGAGAGTGGGCATCCATGTCTTGTCCCACCTACATCTTAGCGGGAACATTTGGAGGACTGTGGGGCTGTGAAAGGCAGTCTGTTTTCTGGTAGAGCTAAGGTTCAAACCCCAGGGCCCAATAGGGGGTAAAAACCCTATAGGAAACAATGGCAGGCATTTGCCAGGCTCCTAGAAACAGCTCCTGACATGTGACTCCATCTCTCCATAGGTCTGTGACATTAAGCCCCTCCTCAGGTAGAGGAGTGATCACGCCCCCAAACCCGCCACAGGTAGAGGCATGGCCACGTAGTCTCAAGACATCCCCATGTTAATGAGGCACCTGGAAACTTAGCCACAGCCCTTCCCAGTTACTACTTCAACCTCACCCCTCCCTGAGGTCTCAGGATACGGTCACACCCACACCACTCCCCACCATGACATGACAATAAACGTTCTGAAACCCTGGACTGTCTCTCCTCATTGGATGTGGGAAACAATGGAACCGGCCTTCGCCAAAAGAGCCGCTGCCTAGCTTCTCACAGAAGGTGTCCCAGCGTTCCCAGCCATGGCAGCCATCCACCCAACCAAAGTAGCTAGCCAGCACCCAGGCCACAAACCACGGTCTCCCCTCAGGATCTGGCCGCTCCTTCTCTTCTCTGCTTCTCCCCTTTCACAGTCCCATATGCAGGCTCCCACTTCGTTCTCAGCTCTTCCCCAGCATCCAGCAGCATCTGCAGTGCCCAAGAGCGTGGAAACCCGATGGAGCCAGTTCCCTACGATCCCAGGGGCTCTAGTTTCAGCAGAGGCTTCTCACAGCCTGACACAAGCCCGGCAGCCAGTGGGGGTATGCACAGTCAAACTGCCTGCGTGTCCCACCTCTCCCAGGGGCCACGAGTGGCGGGGCAGATGCATAGGACTTCACTCTACCAGGCCGTTTGATCCAACAGAGGACTTCTCCACTCCGTCTGATATTGGCTTCTGTTGTGTACAACCTTTCTTACATTGAGGCATGCTCCCTCCATTCCTATTTTTCACAAAAAGGGATTTTCCATGGGCCAGTGGATCACTCCATACTCACATGAGCGTCATTACATGGCTTAACGGGTTGTCAAAAAAAAAAAAAAAAAAAAAAGACCTTAAGTTGGGAGGGGGAGGGGAATGTGTTGGAGGAAATATGAGGGAAGTTACAAGGAGAAATGTTGGGTATATAGTTTTGTGTGTGTGTGTGTGTGTGTGTGTGTGTGTGTGTGTGTGTGTGTGTGTGTGCATGCGTGCATGCATGCGTGTGTGCATGCGTACGTATGTGTGTATGAAATTCTCCAAAATAAGAAAAAAAGTTTAAATTTAAACTTTTGTTCTTTGAATGATTTAATTAACAACTGAAATAGGAAAGCCATAGACTGAGGGACTTTCAACACATGCCACATATGTCAAAGAGCTTCTATCTAAACTGCATAAAACTCTGTCACAACCCAATAGTAATACAAGTTCATAAGGACAACTGAATAAAAACATCCCTAACGGACTCCCATGGACCATTATGAGCAAATGACCTATAAACACTTGAGCAATGCGTTAGTGGTCATAGGATTAACATGACTTAAAAAACACAACAGGATAGTCATTGTTTAAGAATTTATATTAACCCAAGCAAGTAAAGTACTTGGAACCCTTAGATACTAGTAGCAACATAAAATAAGATACTACTTTGGAAAACAATTTGGTAGTTTCTTAAAATTTTAAATATAAATCTGATTGCATGATGGAGCTGCCCTTCTCAATACTTCCCCAACAAAAAAGAAAAAGATAAATTCATATCCACACCAGTGCTCAGAAAAACTCAATACTAGGTACTGTCAAAAAGTAACACAGACATCCAGCAACAGGCAAACAGACAAACTGTGCTGTATCAATAAAAAGACAGAAACACCCAGAAATCAAACAGAATGATCAGGCTATACATGCTACAGTAAATCAAAGAGATAGAGTGCACATTAACATATACCATTACATATTATATACTATGTATATGTTTTATTTTATATTTTAGTATATATTATATACTATTTAATATTTATATACACTGTTACATTATTTTATATGATATCCTGTTATATATTCTATATAATTAAAAATGTTTGGTGAGAGAAAACAGACCACCCATGTAGTAGGACTAGAGAGGGGGATGTATATGTATATGTATATGTATATGTATATGAGCTGTCTCTCAATACAGTTTTTAAGCCAATTGATGTAAAGCTATCTGCTCCAGCAGCATTACCTGTGGCCCGTATTAAAAAACAAAGCCTCCTCCAGCTGTCTCTGATCCCAGCCTCAAGCCATTTCTGCTAGTGGAGAAGGCTCAAGTCCATGGTTTGACAACTAGACCTACTCTGCTCTTAACCTAGGGTCCTGAGTACCATTGGTTGCACCATCTTTCTAGTCCTATCCCTTCTCTGTACACCAGAAAAATTCTGCCTTCCTTATTTATATGCTCAGTTTCTAGAGAAGCCTTAAACTTCTGCCCATCCTGTTATTTCCTAGAACCCCCTACCTATGTGAACAAGCACAAATGGAGGGAACCACAACTGAATATAGGCAGCACTGGCATAGCCTGGTGCTCCTTCTACACATTGGCCTATAACAAGAGATAACATTTGACTGGATAGACTCCAAGTGCCTTTGCATATCTGGGCAGGAATTTGTGTTGCTAATGATTCAGCTAAGGAGTCAGACCTGCACCTAGGACCCTGTAGTCTCTTTGAAGGTTATTTCTCTTCTGTACCAAGCTAGACTCATCCAAGACAACAGAAGGGGTATAGTAGAAGTACTGAGTAGTGGAATAGTTGATTGGGACCCTAAGAATCACTAGATGTTACAGAAAGCACGGAGTAGATTTGTACCTGGTTGGCTTCACTGAGCCCTCTTTCTCACTATCAAGACTGTCTCAAGTAGCAATGTTTCTGAGCATTCGGCTTTGGCAAGCACACAGAGTTGCTACATATCTGCATCAGGGCTCTCCCGGACAAAACAAATGGCTGTCAACTTTCAGAAGTATTTTCAGCTCTGCTTTCTAATTTGCATGCCTCCTCCAAGGGAAATTGTTGATAGGACCCAAGTGTTGTACTGTTCCCTACTATGATGGCATTTACATATAAATTAATGACCAAGACTGTAATTACTTGGCTGAGAACTGAGGTGGCCTGATAATTAAGTCTCTGCACATGCAGAGAAAGCACAGAACTAGAAAGGTTGTCCTTGCTTTCTTCCCCACCCCCACATTTCCCTATTACACCAACAAATGCTTCTAAGCAAACCTGAGTCAATGAATTACAAATTCTTGAATTAGAAAGATTCTCCCTCTGAGTTGCTTTAAATTCTTTTTTTTCAGCTAGTGTACAGAAACACTGGGTTTCGTTATGACATTTTCATACATGCATTCTGACATGTGCACATGTGGGTGGATGCGTGCATACCTGTGCATGCATGGAAGGCAGAGGAGGACAGTGGCTGTCCCATGCTGCCATGCTCACCTGTGCTGTGTGACCTGTGCTGGGGGACAGCAAGCTTCAGGGATCCTCCTGTGTTCACCCTCCACAGCCCAGCTGTTATGTGGCTGCAGAGATCCGAACTTAGGTCCTAGTGCTTGCTCACCAAGCACTCTCCCCTACTGAGCCATCTCTCCATCCCCCAAACCCATGATCTTAACTCATTATTCCCTAATGCCTGCCTCTAGTGTCAAACATACGACTAGGAATAAAGTAAATGCATCAAGAGTAAATGAACAAAGTACAAAGGAAGTTAAAAATTAGTACAGAACTGTTTTAGGATTTTCTAGAAAAACAGAATAGAATACAAAGTTGTCTTGAAGTATCTACAAAGGACTAGACCCAGGACTCTACTTGAATACCAAAATCTATGGATATTTGTGTCCCTCATACCAATGGTATAATGCTTGCATATGAGCTATGTCCATCCTCCCTTTAAAATATCTTTTGGTTGCTTACAATATCAAACACAATAAAAATGCTATGTAAATAGCTATACTGTACTGCTTAGGAGAGAATGTCGAGAAATAAGTCTGTGTATGTTCAGTCTAAACATCCATCCTAAGCCTAGGCTACAGAGTGCACAATGAGATTCAAGGCAAACAATACTCACATAATGAGTGGTAGAGAGATTGACAGTCTGGGAAACCATGGGAGGCTCCAGCAGGGTGTGCCTACACTTCACTTCTTCTATGTAGGTTCCGCACAGTGTGCAGCATGTGGCAAGCTCAAATCTTTCCATCAGGATCTTAGAAAATTTTGTTTTCTAGTTATATTTGGATGAGTCCTGAGATGCATGTACATGGAGAGTCAACTACAGATTTATTATTATAAGGAATTAGCTTATACAAATATGAAGCTGAGAGTGTCCAAGAACTGCGATCCATAAGCCCAGGAGAGCCAATGGTGTGGGTCCCAGTAGAGTCTAAATATCCCAGAGCCAGGAGAGTTGGTGGTGTAATTTCCAATCTGAGGACAGAAAACTGAGATCCCAGATCAAGACTTTTTGTTGAAGCCAGGTTTAGCTGATTGGATAAATCCCCCTAACACTAGGGAAGGTAGTCTGAAAAACCATCTACTTCCTATATGCCTGATTCTGCATTTTACTACAAGAACAAGAGGAACCAAGCTGCCCTTTAACACTTTGCTTAGGAACTATTCAAACCACAAAGAAAGCTTCAAAAATACAGTGAGACTACATTCTAGATTCAATACCATTAGATTGAAAAACTAAAGACTGAAAAAAAAAAAAAAAAACACTTTGGGAAACCAGAAACCATTTTCTATAATATTTGATGGGTAAAGGAACCTTAATTAGAATTCTACACTATTTACAACTGAAAAATAATGAACTTATCACATATCCCTACACTATGTCATATGAAGTGGTACTTAGATTCACAGATTAATTATGTATATATATGTATCATATATATTATTATATATATCATTGTATTTATCATTGCATTTATATGTATATCATTATATATATCAGTAAATAAGATTAAGATTGAAAAATTAACATGATAAATGATCTAATAAGGATATTATAGTTTAAACCAAAGCAAAACACCAAGAAGAAAGGTAAGAGGTAAAAGCAAAGACATGAGAGCTGGAGAGATGACTGCTATGCAAGCGTGGGGATCTGAAGTTGGATCCCATTACCCACAAAAAGCCAAAGAGGAGAACGTGGCTGTGAAACTGCAGCGAGAGAGGCAGGGCTAGGCAAATACTAGGAGTTCACTGGTCAGCCAGTCTAGCTGTTGGGGAAGCCTCAGGTTCAGTGAGAAACTCTGACTCCAAAGCTGAAGAGGGGAACAACTGACGAAGGCACCCAATATCAACCTTTGCTTTAAACACACACACACACACACACACACACACACACACACACACACACACACACACAACCCTACACATACTCATTTGAGTAAAGAGGAATAAAAGTATCAATATAAAGAAAACAAATACTAAAGACCTGGGTCAGTGTAAAACACATAGATTAGAAGTGATATCAGCCTAGGAAGACACAGAAGAAAGACTAGTGAGCATGAAAACATACTAAAATACAAACTTTGTGAAATGATACCCAGGGCAACAGTCCTTGTAGAAAAGCATGAAGAGGGCAGGCATGAGTAGTAGAGCATCAGTACAATCCACCTGTGATGAGAGAGTGGGCAAAGACGTATAGGAAAAAACCACTCATCTCCAATTTGTATTTGATAGAAATCATAAATGTACTGATTTAAGAAGCGCAACACAATCCCAACCCATAAAAATCATGAAAACTATATGACGGCATACCAAATTCCTTAAAATACAAAACATATAAGGAATGCAAAAATTAACAAAGAGTGGTCTCATTAAAAACTGGCAAATGAGCCCGGCAGTGGTGCTGCACGCCTTTAATCCCAGCACTTGGGAGGCAGAGGCAGGTGGATTTCTGAGTTCGAGGCCAGCCTGGTCTACAGAGTGAGTTCCAGGACAGCCAGGGTTACACAGAGAAACCCTGTCTTGAAAAAAAACAACAAAACAAAACAAAACAAAAAAAACAAAACTGGCAAATGGTCTGAATAGGTGATTCTCAAAAGAAGAGATACAAATGGCCAATAAATAAACAGGAAAATATTCAGTACAATTGGCCACTCAAATACCATGGGTTTTCAAGCAAACACCAATGAAAACTGCAAGAAAAACTACAATAAAGGACTAATAAACTTCTGGCTGAGGATGTGGGGGAAAACAAACTCACAATTTCAACAATTTCATATGCTATTAATGGGAAGGTAAACTACTGTGGGAAAAGGTGGCCACTGATGAGCATCATACAACACTCAAAGCAAATTGGTCACTTAATGTTGCTGTCCCACATCTGTTTATACACCCAAGCAAAAGGAAGTTAACACACCCAATTGTTACCTCACAGCCTGGTTTAGCATGGTACTATCATAATAGGCAAGATATATGACTTAGGTACCTCTCGGTGAGTCAATGAATCAAGAAAATTGTATGTGTGTGTTACGCAGGGAGTGGGGAGATGTGGTCCATAAAAAGTACGCAGTTCTACCATTAGCAGAAAAATACCATGGATCTGGAAAGCACTCTGTTAAGTGAAACAAGCCATGCACAGAAAGATATGTTTTCTCCCATATGTGGAAGTTTGCAAATCATGAAGCTGAACATAGAATAGTAATTACCAGGCGTGGGAGAAGAAAGCTAGATTTCTCACCTGTGTGCACATACTGAATATCATAACTATATACAACTATGATATGTCAATCAAAATGTTAAAAACAGTTAAATAGCCTGAACCAACAACACAAAAAACACTAATGTAAACCATGGGCCCAAGCTAATAACAGAACACCAACACTTGTTCATCAAGTGAAAAGAATATACTACAGTACTCCAGCATTTTACTAAAGCAGGAAATTAGGGTAAGGAGAGATGACAGAAAATGTGAAAATTCTTTGTATTCTCTGCTCGTTGTTTCTGTATACATAAAACACTTTTAAAAAAATAGTCTTTTTAAGTAGCAGAAGAGGGGGATAGCCTTCATGTAAAAAACCTTGACTGGAATGACTGGTTCCTCACTGAGAAACCCACAGGAAAACAAATGGAGGCAGGGCAGAAAAGCTTCACAGGAAGAAGGCTTCATTGGCACACCTCCGAGACAACTGTGCCAAGCAGAACAAGAGCACATGAGCAGCTAGACGCTCTAAAGAAATGAGCACCTGAAATCACAATATGACTAAATGTATAAAGACGTGGGATCACATCAGCTAACTCACTGCTTTAAGACTGTCGGAAGGCTTACATACACCTTGGATCACACATTTAACTTTGATTTTACAACTTCTTTCTCTCTTTCATGACAGCACCCTTGCTTCCTTCAGAAAAATGCTTCTAGTTGAATCTCCTAGAGGCATGTGAATGGTTACTGTCACCTTGACTGGATTTGGAATTACCTAGGAGATAGACCTCTGGGTACCAGTCTGTAAGGACAGTTCCAGAAAGGTTTAATCAAGGAAGGACAGCCCAGACTCAAAAAATGGTGTAACAGGACCAGGAAGATGTCTCATTGGGTAAAGTATTTGACAAGTCTAACCGAGTTTAATCCCCAGAACCTACATAAAGGTAGGATGAAAGAACCAACTGCACAAACCTGTCCTCTGACCAATGTACACCATGACATGAATGTGCCCACAAACATAGTACACCAAGTCTCACAAAAAGGACTGGCAAGAAGGCTTTGCAGGTAAAGGTGCATGCTGCTAGGCCTGCCAACTGGAATTCAGTCCCTGGAAACCACATAGAAGAAGGAGAGAAATAATTCCTGCAAGTTGCCCCCTGATCTCTACACTCAATCCATGGCACACACATCTCTGTACACACACACAGACACACACACACATACATGAAAGGGGGCTATCAATAAATCAGTGATTCTCAACCCGTGTGTCATGACCCATTTGGCAAACTTCTATCTCCAAAAATATTCACGTTATGATTCATAGCAGTAGCAAAATTACAGTTAAGAAGTAGCAACAAAATAATCTCATGGTTGGGGGGTCGCTGCAACATGAGGAACTGTGCTAAAGGGTCCCAGCATTAGGAAGGATGAGAATCACTGAAATAAATAAAATATCTTTTAAAAACTACCTCTGGCCTCCACATAACCATGCACACACATGTGCACACACAAACATGCACAAGAATAATTAATAGGCAAAGAACTCCAAGCTGCATTCATTAGGTGTTTCAACACACAAGAGTTCTCATTATCTAAGGGGACTTATTCCAAGACCTTCATGGATAGCAGTCTGAGGGTGCACAGGCACCTTATATAACATGGTAAAGTATTGCACACAGCCTGCTCACACCCTCACACATACTTTAAATTATCTATGCTTTTCCTAATACAATATAAATGCTACTAAATACTTATCACATTGTATTATTTATAGAATAAAGATAAGAAAAGGGTGTGTACATGTTCATTCAATATAGGTGCATTTTTCAGATGTTTTCATCCGAGTAGTTGGTTAAATCTGCAGATATGGAAGGTAAACATGCTCACAACATATAATATCCCATTTAGAGCTATTACCCTCAGAGGTAACTGTCATGTCTCCAACTCAACCAACGAAACTTCTGGGGCTCAGGAAAGTTCAGCAACTTAGCAGCTCTTTGTGTCTTCCATCTCCATGTTCTCCTTAGTAAACATGAAATATAAACAATAGTGATCCAGGGGGCTATGAAGGCCAGACACTGGGCCAGAGCTCAAAATGAAAACAAACAAAACAAGTGGAAATCAAGCTGCCGCCTGGAGAGTCCTTGCTGGTGCACTCAGAACAGCAGCATCCTAAAACAAGGCCCACTGCAGCTCTTCCCTTCTATGTCAAAAGCAGAAGATGTTAACTGGTACAGCACTCCTCCCCGAGGAACCACCTGTGGCCTCAAAGCCTGTAAGCTGCACTGTAAAGGGCACAGCACAATGATCAGAGGAACCTGTAAAATAAACTCGTGGTGGTGTGTGGACCCTGGGGGGAGGGGAGGAAGCTGCTTAAGTCCCAATAACTGCAGTGCTTTAACCAAGCCTGAAAGCGTAACTGAAAAGGGCGAATGGAGGCCAATTCAGTTACTCAAGAGTCTGCCTGCTATTGACCCTAAGACACGACTGACATCCAATCTGGGATGCTGAGCACTGTTAGACTCATGCCTCAAGCAAGCACTTGTAACGCTTCTGCTTCTGCTTTCTATGATGCTGAAAGATTAAAGGGGCAGATGGCTAGGGCTACAAAACAGGTAGCCGGAGATAGTGCTCTTCTGACATCAGAAACGGCACAGATGAGTCAGGGCCTTCAATCTTGCCGCACGCATTGCTGGAAATCTTGGGGCAATATATGGTTTTGGATTTGCAGTATTTTCAGGTATTCTATATGTTTTAAAGATGTTATGGCTCTGAGACCACATATGACTTACTACCTCAGGAGAGTCCGCAGCAAGACTTTCTAATAAAAGACATTAATAATGAATATCTACATCAAGAGATCAATGAAGTTTTTAAATAAGCTTGTGTCCAGGCAAGTCATCCCTGGCCTTATGGTGGCCACTGAGCTTTCGGTGTTTGGGAAGTTTTAGAGCCCCAAATGAGTTTTTGTTTTTTGTTTTGTGTTTTGTGTTTTGTGTTTTTTACTAAAGCTAATACTGAAAGTACCAATTTCAAACAAAAGCTATGTGTTTGTTCTATAAGAGATACCCAGAACCACCTACTGCTTTTAGAAAATCCTGTAGATCTTTTTCCTCTGATTTCTTGGTGAATTTATAAAATTTAAAGACTCAGGAGACTTGGGTATACGAGAAATTCATTTTAAGATTTCAGAAAGTAAATGTGTTGGACCATGCATCATCCTAGGGCCTGCAGATAGGAGAGTCAACAAATAAGCTTCACAAATACAAGGAAAACATTAGAAAGTAAGGGAGGCTTTGGAACAAGACTCCTGCCATAAATAACTGAGCTGAGGGGACAAAAAGACCCCAGACTCCTATTGTGTGGGTGCCAGTGCTCAGAGGACATCTGAGCCCTGACTTTGTCACAAAGGGCAAAGGTACCCAGAAAGTTAACAGCATGTGCTTCCCTCACCCCAGCAGGACCCACCGATTGCGCACCCTCCTTTGCCCGTAAACAACACACAAGCTCATCTTTCTTAGTTTCTCTCCTCTCATCTTTGACAGTCCTGAAGTCAGATCATTTTCCGGGCCATGGTTTGGCATGGCACTTCTCATGGGCCTGCTGTGAGCATTCTCCCCAGAACACAAGCAATCAGGACTTTGGCTCCAGGTTGGATGGCAGAGAGCTTCCCGTCCTCCCCCCGCCCCTTCCAGAGCTCTGGCAATACCTGCGTCTAGTGCCTGCTCCCTCCAAACCCCAATCCTGCCAGCCCTGTTTCCACCCGTGTTTTGCATTTTCCTTTCTTCTGATCCTCGTCCCCGTACCTACAAAGACCTCTACTCCCACATACCCACCCCCAACTTGAGCCTCAGTCTTCAAAATGCTTCAAGCTTCCCCTTGTGCCAGCCCTATTCCCCACTCTGCGGTGCAAAGCTAGCCTGAGCAGGGTCTCTTCCTTCCCCTGTACTCCACACTCATTGACCAAAGTCACAAACGCTCCACACAGAATCTGTACTTGCGGTCTCTGCAGACTAACAGCTCCTTAAACGTGGAAGCAGGGTCCATCTCTGCATCCTCAGGTATGGCTGACACAGTGTCCAGCTCCCATCTTATCCTCAACAAACATCAGCTAAATGAAGGCAGTCATTAATTATTCCCATATTACTGTTGTGGAGAATCTGAACCCCTCAAAGCTCCTAATGTGGAAGAACATCCATCACCATGACCAGCACCGAGTGGCCACTCCAGGGATCTGCTGAAAGAATACATTACAAACTGCATTATCCTGCACAGAGGTTGTCATTTCATTCCTCTGCACATGGATTAAATGGGCTCTGAGATCTGGAATTTCTTGCCCAAGTTTTAGAGGAAAATACCTATTGGGTTCAAAATAACATCAAAGCAACAATGTGTTGTTAGCCAGGGGAACATGAATTATCAAACCCAGTTCTACTCATCTAATCTCATTACTTTCCCCTGAATTATAAATTATAAATTTATATATATATATATATATATATATATATATATATATATATATATATATTCCCTGTATTTTGTCCTTCCTTTCTTTATCTTCATGTTCATTAAATGGATTCAAAATTAGTAAGAAGGACTAGTGAGATGTATCAGTTGGTAAAGGCACTGCCTGAGTTTCATCCCTGGGACCCACATGGCAGGAGAGATCCAATTATCCCTAACTCTCCTCTAGCCTCTATGGGCACAATATAACATAACACACACACGCACACACACGCGCACACACACGCACGCACACGCACGCACATGCAGAGAAATAAATAAATAAATGTGATTTTAACTGGTAGCTATTACAATATGGCAAAAAGATGAGCAGAGTGGTTTAATTAGGAAATAGCACGTATGTGCACACACACACTTGTATGTGCACATGTGAATGTACGCACACGTTTGTATGTGCACACATGGATGTGTGTATTTGGAGAAAACAAAGCAGTAACTTAGAGAAAGTAAAGCACTGTGTCCTGGGAACAACGTACACTGAATTCCAGAACATTCACTAAATCTGATCGTGATGCACACTGGCTTTGGAGAAATGCCATGTTCAGAGATACCAAGCTCACAGCAGCCCCTGAGCACTGCACTCCAAAGACAAGCTGTATCTGCAGAATGTAACCTCTCTATTAACAAATACCCTCCCAGTGGGCCAGGGAATGCACACACACACACACACACACACACACACACACACACACACACCCTAACCCACTTCAGAGGACAAGACATCCGTCACACCTATCAAAGTCATAAAAGAAACTAAGAATACTCATATCTGGATGTGATGGTCAGCCAAGGCCACCCCCAGACCAGAAAATTTGCTGTCCTTTTTCTAGAAAATGAATGCGTGAATGTTTGTTCAGGAAGAAGACTTTTTAACAGCTTTGCTGTGACATAATCACATAGCATACAATTTGTTAATTAAAACACATAGTCCAACTTCTGGGGGAATCAGCATCCCTGATCTCAAGCTGTACTACAGAGCAGTAGTGATAAAAACTGCATGGTATTGGTACACTGACAGGCAGGTAGATCAATGGAATAGAATTGAGGACCCAGAAATGAACCCACACACATATGGT
>CM052705.1:78858663-78900576 GCA_028551405.1 Uromys caudimaculatus | reverse complement strand
GTCCCTCATCAGAGGAATGGATACAGAAAATGTGGTACATTTACACAATGGAGTACTACTCAGCTATTAAAAACAATGACTTAATGAAATTTGCAGGCAAATGGATGGAACTTGAAAATATCATCCTGAGCGAGGTAACTCAGTCACAAAAGAAGGAACATGGTATGTACTCACTGATAAGCAGATATTAGCCCAAAAGCTCAGAATGCCCAAGTTTCACTTAACAGTAACCGCTGGACTGAGAGTGAGGTTACTCTCACTCTCAGATGGAGGAGTTGGAGGAAGGTCTGAAGGAGCTGAGGGAATTTGCAGCCCCATGGAGGGAGCAAGAGAGTCAATGGACCTGAACCCCCTCCCCCGGTCCTCCTGGAGTTTGGACCACCAACCAAAGAATACACATTGATGGACTTATGGTTTGGACCACATATGTGGCAGAGGATGACCTCAATGGCCATCAGGGGGAGAGGAAAGGCCCTTGGGCCTGAGGACGTTAGAGGCCTCAGTAAAGAGGAATGTCAAGGCTGGAATATGTTGATGGGTGGTTGGGAGGGGGGTGGGAGGTGGAATTCCCTCCTAGAGGCGGGTTGGGGAGGGGATGGGGGGTACATAAAGAGGAGACTCAGAAAAGGGGAAACATTGGAAATGTATATAAAGTATCAAAAATAAAAAAGGAGAAAAAAAAAAAAAAAACAACAACACATAGTCCAATGTCCAATGATGTGAGGAACTTTGCAGCCATCACCGTGAACAATTTCAGAACTCTTTCATCACTGCCAACTGGAAATCTATGCTTCGCCTCTCCCCAACCCAACCTCCATAGCCACAGTCAGCCATCAACCTACTTTCCTCTCTATATGGAATGGTGTATTATGGGGCACATCTATATAAGACATGCCTTCTGGGTTCTTTTACGGAGCGACTTATTTCGCTTAGCATAATGCCCTCAAGTTTGTCTTTGTTGTAACATGCACCACCACAGGAGGAAAAAGTTAGAGCTCACTCGTTTTAGAGGTAAGTAATTTTTTTTCTATTATCTGGACCTACCACATGGTGCCTACCCACTTATGAATTGACTGACAGGCTGTTTCCATTTTCTAGCTATGATGAATGATGTTGCTGTACACGTGCAAATTTTATATAGCCCTGTGTTTTCCTTTCTCTTGAATACATGCCTGGGACGGGAGTGCCGGACAACTCAGCGTCCGTCACTCTACCAGACTGACAGGGGACTGCAGAACTTTCCACTTCTAGCAGCAGGTTGCTTTTCCCTGATATGACATTAAACTGCTTTTTGTTTGCTTATTGGCTCTTTAATATGTTTTCTCTGACTTTTCTATTCAAGTCCTTCCTCTATCAAGAATTCCCTATATAGTCTAGATACACGTGCCCTATTGGGTATAAAATTTACAGGGTCTTTTCACTTGGCTTGTTGATATCATATGCAGCACAAAAGTCTCCAGTGTTGGTGAGATCCAGCATAGCTATTTTTACTCTGTCACTTGTACTTTTAACATTAGGCTCAATCATGCTTTCTCTGACCCAAAGTCATCAAGATTCACAACCAATTGCTCTCGACACATTTTAGCTTTATATTTTTAGCTTTTATATTTTGGTTCATGATCAGCTTTGAGTTCATCTTGCATGTGGTCTAAGTAAACTCTGTTTTTTATTTGATATGGATCATGCAGTTATACATTATATGACATCTTTCACAGCTTTCATCGCCATAGTCAGTTCCACTCATGGTGACTTCCACTCTCCACTTCTGCTGGGCTCCTGTGTGCGGTCTTCATGATAGTTCATGAACTTCTTGTCAAATCACTCAGTTGATGTGTGCCTGATATTAAGCCTCTTCCAGAATGTGTGTCCTTATTTTGAAAGTTAAAAATGATCTATGCTATCCTGGGTTCTGATTTGCACATTGCAACAAGGAGGCAAAGATACCCCTGCTGTGATGACCAAGACTCCCACTTAGTAACTGGTGTGTCATTGTCAAAGAACCACTTCCTCTTAGCATGGGAGAGGAAACTCTGACTTCAGTCCATTCATAGCCCAACCAAACGAGCAGTTTTATGTTTTCTATATAAGACATCACGGCACATGCTTTTCAACTATCCTGCTTCTTTTCAATATTTTTAAACTAAATTAGCATTTAATCATTGATGCACTTTCTGAACTATTACCTTTTCTGATTTGTAGGGAGATTTTTGTACTTGAGCTTATTGTGCTAACAGCACTGTAACCTTGGATTTCACAAAATGTCCTTTAAAAATAGATGATACTGCCATTTATCCCCTCTACTAGATTTACATTTAATAGTTGGTGTATTTTCAAAACTATAGAAATTCAGATGGCTTAATAATTATAGATCATTTTCTTTCATTAAGTACAAGAATATTTTCATTAGAAAAAAATGTGCTGAACCAAACAAACAAGAAGATGTTCTACCCACATACTCTGTTGTTAAACCCGCCAGCCACACCTTTCTCCGAGTAAATTAATGTTTTAAAATGTGTCAATTTTACCTTAATGAGTTTTTAACTAAGTTTGAATGTCATAATCTAGCACTATTATGTTTAAAGAGATTAACCATTTAGAGCTAAAAGTGTTCCTATCCTTTATGTCTTATAAGCTAAAATAAATAATATATTTATAAACTCAAATACAAATTTTTATGCTTTAGGTAAACATACCATCCTATGCTAATAAAAGTTATGAAATAATGGAATTGAATCATTCCTACTTTGTAAGAATCTTAAGTAATTGATTCACATATATATATGTATATAATTGTATGTGTATCTGTGTAAACATGAGTGTCACAGAAGACAACTTTTGTGGACTCTTCTCCACCTTTTTGTGAGTTCCAGGGATTGAACTCGGGTCCTCAGGCTTGGTTAGCAAGCATTTTTACCCACTGAGTCATCTTCCACCACTGTTCTTTGAGTCTCTTAAATGTCATTCACTAATAGACCTTTAAGAATATATACTATCTTGTTTACTATCTTAGGGAGAATGGAACGGAAATCCAGAAGGAATAAGTAGGTTTTTTTCCACAAAGAAGAAAATGACAAAAATTGTCTTAACATCCCACATAACTAGGGAATTTCCAATTTTATTAAGATGTTCGGTTCCTAATAATGCTAGCACGCATTTCTTGCTTTTTATGGAGCTTTTTGTAACTTGGCTTTCCATCTACTCTGTGCTCTTCCCTTCACTCAGATTTCCAGGTCATCTAGCCCATCCCTCCTGCTTTATTCACCCCCTAAGCCCTAACCCCTCAACCCCCCACCCTCACTTCCACCCCAAACCCCCCACCCCTCCACCCCCACTCCCACCCCCAGCATCCCTCCTCACCTCTGCGGCCATTGACCTGCCTCTCATCACTCAGTTAAATCCCTACACAGCTTTATGCCTTGAAATTTTTGCTGCTGCTGTTTTAAATGTTAATGTCTAGAGTTCCTTGGTTCTAAAGTTCAAAAGAAGTGTGCTGTGCCTCTGTAGACCCTTCCCAGTGTTCCAGAAGTCTCTCTGAAGATAAATAAATGAACTATAAATATAAAACCTTCCTCTCTGGACCCCACAAGGCCTGCCTCCAGGGTGTCAAGAATCAATCCACTGAAACCACAACAGATCAAGATTCTCTAATTTACCCAAGGAGGTGAGATCCTAGGAAGTCATTGCCTGAGTCACATGCCTGTCCCTTGTCAAGCCTATTCCTGTAATTTCGAGCAAGGCAACTATATTTTCCAGGTCTGTTTCCTTAGTGGTTGACATGGGAAGACTCTTCTGGTTTCTAAATTATTCTCAGCCATAAAATACTATCATTATTCTTTTCTAGGCTCACATTCACCCTACTTATATTCATATTAGCAGATGGGAAAGGATGCCCAAAAGTTCAACTACCTGTTCAGGCAGATTAGGAACTATTTGCCTTTCAAATGAGGTTGAACTATTTTTTCCACCTTAAAAATATACTGTGAACATCATCTCCGTTTCTGAACAGCTCCACAGTGTTTTTCTAACTATAGTGTTTGTGCTAAATACGAGTAGACCTGCAAATTAATGCAGTTTAGCGCACTTGGGATCCAGATTGCCAAGGTTCTTTCTCTGAACTCAACCGAGAGTTGATTTTTTGGTTTGTTTGGTTTTTGTTGCTTTTGGTTTTGTAAGCCATAGTGGTATTAAACATAAGGAAGGGGTATTGTGGCCTTTCACTTTTAACATTATACATACTTTAAAGAAAATTTGAAAATATTAAAGTAGGTAGACTTGAATAGTTCCAGACAAGGTACATCCATCATTTAGCTTATGGGCTATATAAATTTGTCATATAGCCATCCCAGAAATTTTATAACTAGCCAGGCAGTTGTTTAACAGAAGAAAACAGAGACACAGAGAGATTAATATGGCCAAAGTCACCTATGGCTCTCTCCTAAGCAATGTGGTTATAAAGCACCTGCTACTCACCTCAAAACCAAAACACAGCAGCTGGGCTGCTCACGACAATTCATGGCCTTGATTTGGCTTTTCTTGCAGGGATTTATATCCCTAGTGCAAGAGGCCACAGTCTGAAAATCCCTTTTGTTTGCTGGACATCAATACATGGCAGTGCGCTCTGCTAATAGATGGGTTAAAGCCGCCTTTGCGTGTGATGAGCAGTACAGAAAAGGGAAGCTCCAGACTCTGTCACGGAGCGATCAGAATGACTCTATGCTCCCATCAGGGGGCCAGGGTGTGGTCCAGCTGTGAAGTGACAGCAACAATGCGATTCAGTCTGGGAGCGGTGGCACGCCTTTGACCCCAAACCTTGGAAGGCAGAGGCAGGCGGATTCTCTGTGAGTTTGAGGCCAGCCTGGTCTACAGAGTGAGTACCAAACCAGGGAGGGCTGCACAGTGAGACCCCCCATCTCAAAAGAATTAGAAATAAATAATGAACAAAATTTAGAGTATAAATGGAGATGGGATTTGGGCCAATAATAGAGATAGTCTCAGTTTATCTCTTATTTCCCAACAAATTGAGGTAAATAAAGGCATCACTCTCTTGGGACAAAATTCTGAGATTTCAAAGTGATTTCCATGGAAGAGATTCATCACTCTTTTATAAAAGTTCATTTTTTCAATATTTTAGGAGCAAGTCCTGTTTGCTACACTTTTAAAACATACTTGTCTCAGGAAGCATCATATAAAGTAAACAAAAGTAGTCTCAGTCTCTCTCTCTCTCTCTCTCTCTCTCTCTCTCTCTCACACACACACACACACACACACACACACACACACACACACGGAGTCAGAGAAAAAACAGTCAAATGGCTTTTGTCTATTACAGTTAGATCTGTGAAGAATCTTTTCGATGGTGATCAAACCTGCTTACTGTCTGTCCTCTCTTCAAACCTGCAAATCCCCTCATTTATCTGCACTACACCGGCCGCGATGCCTCTCTGTGGAGGAGGTGGGAGGAACGGGTAGCACAGGGTGGTCACCTACCAGCTGCTGTTAAAATCTGTTAACTGGCAGGCAGAACCTCCTGATTTGTGAGCAATTCCAAAAAGGGAAAAATTCAGAACTACCATCTGGGAAGTGGGAAGAAGATACCACTTGGCAAAAATGTTTCAGAAAACACAGGCAAACACAGAAACACACACAAGCAGCATCAGTGTGTACACACACATACACACAGGGAAACGCAATGGCCTCGATATATATATATATATATACGTATATATATATATATACACATATATACATATATATATATATATACGTATATATATATATCCAACACACTCCTGTTATTAAATTTGTTTTCCTAACTAAAATGCCATGAAAAGGGAGGTCAGGGAGTTAGTGGACCACAGAGGAGCTGCTGACTCATTACTTGATTTCAAGCAAACCACCTGTTAGGAGCTTGGGGTGTAGTTTATCAATTTGCAAAGCAGGTGTGAGCATTCACACCTTCCACAGATCATGAAGCTCATTTAAATGAGGGTTTCAAAGAACTACTCTATTCTGGGAATAGAATTCCCAAAAGGAAGTGTAATGTATCATTTTTAGAGCCCCACGTGATCTCCAGATACTCATCGAGATCTTCACAATTGAGAGCAAACCACCGTGGGCATCACCGTTCACTCGCGCCGTTGCTTTGGAAAACCCCAGAGCGCACTCCTACTGTTGGGTATCGCTGCCGGAAGTGTTCAGGCACCCATGTTTTCTCTCTCATAGCACAGTCACCCAAGACATTGATGGAGAAGGGCCATTCCATCATTGATCCAATGCTCAGCCTGGCCCTGTGAGAACACGGTACAGATGGTAATGGTGCAAAGGCCCACTATTTCGAGAAACCCCAGCCTCAGACTGAATTGTGCACAAAGGACTAGAGAGAGCTGTTTCTGTTTTGTGTTTGTTTTTCATGTCAGGGATTGAACTTGGGGTCTCCCCTGTGATAGGCAAGGGTGTGCT
Organism: Uromys caudimaculatus; assembly: GCA_028551405.1. Classification (NCBI taxonomy): domain Eukaryota; kingdom Metazoa; phylum Chordata; class Mammalia; order Rodentia; family Muridae; genus Uromys; species Uromys caudimaculatus. The sequence goes on along the minus strand of CM052705.1, from coordinate 78,894,117 downwards.
CCTGACTTACGTGGTTCCATCCCTATTTCCACTTTTAAGAAATAGTTCCCAAACTCAACATTAAATGTCCCACTCTGTTTCTCCTGTTTCTTTTCTCTTGATTATACTTGATTATAAGAAAAACAATTTCCGTGCCTTGTTCTTTCTAGTTAACATTAATAAATGCCTTTAAAAATCTTCTTAAAATGGGCCTTTAGCTGGGCGTGGCTGTGCATTCTTTTAATCCCAGCATTCGGGAGGCATAAGTAGGAGGAGCTCTTTGAGTTTGAGGCCAGCCTGGTCTATATAGTGAGTTCCATCACAGCCAGAGCTAGGTAAAGAGATCCTGAATCAATTAACTAATTAATTAACTTTAAAACTCAATACAAAATGAAAATGATATTTTACAAAAAGGAATGTAGATGTCCCTCAACTGAAGGATGGTTAAAGAAAATGTGGTATATTTACACAATGAAGGATTACTCAGCTGTTAAAAAAAATGACATCATGAAATTTGCAGTCAAATGTATAGAACTAGAAAAAAAAAATCATTCTGAGTGAGGTAACCCAGACCCAGAAAGACAAACATGGTACTCACTTATAAGTAGATATTGGCTGTACAGTAAAGGACATCCATGCTGCAATCCACAGACCCAGAGATGCTAGGTAACAAGGAGGCATAAGGTGGAGACACAGGAATCTCCCTGGGAAGGAGAACTAGAATAGATATCGTGGATACATTTGGGGCAGGTCAGGATGAGACCAGGAGGAATCAGGCAGGAAGAGGATGCAGGGAGAGAGTATTGGAAAAGACAACTGGCATTGGGGGACATTTGGGGGACAAGGAACAAACTTAGTGTAATGGAAACTCCCAGCAATCTATGAGGGTGATCCTAGCTAAGACTCCTAGTAATGGGGTATAGACAGCCTAAACTGACCCTCTCCTGTAACCAGATAAGACTTCCAGTGGAGAGACTGAGACACCAACCCAGCAACAAAACCTTTGTCCTGCCTATAAGATGTGCTTCAGTATTGTAAGAGTGGCCAACCAATGGCTGGTTGATCTTGAACCCATGCCACAAGAGGAAGCCCACCACTGACACGGCCTGGAGGGCCAGGACCAAGAAGCTGGATAACCTAGAGACCTAGGATAGAACCAAACACAACTGGGGTCAGGGGGGAGGGAGTCAGTGAAATTCTGCTCTACTCATAGAAAGGAGCCTGTCATAATCATCCCCAGAGAGGCTTCATCGAACCACTGATGGAAACAGATGCAAAGACCCACAGCCAAGCATTAAGCAAAGCTCCAGGATCCTGCAGAAGAGGAGGAAAAATTATAGGAGCTAGAGGGGTCAAGGACACAAGAAAACTCTCGCAGAATCAATGAACCTGGGCTTACAAGGACTGAACTGGCAGTCAGTGAGCCTGCATGGGTCTGACCTAGGCCCTCTGTGTATATTATGGATGTGCAGCTTGGTCTTCTATGGGACTCCTAACAGTGGGAGTGGGGGCTGTCTCTGACTCTTTTGCCTGCTTTTAGGACCCTTTTCCTCCTATTGGGTTGCCTTGTACAGCCTTAATATGGGGGGTGGCTAGTCTTATTGTAATTTGATATATTATGTTTGGTAGATACCCTGGGAGGCCTGCCCTTTATTTATTTATTTTTTGAAAGGAAAGGAGGAGGAGTGGATTGGGTGGGGGAGAAACTGTACGGAGGGGAGGGAGGGAAAGCTATGGTCTGGATGTAATATGAGAGAAGAATCTTTTAAATAAATGAAATGGAATTTTAAACTCAATACAAAACAAAAGAGATATTTTACAAAGGTAATGCTACCATACTTGTTGTACTATAAAATAAAAGAATGTTAGCCTTCTTATATGTTGACACTTTAATGACCTTTCCCATGTTATGTTCTCCTTAATCAATCCCATTAATACTACTCTCTCAAACCAGGCTTGCCTCAAACTTGCAGCAGATGCCTCTCCCCGACCCTCCAGTGCCCCACCTGCTAAATGCTCAGATTAGGCCCAAGTACCACCATGCCCAGCCCCTTCAAGTACTTCTTAATACTACTTTAACAATTAGAATCAACACGAAAATTTATTTTAAAAATGCTCTTGCTCAGCCTTCTGGTTTCCATCTGTGCCCAGAGCTGATCCTGTGCCACAGTGCTAAATACACAAATACCGCCAGAAGAGAGCTGGACTCCTAGGAGTGCCAACACACATGTGAGCACAGGTAAGACCACCACTTCTGTTCAAAGTCCTGGCCCAAGAAGGACCTTCCCACAACCATCAGGACACAGGAACCAAGGAACAGCTGGGGACAGGATCTTTCTGGTTTCTGTCTGCACCTGAGAGCTGACCCTGTACCACAGCTCCCCATACCCAAATTCCTCCCGGAGAATTGACACAGGAGGCTTGCAGGAGGGACAATCCACAGTCAGAGAGAGCAAGACCAGCTAACACCAGAGATAACCAGATGGCAAAAGGTAAGGGCAAGAACATAAGCAACAGAAACCAAGGCTACTTGGCATCATCAGAACCCAGTGGTCTCACCACAGTGAGCCCTGGATACCCCAACGCACCAGAAAAGCAAGACTCTGATTTAAAATCACATCTCATGATGAGGATAGAAGACTTTAAGAAGGACATAAATAACTCCCTTAAAGAAATACAAGAGAACACAGGTAAACAATTAGGGACCCTTAAAGAGGAAACACAAAAATCCCTTAAAGAATTACAGGAAAACACAGTCAAACAGGCAAAGGAAATGAACAAAACCATTCAGGATCTAAAATTGGAAATAGAAACAATGAAGAAATCACAAAGAGAGACAACCTTCAAGTTAGAAAACCTAGGAAAGAGATCAGGAGTCATAGATGCAAGCATCACCAACAGAATACAAGAGATAGAAGACAGAATCTCAGGTGCAGAAGATGCCATAGAAAACACTGACACAACTGTGAAACAAAATGCAAAATGCAAAAAGCGCGTAACCCAAAACATCCAGGAAATCCAGGACACAATGAGAAGACCAAACCTAAGGATAATAGGTATAGAAGAGAGGGAAGATTCCCAACTTAAAGGACCAGTAAATATCTTCAACAAAATTAAAGAAAGAGATGCACATAAACATACAAGAAGCTTACAGAACTCCAAATAGATTGCACCAGAAAAGAAATTCCTCCTGTCACATAATAGTCAAAACACCAAATGCACAAAACAAAGAAAGAATCTTAAAAAGCAGTAAGGGAAAAAGGTCAAGTAACATGTAAAGGCAGACCTATCAGAATTACACCACACTTCTCACCAGAGACTATGAAAGCTAGAAGATCCTGGGAAGATCTCATACAGACCCTACAAGAACACAAATGCCAGCCCAAACTACTATACCCAGCAAAACTCTCAATTACCATAGACGGAGGAACCAAGATATTCCATGACAAAACCAAATTTACACAATATCTCTCCACAAATTCAGCCCTACAAAAGATAATAAATGGAAAACACCAACACAAGGAGGGAAACTATACCCTAGAAAAAGCAAGAAAATAATCTTCTTTCAATAAATCCAGAAGAAGATAGCCACACAAACATAAAAGTAACATCAAAGCAGGAATAAATAAATAATAGGAAAAATAACAGGAAGCAAAAATCACTATTCCTTAATATCTCTTAACATCAATGGACTCAATTCCTCAATAAAAAGCCATAGACTAACAGACTGGATAAGTAACCAGGACCTAGCATCTTGCTGCATACAGGAAACACACCTCAATCTCAAAGATAAACACTACCTCAGAGTAAAGGGCTGGAAAACAATTTTTCAAGCAAATGGTCCCAAGAAACAAGCTGGAATAGCTATTGTAATATCGGATAAAACGTACTTTCAACCAAAAGTCATCAAAAAAGATAAGGAAGGACACTTCATACTCATCAAAGGAAAAATCTACCAAAAAGAACTCTCAATTCTGAACATCTATGCTCCAAATGCAAGGGCAACCACATTCATAAAAGAAACTTTACTAAAGCTCAAAGCACACATTGCGTCTCACACAATAATAGTAGGCGACTTCAACACCCCATTATCATCAATGGACAGATCTTGGAAACACAAACTAAACGGAGACATAGTGAAACTAACAGAATCCAACCAAATAGATTTAACAGATATCTATAGAACACTTCATCCTAAATCAAAATGATATACCTTCTCCTCAGCACCTCATGATACCTTCTCCAAAATTGACCATATAATCAGTCTCAAAACAGACCTCAACAGATATAAGAAGATTGAAATAATCCCATGCCTCCTATCAGATCACTAAGGATTAAGACTAATCTTCAATAGCAACAAAAACAGCAGAAAGCTCACATACACATGGAAGCTGAACAGTGCCCTACTCAATGATAACTTGGTCATGGAAGAAATAAAGAAAGAAATTAAAGACTTCCTATAATTTAATGAAAATGAAGGTACAACATACCAAACTTATGGAAAACAATGGAAACAGTGCTAAGAAGAAAACTCTTAGCTTTGAGCGCCTCCAAAAAGAAACTAGAGAGAGCAGACACTAGCAACTTAACAGCTCAAAGCTCTAGAACACAAAGAAGCTAAGACACCCAAGAAGAGTAGATGGCAGAAAATAAACAAACTCAGGGCTGAAACAAACAAACAAAAAAAACAAACGAACTATAAAAAGAATCAACAAAACCAGGAGTTGGTTCTTTGAGAAAATCAACAAGAGACATAAACACTTAGCCAGACTAACCAGAGGGCACAGAGACAGTATCCGAATTAACAAAATCAGAAATGAAAAGGGAGATATAACAACAGAAACTGAGGAAATTCAAACATTCATCAGATCCTACTACAAAAGCCTATACTCAACAACATTGGAAAATCTGGATGGAATGGACAAATTTCTAGACAGATACCAAATACCAAAGTTAAGTCAAGATAAGATGAACCAATTAAACAGACTCATAACCCCTAAAGAAATAGAAGCAGTCATTAAAATTCTCCCAACAAAAAAAGCCCAGAACCAGATGGGTTTACTGCAGAATTCTATCAGACCTTCAAAGAAGACTTAATACCAATACTCTTCAAACTATTCCACAAAATAGAAACAGAAAGAATACTACCCAACTTGTTCTATGATGCCACAGTTACACTGATACCAAAACCTAACAAAGACCCAACAAAGAAAGAAAACTTCAGGCCAATTTCCCTTATGAATATCGATGCAAAAATACTCAATAAAATTCTCGCAAACTGAATCCAAGAACACATCAAAACGAACATTCACCATGATCAAATAGGCTTCATCCCAGGGATGCAGGGATGGTTCATTATCCGGAAATCCATCAATGTAATCCACTACATAAACAAACTCAAAGAAAAAAACTACATGGTCAATTCATTAGATGCTGAAAAGGCACTTGACAAAATTCAACATCCCTTCATGATAAAAGTCTTGGAAAGATCAGGAATTCAAGGACCATACCTAAAAATAGTAAAAGCAATATACAGCAAACCAGTAGCCAACATCAAACTAAATGGAGAGAAACTTGAAGCATTCCCACTAAAATCAGGGACTAGACATGGCTGTCCACTCTCTCCCTACTATTCAATATAGTAATTGAAGTTCTAACTAAAGCAATTAGACATCAAAAGGAGGTCATAGGGATACAAATTGGAAAGGAAGAAATCAAAATATCACTATTTGCAAATGATATGATTGTATACTTAAGTGACCTGGAAAACTCCACCAGAGAACTGCTGCAGCTGATAAACAACTTCAGCAAAGTGGCCGGATATAAAATTAACTCAAACAAATCAGTAGCCTTCCTACACTCGAAGGATAAACAGGCTGAGAAAGAAATTAGGGAAATGACACCTTTCACAATAGTCACAAACAATATAAAATATCTTGGTACGACTCTGAAAACTAGTGAAAGATCTTTATGACAAGAATTTCAAGTCTCTGAAGAAAGAAATCAAAGAAGACCTCAGAAGATGGAAAGACCTCCCATGCTCGTGGATTGGCAGGATGAATATAGTAAAAATGGCCATCTTGCTGAAAGCAATCTACAGATTCAATGCAATCCCCATCAAAATTCCAACTCAATTCTTCATAGACTTAGAAAGCAATTCTCAAATTCATTTGGAACAACAAAAAACCCAGGATAGCAAAAACTATTATCAACAATAAAAGCACTTGTGGGGCAATCAGCAACCCTGACCTCAAGCTGTACTACAAAGCAATAATGATAAAAAACTGCATGGTATTGGTACAGTGACAGGCAGGTAGATCAATGGAATAGAACTGTATACCCAGAAATGAACCCATACACCTATGTTCACTTGATCTTTGACAAAAGAGTTAAAATCATCCAGTGGAAAAAAGACAGCATCTTCAACAAATGGTGCTGTTTCAACTGGCAGTCTACATGTAGAATGCAAATTGATCCATTCTTATCTCCCTGTACAAAGCTCAAGTCCAAGTGGATCAAGGACCTCCACATAAAACCAGATATACTGAATCTAATAGAAGAGAAAGTGGGTGAAAGTCTCAAACACATGGGCACAGGTGGAAAGTTCCTGAACAGAACACCAATGGCTTATGCTCTAAGATCAAGACTCGACAAATGGGACTTCATAAAATTGCAAAGCTTCTGTAAGGCAAAGGACACTGTCAATAGGACAAAATGGAAACCAACAGATTGGAAAAAAATCTTTACAATCCTATATCCAATAAAGGGCTAATACCCAATATATATAAAGAACTCAAGAAGTTAGACTCCAGAGAATCAAATAACCCTTTTTAAAAATGGGTAACAAAGCTAAACAGAGAATTCTCAACTGAGGAAACTTGAAGTGCTGAGAAGCATCTAAAGAAATGTTCAACATCCTTAGCCATCAGGGAAATGCAAATCAAAACAACCCTGAGATTCCACCTCACACCAGTCAGAACAGCTAAAATCCAAAACTCAAGTGATAGCAGATACTGGCAAGGATGTGGAGAAAGAGGAACACTCCTCCACTGCTGGTATGATTGCAAGCTGGTACAACCACTCTGGAAATCAGTCTGGTGGTTCCTCAGAAAAATGGACATAATACTACCTGAGGATCCTGCTATACTACTCCTGGGCATATACCCAGAAGGTGCTCCAACATGTAATAAAGACACATGCTCCACTATGTTCATAGCAGCCATATTTATAATAACCGAAGCTGGAAACAACCCAGATGTCCCTCATCAGAGGAATGGATACAGAAAATGTGGTACCTTTACACAATGGAGTACTACTCAGCTATTAAAAACAATGACTTCATGAAATTCACATGCAAATGGATGGAACGTGAAAATATCATCCTGAGTGAGGTTAACTCAGTCACAAAAGAACAAACATGGTATGTACTCATTGATAAGTGGATATAAGCTCAAAAGTTTGGAATACCCAAGATTCAATTCATAGACCATATGAAGCCTAAGAAGAAGGAAGACCAAAATGTGGATGCTTCAGTGCTTTTTAGAAGGGTGAACAAAATTCTCACAGGAGGAAATATGGAGACAAAGTGTGGAGCAGAGACTGAAGGAAAGGCCACCAGAGACTGCCCCACCTGGGGATCCATCCCATATACAGACACCAAACTCGGACATTATTGTGGACGCTGGGAAGTGCTTGCTGATGGAAGCATGATAAGCTGTCTCCTGAGAGACTCAGGCAGAGCCTGACAAATACAGAGGTGGAAGCTTGCAGCCAACTGTTGGACTGAGCATGGGGTCCTGGATGGAGGAGTTGGAAAAGGGACTGAAGGAGCTGAGGGAGTTTATAGCCCCATGGAGGGAGCAACAGTGTCAACAGGCCAGATCTCCCCCAGGAGCTCCCGGAGACTGGACCACCAACCAAAGAATACACACCCGTGGTGCTGGCTACATATGTGGCAGAGGAAGGCCTTGTTGGGCATCAGTGGAAGGAGAGGCCCTTTGGCCTGACTGTGTTTGATGCCCCAGTGTAGGGGAATGCCAGGCAGGGAGGACAGGAGTGGGTGGGTGGATAGGAAGAACCCTCATAGAGGCAAGGGGAGGGGGATGGTATAGGGGGTTTCTGAAGGGGAGACCTGTAAAAGGGAAATCATTTGAAATGTAAATAAAGAAAATATCCAAACAAAAATAATAATAATAATAAAATAAAATATAAAGTCAAAAAAAATGTTCTTGCTCTCCTTCAAATGCATGGCCTCCTTTTCCATTAACTGTTAAATATACAAAAGAGGGGTGTGTGTGTGTGTGTGTGTGTGTGTGTGTGTGTGTGTGTGTGTGTGTGTGTGTGTGGGCACGTGCACACTCGCTGCTTCAGTCTGTTAGCCCACGGCGTCAGCCCTGTTTAATTCTTTCAGTGGGTCCTGTTCTCCTAGTGTCCGCCATCCCCTCTGACTCCTACAATCTTTTCTCCCCCTCTTCCACGGGGTCCCTGAAGAAACCTCCAATTTAGTCTATCCACATGATACGACAGAACAAGGCACTGATCTAGGAGTATAGCAAAATAAATTACCATTACGAATAATTTCTTCTCCTTCTCTTCCTCCTTCTTCTTTGCCAGTCATGTTTGGTTCTAGGTCTCTAGGGTATCCAGTCTCCTGTTCCTGGCCATTCAAGCAGACTGGAGCAGAAAGGGGGGAGGGGCAGGGCGGCACAGGAAGGACGGAGGGAAAGAGTGTGGGGAGAGATAGCTGGCGCTCGGGAACACTAAGGGAGTGGTATGGAAACCTAGAGAAGCGTAAACTTCCTAGAATCTATGAGGGTGACTCTAGTTAGGACTATAGTTATGGAAAATATGGAGTCTGAATTGGCCATCTTTTGTAGCCAAGAAAAGGTTCCAGTGTTGAGACTGGGTTACATTCAGTTGACTTGTTAGCACAGGGGGTCCCGCAAAGACTCCTAAATAGCCCACGCTGATTCTGGGACAGAAGGATACTCTGAAAGCAGCCCACTCTTTTCTAATGAGCGACAAAAAAGGAGCAGATCCCGATAGAAGGCGAAGTGGGTACATACTGGAAGGACTAAAGGGAGGAGAACCATAATCAGATTAGGTGAGAAAAGAATTAAGTTTAATAAAAGGTAAGTTCAAAGGAAAAAAACAAAAAAATGAATGGGCACCGAAAGCAATGTCCATGCGCACGGTCACCCCAAAGCGGCGCTGGTGGCCAATACTTTCACTGGGCTGGGAACCGGAAGTGCAGCAGCAGTAGGGGCGGGGCAAGGTGGGGGTAGGAGTCTGAGACTGACACACCAAGTTTCTATGAACTTCAAACACTTACAAAAACTGTCCAGTTTAATATTAGATGCCCTGGATGCTCATGACGAATTTCAGCTAATTCCGTGGAGAATCCAGAAGCGCAAACCAAATGGCACCAGAGACAGACCTAGCGCGCTCGAGACCAGATTGAGACCTGTCATTCGGGGCAGACACACTGGCTGGTGAAATCAAGGACCCGAAATTGAGAGGGTAAATGAGGAGGCCTCTCCAGGTATTCCACTTTCTGCCCCTTTTGCCAATTTAACCAGTCTTAGGTGAATTGTGGGTCGTTTCTGAACTTGGTGATACGAGACTGTAATGGGGCTACATCGGAAGAATGGGAACTCCTGTCTTGCCTCTTTCACATACGTGGGAAGAATAGAGCAAGCAAAATTTAGATTTGAGAACCTCTAAACAACTACTAAATAGCAGAGAAAGGGTCAGGGAGAAAGAGGATGGGCGGGGGCTGGAGAAATGACTGGAGAGATGGCTCAGTGGTTAAGAGCACCGACTACTATTCCGAAGGTCCTGAGTTCATAATCCCAGCAACCACATGGTGTTTCACAACCATCCGTAATGAGATCTGACGCCCTCTTCTGGTGTGTCTGAAGACAGCTACAGTGTAATTACATATAATAATAAATAAAATCTTTTTAAAAATGGTGGCGCACATCTTTAATCCCAGCACTTGGGAGGCAGAGGTAGGCAGAGGGTTCAAGGACACCTGGTCTACAGAGTGAGTTCCAGGACAGCCAGGGCTACACAGAGAAAGCCTGTCTCGTAAAACAAAGAGGATGAGCAGATGAATCATAGCAGCTGCTGTCCTGAAAAGCAGTATGAGAACGGGAAGTCCATAAAAAGTTTAATTGAGGTATTACGCTAATTTCTCTCTGCCTTGAAGAATAGAAAACCAGGTTTCCTATCTACAGCTACCCAAGTTTCATGGACCCAAAATGTCTCCAGTTCTACCTCCATCTGCCTCAGCACCTTGGATTCTAATTGGTCTCCTACCCTTTGTGATTCACCCTAGACCCAGGCCGGAGACCTGCTTATTACCAAGGGCCTCCACAGATATCACACATGGCAGGGACCAAGATAAGGTGCCTCAGCTCTCCCTCTCCTTCCCCGTTCTGGTCTGGTCATATCCATCCACCCCTACCCTACAGATCTACTCCTTCCCTGTTATTGCCCTTGACCACCTCATGTGATGTGGACCTGGACTGATGTCTGCTCGCTTCCTCCCAAACACCACCTGTGTCATAGTCAACCCCTGGGCCTTGCCTAGACTCCAAATCCTGTGCCTGGATCTAGTCCAGTTAGTCTGCCCATGGCCAAATATTCTCATTCTTATTCTCTCTCTCTCTCTCTCTCTCTCTCTCTCTCTCTCTCTCTCTCTCTCTCTCTTTCTCTCTCATACATACATATACACACACACATCACTGTTAAGATACAATCTTTTCCTATTCCCAAGATCTTACATTAATATCTTAAAATAAAAGGCAGTAAAATTTTGAAAATCCCACACTGATTTTTAAAAATCCCAGCCAGGGATGAAGTGCATGCCTTTAATCCCAGCCTTCAGAAAGCAAAGCAGGTGTATCTCTCTGAGTTCAAAACCAGTCTGTTCTACATAGTGACATCTAGACCAGAACAAACTGTCTCAAAAAAAAAGAACGTTTTCAAAGATTTAAAAGTCCAAGCTTTCTTTTAAAATCCAAAGTCTGTTAACTGTGGCCCTCTGTAAAATCAAATGCAAGAATACTTTCTTATCACAAAAGGGGGAACCATGACACAGTTACAATCAGATCAAAACAAGACCCAAACCCAACAATATAATAGCCCCTGACATCTCAACCTTGCCCATGGTCTTCTGAGCTCCCGAAGGTTTAGATATCTCCCCTCCTCACAGCCACCATTCATAGCACATACAGGCTTAGGTTGGGGCCGCATACCCACTGCTGTCCTTGGTGATCATCTCGCGATCCTGGCATCTCCAAAAATCCTGGGGTTTCTCTTTGAACTGAGGTTGCACCTTCACTTATGCCCCCCCAAGGCCTCTCTGCAGGGACTCTACATGGTACCAAGCCTCCACTGTTCTCTACGACTCCTTCATATCTTCAAAACCAGTACCATTAGGATTAGACAGATGGCTCAGCAGTTAATAGCACCGCCTGCTTTCCAGAGGACCTGGGTTTATTCCCAACACCCACATAGAGGTTCATACCTGTATCAAACTCCAGTCCCAAGAATTCTGACACCCTTTTCTGGCCTTTGCAGATACCAGGCACACACAAGTTACACAGACATACATGCACACAACACATACATATTTTTTAAGTACCATGTCAAAAAACTTACATATTGTCAAGTTCTACTACCAGCTTGAAATGCAATCTTTCTTTCATTAAACCACAGCCTCTGTGTGATAATAACCTAAGGAAATACTTCCAAGAAAGTTCACTTCAAACATGCCAGTCTCTTCTTAATTATAGCTGGTGTTTCAGCCCACCTGACCAGAATCCACTGCCCCTGTGAAACACAGGTTTTGCTTTTATGATTTTTATTTCAAATATATCATTATAAACAGCTTCGATAGAGTCTTTGAGGAGCTCTCAAACTTTCCCCTGAAACCTTACAAGACCAGTCCACTGTATTTTCCTTTTTCAGTATTATTATCTTCCAAGTTCCCACTGAACAGTCAATTAAGCTGTGAGCACTCAGAAGCTTTTCCAGTACAAAGTTCCAAAGCTTCTACAACCATGCCCATTAGAAGCAACCCCACTCCTGGTATAAACTTCTGCTCTAGTTTGTTTCTCTGTTCCTATGATAAAAGCAACTTAGGGTAAGAAAGGATTTATTTGACTTACAGGTTACAGGTCCATCATCAAGGAAAGCCAGGAAAGGAACTCAAAGGAAGAACCTGAGGGCAAGAATTGAAGCAGAGGCCATAGAAGAATGCTGCTTATTAGCTTGCTCCAAGGCTCATGTTCACCTACTTTTCTTATATAGCCCAGGCCCAGTGTCTTAGGAATGGTACCCCCACAGTTGGATAGATCCTCAATTAAAAATAAAGAAAGTGCCACCAAAGACATGTCCATAGTCCAATCTGATAGAGTTAATCCTAGCTGGGTTTCCCTCTTCCTAGATGTGTCAAGTTGAAAGTTAAGATTATCCATCACAGTAGGGTATAGTCTAGCAAGGGAGCCCAAAAATGTATGACAGGAAAAAAATGACACAAAGTTAACGTAATTTAAGTCATGGAAGTTTTAGGGACATGCTTAAGGATCAAATATTTATAATTTGACAAAAATTCCATTGTAATCTATGCCATAACTTTAAAGTAAAAAAAAAGTTACAGAATATCTCAAAGACTGGATTAATAATGCACAAAATAAATACACTGAATGACAATACCCTTCTAGCATATACAACATACTTCTCATGCTGGCTGAAACACGTTTAATAAAGGGACACATCTTATGAATAACTTTGGGACTGTGCCACTGAAACCAAAATGCTATGACTTCATTTCCACAGATGGAGCGCCAAAGAGGAGTGCTCCCTTGATCTTTCGTCCCTAGAGAATGCACAACAGCTACTGCCAAAGAATCTAAGATAGCTCTTAGGAAATACTGCAGTGGTTTACTAGCTAAGCTGCCTGGCATGGGAGAGCCTCTGCAGCTCTCCTGCATGGAGACATCACAGTGGCCTCACAGAAGCTACAGCTCTGTGACTGCTTGCCCCAGGAAGGACTCTGTGCCTTGCCTTACATCTCGGTGAAAGAAAAGTGGTGAGTAGTACCATCAGAGTCTCAGTTCTTTCTCACTGATTATCAGTCCAATCAGGCTGCTGAAATAATACTATAGACTCATAAGAAACAGAAATTTATCTCTCACAGTTCTGGAAGCTGACAAGGCATGGTGGTTTGAATAAGAATGGAACTCATGGGTCATATATTTGAATGCTCTATCATTAGGGAGTGGAACTATTTGAAAAGGATTAGGAGGTTTGGCCTTGTTGAATAAGTGTGTCACTACAGTTGGACTTTGAGGTTTCAAAAGCCCACACTAGACCCAATTGACTCTCTCACCCTGCTGCCCGTACATCGGGATATAGCTCTCAGCTACTATTCTAGTACCATATATGCTACCATGATGATAATGGACTAAACCTCTGAAGCTGCAAGCAAGCTCCAAATTAAATGCTTTCTTCCATAAGAGTTGTCATGGTCATAGGTCTCTTCATAGCAACAGAACAGGGACTAGGCCACAAGGCCAAGAACAAGGCACCTGCATATCCAGTATGAAGAGGACTTACTTCATGGACCATAGCTGAAGGCATTTACTCTGGTTCCACTGTGGCAGAAGATGCAAGGCTGCTCTCAGGGGACTTGAATAAGATCACTAATTCCACCGGTCATGGTGAAACCTCAGATTTACTTATATCCCTGAAGCCCCTACCTCCTAATACCATCAACATGGGGACTCAGTTTCAGCACAGGAACTTCCAAGTACAAAGAACAAATCTAGTCTCTAGCATCTGTCTTTTAGATGTGCATTGATCCTGAATAGAGAAAATCAAGATAAATTGTTAGATTCTAATTTTTTGTCTGATGTCTTCCTAAGGCAAATATTGTGACAAAATGTGAAGAACCTTGGAGTGTTATACTCTTCCAGTTTCTGTAATCTATATTTACTTGTGGGATAGTCACACATGGACCATCTTCCCAAGGATGATAAGATCCAATTGTAGCAGTTAATATTGGGTTTGTTTTTGCTCATCAAAGATTTCACTCATATAAAGATATTTCATAGCTGCTTCTTTTCATGCTATTTCTCCATTTAAGTGGCCAGACTATGATCCTGTAGAAGGCAGACCACCAAAGCCCACATTCTATCATTCATGCCTCTGTTTGGTTCCCTCCCCTTCAATGCTAATGGTGTTTGTGATTTGTTTTTCTCAGTAGACCATGACAAAAGTGACAGGGTGCCTCACCCATGACTGTATTACACAATGTGGCATTCTCTTTGCTATCAGACTCCATCTTGATGAAGGAAGTGACCACCTTGTAGAAGGAAGTATACTGCCACCAAAGAACTGCAGGTGGAGAATCCAGATATCTCAGTCTCGTATTTACAGGGACATCCATTTTTCCACCAACCTGAGAGAGTTTGGAAGTGGATTTTTCTCCTGTCAAAAGCCCAGATAAGAATACAACCCAGCTGTTCTTTTCTTACTCAGACCCCTGCCCATGGAAATTGAGACATATATGTGTTGTTTAAAGCTGCTATGTTTTAGGTGATCTGTTACACCGCTGTAGATAGATAACTAAAACAGATTCTGTGTAGTTACCTCAGCCTGAAAAGGTGTTTGGGGCATTTTCTAGCATTCAGAGGAACTATGAACCAAATCAGTGGTAAGACCTTATGTAGGGCATCAGATAAAATACTGCTTTGCCTGGCTTGGCAGATATACGTCCATATGCACTAGAGAGCAGCTGTTTCTGGCACCTGTGGTGACAGAAGGCTCATTCAATGACACAGGAACCTAGACTTGCTCCTGAAACAGACTTGTAAGCCAAGCCAAAGCACAAAGTAAGAACGGGGCAGTGCCTTCTATCATAGCTGCTTCTGCAACCCCACAGTTGCTCTTCCAGCCTCTAGAACCTTTATTTCCCTCACTTCACTCCCAGATGAGGCTTACTTGAACTCCAGAACTGGCATGAGACACAGAACTGGCTAATCAGATCCTCACATGTCCATGACTTTAGATATGGCCAACATGTGCTACACATAGATATTACCAACATGAACTACATATAGATATTACTAATGTGTGCCACATAATTAAGTCCAACCAAGCAAATCAATCTGGGTGGTAGAGATTTCAGAGTTAATTTTGTTTTGTTTGTTTTTGGGTTTTGGTTTTTGGTTTTTGGTTTTTTGAGACAGGGTTTCTCTGTGTATCCTTGGCTGTCCTGGAACTCACTCTGTAGACCAGGCTGGCCTCAAACTCAGAAATGCACCTGCCTCTGCCTCCCAAGTGCTGAGATTAAAGGCATGTGCCACCACTGCCTAGCCAGAGTTAGTATTTTTAATTTTTGGTAAGTGGGGCTTTTTTTCTCCACCAAATTGTAACCTAATAGGATATTTAAAGGGGGGGGGGTGTTTCACAGCCATCTCACAATCATGCAGCTTGAGAGTGGAGTCAACCCAGAAGTAAAGATAGATACAAAAGTGGAGATAGAACAAAGATAGAAGAAAAGAGGGGGGGAAAGCTAAACTTCTGGATAAAAGCCCTCTGAAGATAATTTGCATAGAGATTGATCAGTTACTTGAGCTCACCCCTTTCTTTGTTTTTACTTACAAGAAACTGAGAAGATCCTGGTATGGTCTGAGATCACTTCAGGTGGGTAAATACTGTGGCCCCTGAGGCATAAGCCATAGTGCCTTTTACGGCTGAGTCCAACTTTGCAAAGAAAAGTAGAATATGAAACACTGGCTCACATGCAGACTGGTTCAGCCAGACTCAAATGGGAGTCAGTGCTTGTTACAGGAGAGAATAGCTCACCATCTTTCCAATGATAGCTGTAGTCACAGTTGCTTTCTGCAGGATCAAAACAGCCTAGAAGCGAGGTAGTCCCTGTGAAGGCTTGATGCTCTCACTTTGCTTTTGAAACACGCTCTGCTATAGAGAAGGTGAAGAGAGCACTGAAAATTTCAGCTCCAAAATGAATTCTTTTCCTCCATTGAAATATTTCTGATATGATATAAAAGCTCTTGAAATGTTTGAACAAAAATGTCTCCTGTAATAATCTCACACCCAACATCCCTAAGGAAAAAATCTATGAAACACTAGGAAATACCAAGGATGGTGGTCACACCCAAGCAACAACTGGGCAGGTACACTTACCACAAGCTTGGGTAAGGATACACGTATGGCCAGCCTACCAAGTATACTGGACCCAGTCCATGCTAGATCCGCTTACTTTTCCTTTTATGCAGAATATTATTCTTTTCTCACACAGCTGCAGAACACTTTTTCTCCATTCCTTAAATCTCTGACTAGAGCGCTGGTTCTCAACCTTCCTAAGGCTGTGACCCCTTAACACAGTTCCTCATGTTATGGGGACCCCCAACCCAATTATTTTATTGCTACTTCATAACTATAATTTTGCTGCTGTTATGAATTATAATGTACATATCTGATATGCAGGATATTTAATACATGACCCCCAGTGGATCATGACCAACAGGTTGAGAACCAATGGCCTTAATGTTGCCTTGAGAGGTCATTTTATGTAGAATACAAGCCCATCCTATACAAAACAGCCTGCCCTCACCCTTTTGTATTTCCTATTCTCCTTTGTTTGTCTGCAGCGTGTCTTAGCAGACACACCATATTTAGTTAGATAGTGATTATGACATATGCATAAAACCTAGATCTCAATTCTGCCTATCTCCATAGTCTCAGTCAACCTGAAGATTCAAGTGTTTGCACAACTAATACGGATTGTTTTTACCTCCAAGATAACTTTCACTGTGATAATGGTCAAGCTTTAGTCGGGGAGCGGGGGGGAGAGGGGGAAGAAACTATGTCAACCAAGGAAACTCAGCATAGGGAACTGGTTTCACAAATAGTAGGGACTGATTTAGCAAAAAGAACCACAGGAAAGCAGAGCAAGCGTTGTAACCATAGGGAGCAACTTTTACCACTGCCAGGGCTGAAGAAGCAAAGGGAAGCAGTCAAAGGTATCAAAAGCCAGCAGCTCGGAGAGGAGGTGAGAACCCCACAAATACAAAGCAGAGACATCTGAGGGGTGTCACCTGCTGCTGGCAGGACAGGAACTTGGAGGAGTTACATCACAGTGGTGGATTGCCATTGTCTGAGGAGGGGTAACTGGATGGCTGTCCCTACTGCCTCTCAGAGGGTTTCGGGAAAGTGGAGACTGCCAATGTAATAGGGGAATGCTCCTCCAAAAAGAATTAGGACTTGCAGGGTTCTGACCCCCAACATCCAAATCACAGGAACGGATGTGGGCTGACACAATGATAGAAAGCCCAGCAGCACTAATCTTACTGCATTTCTCCAATTTTATTTTCTTAGGAGAGAAACTGAATTACAAATAAAATAGTACAATGGTTGGATCACCTGTGTCGGCCATATTTGCATTATTGTAACAAATATATGCAATAATCAAGTTGCAAAGAGAGAAGGGTTATCCTGGATCATGGTTTTTGAGGTTTCGGTACAGTCAGTTGGCTGTGATAGGGAAGCTTACAGTGGCAAAGGGGACGTGGTGAAGCGACCCAGTTCACCTCAAGGACAAATGCAAAGCCATGAAGGGGATGGGGTCCCACTATCCCTCAAAGGCATACCACTGATGACTGAGAACATCCTACCTCTTTAAAGACACACTGCCTTACAGTAATCAAGCTAGGGGCCAAACTTGCCACACAGAACTTCAAAGGACAACTAGGTCTAAACTACAGGAGCCACTGACAGCATTACCAAAGGTCTCCTCTGATAAACGTAGTGTGTTCTAATCTTAGTACCATGGATGAATTCCTGGAGGTCCCTATATCCACAAAATTCCATACACGTTTTTAAAAGTACCTTTGACTATGTATTTTTGCAGATAAGTAAGCTCATCGCTTTCCTTTTTATTTAAGAAGATGACACGTTTCTCCTTTCCCTTTCCCCCTTCAGGCCCTCCCATACTCCCCTCCCCACTCCCCTTCAAATCTCTGCCCCTTTTCACTGATTGCTGCCACGTGCATATAGATTCACCTCTCTCTAAGGATAACCGGTTCAGGCCATATAGTGTTACTTGTCTGGATGCTTTCAGGACTGACTGTTGGTTCAGGGCACCAATCGGTTGTGCTCTTCCCTGGGGAAGAGCACTTCTGCTCACAGCTTTCCTCAGTTGTCTGTCATTCTTTCTGTAGAGTTGAGACTTTGTTGTCCTTATTTAGCTTACATTTGGGCATATGGATGAGACCATTTTATGTTTCAAATGGGACTGTACACCTCCTAAATTAAATATCTCTGCTCCATGTTCTCAATCACTTATTCATGACATAAACATGCTGTGGAAAACTAGAAAGCTTGTAAAAGTTAGATTCTTTAAGTGACTAAAGGACTCTATTGATTACAACTCTTTGGGCTATGGAATAGAAACTAATTTGAGCCACCTGAGGAAAAAGCAAGAGCAATGTCAATTTATTCCAGAGAACCCCAGTCAAGGAATGTCCTGGTTTAAGAAAGAGTGAAACTAGGGTTGCATCTCCATAAAAATCAACTCAAGTTCACAGAGATATCCGTGTTAGTGAGTGAGCTATTAGCAATCCTAGCAATGCGTGAAGGGGAGTTTGACGAGCTGCACTAATACTACAAAATCAGGCGACAGCAGCCAATCATACATATCTATATAACTCAAATCATAGCATTTCATGGGAGGATAAGATGAGTTATAGGATATGTTTAATATTGTATCATTTGCATAAACTTTGGAAACATGCACAATTGTGTTGTGCCAGATGTGATGGCATCCCAGCACTAAAAAAGACAAACACAGAGGGGCCCTGGGGCTCATTAGGCAGCTAGCCTGGCCTTCCTGGAAAGCTCCATGCCAGTGAGAACCTATGTCTCCAGGGAGGTAGGTAGTACTCCTGGGATTAGCACCTGGGGTTGTCTCTCATCTCCATGCTTGTGCACTCACACGAGCATCCCCCAAAGCAGGGATAGTTTATAGATACACATGCTTGTGAGCAAAAGAATAAAGGCACGGCTGGAATCATAACCTCCAAATATAGATTTGTTCCACCCCTAGTGAGTAGAGGAAAGTAGAAAAGCAAAGAGGATCTTTCAGGGGACTTTATTTCCATCTGGCCTAGATGGCTTCTTTATAATAAATCTGAATTAAATATAGCAAAATGTTAAGGCATGGCCAAGTTTTGTGACAGATTTGTGATATTCCTCTATATTTTTCTATGCCTTTGAAATGTTGCACAAATGCATTTAAAGACTAAGAAATATAAAGGGCACTCAGAACTCCATTTGCAGGGACCCAGACTTCCCCTTGGCATAACCAGCAGAAGCCCAGAGAAAAGGACAGCTTAAATCACAGTGCAGACACTCTTCCCACTGTAGGCTCTTCTACTGAAATAAGACACTCAAGAGTGGATCTAAGGGGTCTCAGTGGGGGAAGGAAGAGACGTGCTGCAGAAGAAACACTGACTGAGAGGAAGAAGAGTACGCATCATATAGCCATGGCACTAAACAACACACTGCATGCAAGATACTTCCTCAGCGTGAAGACATGTTGTGAAGACTTGCTTTTCAGGAAGCCCATGGTTCCTGCCTGGCCTCTGTATCCCCTCCTTTAGATTAGCTAACTGGAAATATGAGGAACTCCTGGCTATATTACAAGAGCAAAGAAAACCTCTAAACAGTTTTTGTTAACTGATTCCACAACTACAAAAGAATTTGTAATCCCTGGGGAACTGATAAAAATACAGTTGAAGCTTATTTGGGTTGTGATTTGTTTTCATTCCTTTAATCCATTCCTAAAAACAATAAGCATGGTGGAAGACACCTTTAATCCTAGGAGACGAAGGCAAGCAGATCTCTGAGTTCAAAGCCAGCTTGGGACAGAGGAAGTTCTAGGTGAAGAAAAGCCTAAGTCCAGGTGTGGTGGTACACACCTTTAATCCCAGCATTCAGGAGACACAGCCATGCAGATCTCTGAGTTCGAGATCATTCTACAGAGCAAGTTACAGGACAGCCAAGCTTAGGCAGTGAAGGAATTAGAAAACAGAAAAAGAAATCTGGTGATAATGTAATAGAGGGGGAAGCATGTTCCAGCCCCAGATGCAGCAAAACTTGGCAGCTGCTGTCAGGTGGCTCTGGCTTAGAGTCAAAAATAAAGGGACTACTGGGACAACTGATGCTGGTTAGCTGGAACTAAAAAATTTGTGGTGATTAAGAAGAGACCAGCATCACTGAGATGAAATATTCTGGGAAGTATTTTCTGAGAGCACAAAGAAGCTGTGTTCCAGAGATAGCCAAGGTTGTACCTCATACTGCAGCTGGACTTAGTAATGTGTAAGAATTACCCAGGTAGCACTGGTTTTGAAGACATGAATGGGTCATGGAGAGCAGCTGAGGCTTGGCACTGTGAGAGGCCATGAAAAGCCACCGGTGCAGGTGAAGCCTCAGTTACAGTTGATGGCCCAGGACTGAAGGAGTCATGCAAAAAAAGTTGAGGCTTGACACCATAAAGGGAACCTTTGAGAGGCTATGGGTGAAGCCTTGTTACAGTGAAAAAGCCCAGTGTGTTAGAGTTTCCAGTACCATGGGATGATTACCAAGAACAGCAACAGCAATGGAATGGAGTCAACCTGAGCCTAGAGTGCTACAGAGGGCAGAGCTGGAGAAGTGGTCCAAGCCCTTCGGAGGATCCCTTTTAAAGATCTCAGACACTGGAACAAGAAGCTGAAACATTGAAGTTGCCTTGGAGACCCAAGATTTTAGAGATGCCAGAGCCATGGGATACCTGCCTCAGAATGTTTCCAACAAGGAGTGGAAATAGCCCAGGAAAAAGAAGTTTGTTGCAGTAAACAAAGATGAAAGAAGTTGGAGATCTGAAGAGAGCTTTACAACAGACGTGGAGGTGCAGAGTTTGGAGTTTGCCCAACTGGCTTTTGGTCTTCTACGGTCCTCACTATGATGTTTTGGAATGATAATTTATATCCTGTGATGTTGAAGGTATGTGATCTGCTTTTTGATTTTGACTTTATGGGGAATTACAATTAAGTGATTGAATGAATCTCAGAAAAGACTTTGAACTTTGGATTTTTAACATTGATGAGACTGCTATAGACTATGGGGACGTTTGAAGTTGGAGTATTTGTATTTTGCATTATGTTATGTTTAGGTATGGCTCCCATAGACTCATGTGTTTGAACAAGCCTTATGGGGGCCAGGGAGTGGACTGCGGTGGTTTGAATATGCTTGACCCAGGGAGTGGCATTATTAGGAGGTGTGGCCTTGTTGGAGTAGGTGTGGCCTTGTTGGAAGAAGTGTGTCACTGTGGGGGTGGGCTTTGAAGGACCTTCTTCCTAGTTGCCTGAGAGTCATTCTTCTGATTGAAGTTGAATCAAGATATAGAACTCTCAGCTTCTCTAGCACCATGCCTACCTACAAGCTGCCATACTTCCTGCCATGATGATAATGGTCTGAACCTCAGAACCAGTAAGCCAGTCCCAATTAAATGTCCTTTATAAGAGCTGCTTGGTCATGGTGTCTCTTCACAGCAATGGAAACCCCAACTAAGACACCCTACTACAGAGACCTGGCTAGGTCATGGTGTCTCTTCAGAGCAATGGAAACCCCAGCTAAAACACCCTACTACAGAGACCTGGCTAGAAAGTCAAATGATGTCACCATGCTCTCAAAGCCTGCTGTTCTCTCTTTTAAATACAGTCCATCTTTCCAAAGATTGTTTCTAAAGTTCTATATGGCAGTGGACTTGAAACACGTTAATTCCATTAGCAGGATATTTCAGGAAATAGCAAGCATATTTCTTGGAAACAAATATATGTGATTTAAAAAAAAAAAAAAAAAAAAGCCACAAGGAAAAAAACCTCAAGTGAAAATCTAAAAACGAAGTTGATTTTTAGACGTGATTAGAACTTCCCATGACATATCAAGGTTGTCACAGCTGCTTCTCTGGTGGTAAGTTGGTGTTTGGATCTGGGACTTTAAACCAAAAGGCCTATCTTGGGATGTCACTGTAAGTAGTCTCTCTGCCTCTTAATCATCAGCAACTGCTAAATGAAGCATGTCTATTTTCTCTGTTACATTTACTACTGGCAGCCAGGTCCTCAGTAAGTGCCCAGAAATGTTTCCATGGTTACAAAAAGCATTCAGCATCCCTCTTGTTTTGGGCCAATTTAGCTTAAAATCTATTGTGTGGAAAAATATGGCACATTAAGGAACATAAAATCAAGATCCGACATTATGAAAAGAACTCAAGATTAAACGGGAAAAGCAGGCTTGATAAGGCTTTTCAAAAAGTGCACATAAATCACAGATTAAGAAGCTGCTCCTCCTCGCCTCTTTCCAAATGTCTCTTCAGCAGAATGGCTTACACTACCCCTGTGTGTCAGGGGAAAATAAGCACAGGAAGATTCTTTAAGATATTAACTCATAGCTAATATCTATAAATATTCTTTTTAAACCTACAGGTTTAAAAAGGTCTTAACATCTGTACAGCCGAGGGTCCCGCCATGCATCCTAGTGTTGCTGGATGTTTATTCTGATTAAAGACAAACAAGAGCATTTGTTCGGTGGCTAAAAGGCAACTGGAGCAAATGCATAGGTCATTTCTCCTCAGGGAAAGGGAGAAAAGTGGAGAGTCCCTGGAGGCAACTTAGTAACGTTCCTCCTGCTACAGCCATGAGTAATCTGGGATAGCAAAACTGCCTTACTCAACCGCCCTGCTACAAACCCAGTCACCTCATACTCAAGAGCCAGGGTTTTGAAAACAGTTTTGTGTGCTTGGGAATGGATTAGACAAATGACACAGCTTTGGAAGAAGCTAAGGAAGAACCTGTGGCTCGTCTCATTTGTGCCCGTCAGTTCTCCACAGCCCTTTGTGTGTGGTGGGGTGTTGAATGCACATGGGATTAATAGAGGCCACAGTAGAACATCTCTTTACAGATACCCGTCTTCTACCTCCACAGGCATGGGTCCCTCCTGTATCTCCGATGGCTCTTTGCTTCTGAAACAGGAAGGGGTGGGTGCAATTCAATGTCAGACTTTTGTTAAGGTTGAATTTGAAGGCTTCCCTTGCTGAGAAGAAAGAAGAAACCTAGTTTTCCCCATTTCTTCTCTCGAAGAAGGCATTGGTAGGCAACAAGCACAAAAAAAGGGAAGAAGATGGACCCCCTTCTCTCTTTCTCTCTCTCTCTCTCTCCCTCCCCCCGCCATGGGTCTGTTTTCTTCTCCTTCTTTTATGTTTGGTGCCTACAGATGTTGACTCTCCTCTAATCTGAATTACTGAGCATTGAACCTTCAGGTGTCTAGAACCTGGACTTCTCTCTAGTAGGAAGACTGTCCACTGAACTCCAGAGCCATACCAAAGACTTCCTTTATGAAATGCCTTCTTGGTGGAGCAATGACAGCACACTGGTGGCTATCTGTTAGCACACATTCATGCTGAGTTACACAGGTTTCTTCTAGCATAGACTGGTCCCTCCAACTTAGTTTCAGGCCTGGTGTTAGAGCTAGTCTAAAGCAGAGCTTTCTGGTATTACTCTTGGGACTTCTTTATTAATTCTCAGCTGCTTGTAGGCTAAAGGCCAAACTCTCAGCACAGAAACCATAAGGACCTGAGCTCTGGCCTCATGATCTGTCAGCCTGTTGACATGTTAACACTCACAAAAGTTTTTGGTTCCCTACCTCTGGAGGGCCTTTCTCCTTCTGTCCTTCTATTAAGCTCTGACTCACTCTTGAAGTTCACAACCCTGAATCATCTGCTCTGCAAATTTCTGTCTGCTCACCTCTGACAAGATGATCTCAGAAGTTACGATATATGTGACTGTAACTTTTCACAAACATGTCAACAGAACTGGCTAGATGTGCTGTCCATGAGTTTCAGAACTCTTTAATGGGATATCAGCTTCTCATTCATTCATCCCTCCATCCAAACACCTTATCCAACTTAATAAGAAGAGAATGCAGTGTTCTACACACCACCTTGAGTTCCTTCTTCTGCTTAAGAAGGAGGTTGGAATGTTAGAAGTAATGTGTCTCCCCTTAAATAATAATAATCCAGATATCTGAAAAGTGATACCTTTGATTAAAGTCATCAGAAAGAGGAGGTCATA
Source organism: Uromys caudimaculatus (assembly GCA_028551405.1). NCBI lineage: Eukaryota > Metazoa > Chordata > Mammalia > Rodentia > Muridae > Uromys > Uromys caudimaculatus. The sequence continues at coordinate 78,869,935 of CM052705.1, read as the reverse complement.
AAACAATTAACTAATCTAACACTTAAGAGGAGATAACTTTTTCCTCAGACCTTGTTGTCCCAGCAGATGCTGGGTCAGCTGGTGAAGAGAATCAAGCTCCTATTTCTAGGTGATGTCTAGAGGTCAGGTGTGGACTACCACATGGAAAGAGAATCCATGGGAGTAACCAGCATGCGAGAATGCAAATCTATTTAAAAGCTCTTCTCAGAGTGCACCAGACATTCACAAGAAAGACTGGAACAGAGCAGGAGCAAAGAAGGTGACAGTCTGTATTCGGTCATGGAGAACAGGGAAACGTGTGGTGCTGGGGAAAGTCCCTTGTGCGTAAAAATCTGTAAAGCCTACTGTCCCTCTAAGAGGGGCAGCAGACCCGAGTGTCCTTAGACCACAGGATACAGACCTCTGGAGAAGGGCAGAAAGAAGGTACGGGGTGGGACTGTGAAAGAGATTCCCTACAGCTGAAAGAGAGACAAGACAACCTGAAGGTCCTGAGCCCCAGACACAGAAACACAGAGCCTGCCTGAGACTGGAGTGGCTCCAGAACTTGACAGAGTACTCCAGCTATCACACTGCAGTGCAGCAGCAGATGCTGAGTGAAGACAAAGAGAGAACTACTGTGGGAAGGGCAACACAGAGACCCACATGGAAACCCAGGAAAAGAAGAGCATGGACTCAGGTTTAACAAAGCTCTCTAGCAAACAAGTCTCTACTCCTTGGGTTTTGTTGGTGTTTTTTTTATTTGTTTGGTTGGTTTTTTTTTTTGGTTTTTGGTTGGTTGGTTTGGTTTGTTTGTTTGTTTGTTTGTTTGTTTGTTTGCTTTTTAAGGTACAAATGGAAGGTTTTAAGGCCTGTATTGCACTGAAGTTGACACCAAAGTCGACACCAAATGAAAACCAAGCTTGAGTTCTGAACAACTCAGAAACATCCTTATAGTAAGGGTCGACCATTAGGCATCCCTGTCTGTTTTTCTTCTCCATATACCATGTTTCATCCTTATTCATAAATTATGTGAGAATTTTTTTTTTAAAAACTATATTAAGAGACAAAGATCTCTAACTCAAATAGTATTTGATTACAATAGTTGGACTATGAAAAATAGCACATTACAGAAGCACAAAGACTTTAGATTCTAAAGACACATTTCTAAAATGTGTCTTCTGTACCAACAACAGAGCTTCAGGCTACAATAGGGAAAATGGACAGAAATGGAGATGAGAATTTGCCAAGTGAACAAGGTGAGTTTCAGACTCTCAGACCTCTCTTTCACTAATCAATAGAACAAAGACAGTACATTCCCCCCCAAAAAATCAATAAATTAAACAAGTATTAGAAAATGTGACAAAGCACCTCAGTCAACTTAGCTCAATTATATATTATTTATATTATATTTATTTATTATATTTATTATATTATATTTATTATATTATGTAGTTGTGTTTATATATTATACTGAGCACACATAATACTATCTCTCCAAGTACACACAAAATAGTCTACAAGTAAACACACACTCAGGTTAGCAAAACAAATCTGAATGTTTTTTCCCCAGAGAGATAAATCTCCAACCACAAATGTTAACTTTTTAAATCTTAAGTAATAAAAAATATAAACTCAGGCTACTGTGTGATTAAGCTAGAAATCAACCACAGAAAAATACCTGGAATCTTCAGTGTTTGGAGTCTAACCAGTATAGAGTTTTAAATAACCACCATATGAATAAGTAAGAGGGTGCATTATAAACTAGTTTGATTGATAATGAAACCAGAAACAACACATTTGTATTTGTTGAGTGTAGATAATGCATTGCTTACAGGGGACTTTGTATCTTTAGTTGCATTCAAGTAAAAAAATATATCCAAAGAATGAATTAACAAGCATAACAGAAACCAATGAAATTAAAAACCAAAAATGGAGAGAAAATTAACAAAAAAAAATAAAAGGTAGTTTCTTGCAGAAACTATAGGCAGATTGACAGATAATTCTCTTCACAGGCAGACCAAAACAAAAATATTTTAAATGTAAATTTAAAACATAAAAATATTAGGTAGTAAAGAAATAGCATGAAATAAATTCAATAGTATAAATGAAAATATCCTTGAAAAACACAAAATGCCAAAAATCACTTTAAAATAAAATCAAGATAATCTGATATCTATTAATTAAATTCTTATTTCAAACCTTCTAACACAAAAGTTCAAACCCTCAAAACCCTTAATTAGAGGCCATGAGATGGCTCAGTTAGGAAAGGTGCTTGCTACCAACCATGGTAATCTAAGTTCTTTCCCTGGGACCCACACAGAGAAGGAGAGAATGGAATCCCCCAAGTTATTCTCTGACTTCCTGTTTGCTCTCTTGTGTCCTCACTCCCTTCTCCTCTCTGTTTTTATCTCTCTCTGTTTGTCCCCCCCACACACATAAACACATAAATAAATCCCTTAGGTTAAAAAAGAATATATTAAGCACTAATAAATTATAAATCTATACAAAATTTCTGGAGGATAAGGAAGACAAACACTTCTGAGTTCATTTTATGAAGTCACATCACAGATACTAAAATCAGTGACATATCAAGAGTACCTGTTGAAATACCTCTACGAGTAACTGACCATGGAGGAGTCAAACTGGTGCTTACCTAGAACCTTCACCCCTACAAACTAATGTACATGGTACTGGAAGATACTCTGCATAGTATGAAGAGAGAAAGCTAAACACAAACCCAGCTACAAACCATTGGATCTATAAGAGGGACCTGCCTAAAAGATGCCCTTGTGCAATAGTGGCACAAAGCTTGTGGGGTAACCAACCAACATCTGGTTCAAGCTAAGGCCCATTCCATGAGTGGAACACTTACCCAGTGCTGCTTGGGTGGCTAAGAATCTGAGACTAGATAGGCCAGGGACCTCAGAGAGATCTAAATACTTCTGTTTTGCTAAAGGAACATAGCAATAAGCTGACTCCTAATGACATTCTGCTATACTCATTGACCAGTACTTTGCTCAGCCATCATCAAAGACCCTTTCTCCTGCAGCAGATGGGAACAAATATAGAGAATCACAGGCAAAACATTATGCAAAGAGTGAGAGACCTTAGAACAATAAGCCCTGAGAGGGATGTCTCCATCAAAGCCCGCCCTCAGGGATCAGGGAACTCTGCAGAAGAGGGGCGGAAAGATTGTAAGAGCCAGAGGGGATGGAAGGCATCAAGGATTCAAGGCCTTCTAGACCAACAGAGCCAATGCCCATAAGAACTGACAGAGACTGTGCCAGTATGCACACGGTCTGTGTGGATCTGTGCCAGATGGGATCCTAGAGCTGAAAGGAGAAGTAGGAACAGACACTCCAGCCCTAGCCCAGAAGCTATCTCCAATTGATAGCCACTAGCATATGAAACATCAGTTTTGTCCTGGGGCATCTCACTGGAGAAACAAAGTACTCTTAAAGATCGGCCCCATACATAGTAATCGATGGCCAAAACAAAACCAATGTCATCATCTTTGGACATTCTTTGTCTTATTTAATGTTACATCAGGGCAGGGGTTTTGTTTTGCTTTGCTTTGTTTTGTTTTATTCTACCTTATCGGTCCTTTGCATGTATATTATAGCTTCCAGTTTGTGGTTTTTGTAGGATTCCTGAATGTTCAAATGTATGTATCTCTACATCTATCTATATAAAACTCGTGTTTTTTATTTGTCTCTTTTGTTGTTGTTGTTGTTGTTGCTGCTGTTGTTGTTACTTTTTGATCATTTTGTCATATTCTGATTTGTTTCTTTTTTTATTTATCTTATCTTATTTTATTATTATTCCTTAGATACCTGTTTGTGGATCCAGATGGGAAGGGGGGTGGGGAAGAAATAGTGTAGGGGGAAACAAAATTCTAAGTAGAGTATATTGTATGAGAAAAATCTATTGCCAATAAATGAAAAAAATGATACTGGTTTAAGCTGTCACAGTAGCTCCCCACCTTAGCTAGAAAACATGTCACAGATCAGACACTTTCTGCAGTATTAACAAAAAACATCTTCAGAGTGTATGACCATGATGTGTGCACTGCTTAACTTTCACTCCAGCCCCAAGAAATCCTATGCAGTTCCAACCCTCCTTGCCGGGCTGTAAGCTGTCGCTACACTGACATTGTCACTGTTTGTGTGCACAGCCTGATGTCTTCCGCCACTGTTGAAAGACATTCGCCTTGCCTTCAATGTCCTCCACTGTGATTTCCCTAGTAAATGTGGCCTTCTCAGACCCCCACAGGCAGGATTAAGATTTGTTTTTCCTGCCTCCCAGATCTAAAGCACACATAAGTCTCTGTGCACATTTACTCTGTGTCTTTGTAGACCTGCATGCATGTCTGTGTCTACACCTGCTTCTCATTGTAAGCGCAAACCCAGAGGGTAGAGAATATATTTTCAATTTTCCTTTCAGTTCTGCAAGCACCTGGCAATGACAATTGGCCTGCTTGGTTTTAAAAGAGGTATTTGTTGAATTATTTAGAGCTGAATCAAAAATAACGGCAACAACTCATACTTAGTAATATAAAATACAGGGAGAGGAAGGAGCACTGGTTGATTATGTCCAAGGCTTTGGGTTTCATCCACAGCACCACAAAATATAGGTTCACATCAAAATCCCTGATGACAACCCATGAAAAAGTCCTCAGCAAAACACCAGCCAGTCGCATTCATGAATATATGAAAACAACAACACAGCCTGACAAGAAGGAGTTTCTACATGCTACTTTGGTCTAGTTCAGAATCTCAAAAAAGCCAATCAGTGCGACCCACTGCAACATGGCAAACAAGAAGGCTCTCATGGACATTTCAGTCTGGCAAAAAAATCTGCTTACCCAACCTCAATACTCTCTTTTGACAAATATCCAGCCAACTGGTACAGAGGAACTTCTTCAACCTGTGTTTAGCCATGAAGTAGTCACGAAAGCTTTACACGGAGTGGAAGACTAGGAATGTGCCCTCTCAGCGCTCTTGTTTAATCTGGTCACAGAGAGAGCAGCCAGTGTGATCAGATAAGGAAACGGGTGAATGAGTTTGATTCTTGGAGGGAAATATAACTAGGGACAAGTGAACTATTCCTAACTGGACAAACCAATTAACAAACTAATGCATGCTTCCAATGGAACAGGATTTCAGCCCATAAGATGGGCAAATCTCAAACGTGTTATAGTAAGTGAAGGAAGCTAGATTTGAAAGGATACAAACTCCATCTTTTCTCTTAGATGGCATTCTAAAAACACTAATAGTAACAGCAATAGTAATAGAAATCTATTTTATTTTAATGAAAATAGATTTTTTTCATACAATATACTCTACTTGGTATCCTATGGTATCAATATGGTATCCTAGACATGTTGGCTCCCTCCAACAAGAAAGGAATGAATGACTTTTTCTGTGTATGAGTAATCTACTAACATGTATGGACTATGTACATACACACGTGACACACACATCCCGCCCCCTCACCTTAGCCTACCATTTCCCTCTGTCTCTGGGACCACTCTACATGTTAGAAGATTACAGCCATGGAACATTTATGCTGAAACCTATGCCTGTATCTTTCGCAGAGTTAATTACATTTGTATGACATCCATAGCGCTGTTATTAAAGCCCTGCTCTGTGCTCAGTTCTGACAACATAAAGTGTCCTAGGCAACTCTTATTAACCCTGTCCTTATCATTCCAGGCTAAAAACAAATGAGAGCATCCTATTTCAAAGCTCTCCCATCTACTGGTAGCTCACATCCCATCCCAGTCAGACGCTGTGAGAAGTATTCTTGGAGTGTTATCAACTACAAATTCTGCAACAAGTATGGCTGTTTGCACAGGATTTCACACTGAATAATATAGTAACATCTAGAAATTCCTAACCTAGAGGGAAGGGGGTGGGGGAAAGAACATTTTAAAGATATTTTAAAAACCATGGCATGTGCGCAGGGGCTTCTCAAACAGAACCCTCAGATCCATTTTAAGCTTTTCACTTGCTCAGAACTATTATTTTGAAAAATGGAGCCCAAACATGGATCTTGTAAGGCTTCACAGAACAAAAATATTCCTATGGATTGTATCTCTCAATTAGAAGCCAGAATGATGGGGTGTGTAAGTAGCAAAGAAAAGGTAAAAATCAATGCTTAAAATCAATACTTTAAACAAACCAAAGTGGAACTCTACAAGGGGTCTGGAGGCTCACAGAAACAATGGTACTGACCGGCTTACCTTGCTTTCTTCCATTAACTTTTTCTAAAGTGCCAGGGATCTGGGTGTCAGAGCCATGCTGAAGGCCACATCTCTGCTTCTCAGAGTGATGGTCTTCCTCAGCGATAGAAGAAAGCACATGCTGGGGCTTCGGGCCACCTGGGATCTTATTGGGCCACTGGGGTATTACAGAGCTTGAGTCTTTGGCTTGCTGACCAAGTGTGGGGCTTGCCGTTTGAACAGAATCCTGCAAATCACTATTAGAGCATGAGAAATGGTCCTCTTCAAGAAACAGGGAGCTTGCCTCCTCTGGACTCCCATCGTGGTTCTGTTCTTCATCTTCCGAGTATGTTTCCTGGATCTGAATAGCATCTAAGTCCTCTTCTGGCTTATCACTCAGTGCCGAATCGTGTTTGCTAAGAAGAACCAGTGAAGCAGATAGCGCATCCCCGGCTTGCTGGAGAGCTTCATAAACCCGGGATAGCCAGGAAGACAAAGGCTGGAAGAAGTTCTGGACATCCTGAGATGCCATGGTCAACACCATGATCAACTACCTCGTGTCTCCAGAGTCTGCTTGTTTGGTTCCTCCAGAACTCTGAACTTATGCGAAATACAGAATGAGCATGATGAGAAATTTAACTGGAGGTCTCTTTTTTATATAACAGGCAAAACTTTATTAATATAAACATAAAGAAAACATGTGCAGTATGTAAGCACCGTTGGCAATAAGTAAAACCAGGCAGCATGCTGGTTCTTGCACCAAGGTCTATGGAGTAGGTCTTTGCAGGGAACAGAACAACGGTGTTTGATAGGGTGGTCTCTTAATGGCTGTGACCATTTCAATCTCAACACTTCGCAGCTGAAACAGAGGAAAGACATGCTTATACCTATTAAAGTCACAAGTGCAGACCTATCACCAGATACCTGTAATCAATGTCAAGCAGCATTTGGGGGACAGAGAAAGATTATACTAAACTCTCATGATGGCTAAATAAGAATGACCTTGAAAATCTAAATGTGGGTTCTACCCACGTTTGTGTGCCTCCTCACACTCATGCGTAACTTCCATTAGCAACAATAGATTCTAGTCACATGGACTGAAAGAAGTCTGTTCCCCATAGACAGGCTTTAAAATGTGCAAAGAGTAAAGGAATCCATGGGAACAGCCAGTTAGGCACGACACTTCAAAATGCAAGAAAAACTGGAGGTTTCATGCACAAACATGCGGACCCCAGAGAGCTAACGAACAGGCATCTCTGTTTTGAAACACAAAGGTTTATCCTCTCAAAGGAAATATGTGTCTGGAATTTAAAAGCTTCCAACAAATCTTAAAAATAGAGTTTTACAGTTTTATGCAATCTCTAGAAATGGTGTCTATTCTTGGGGAGAAATCACTGAAAATGTGTACATGGCAAATAGATCTTTCAGCTTCCTGGGTACATAGCCTGGGGATCTTCTGCCTTTGTCTGTGTCTCCATCCACTGAAGTTAGCCCTCTGCAACTTGTATGTCTTCTAAAACATATTGTAAGATTCATAGTCTGAAAGAAGTAGCTCCTGAACATCCATAAAACAGCAGGGCTCTATAATGACCAAAGAGAATGTGCCGATATTTTTACACTCATATGCAAACACAAACCTAGGCAGATTTACGAATATACACAGATATAGGTATCCCATTGCTATCCCAGTGTAGGATAAATGTTATTAGTTGCTTCTCTAATAGCAACATCCCCCCTCAGAATCACTCCATTCCTGAAGCTTCAAGTCTCTTGATCTCAGCCTTTAGTACACAACTGCTTATATTCTCTTAAAAATTTCTTGTTAGTGACTCAGGTGCATTGATTCATTCAGTAAACAAATAACAAATACTTACTAAGTACCTATTAAGTACTGGGCATAATGCCAGGCATAAGGTAACCCTGAGGCCTCTGTCCTTGTGGAACTTGCTTTTCAGGTAAAGAGGAACTGGGCGCTCTGCATTCTCCTCTGAAACTGAATAATTCGTGTGCCACTTTGTAGTGCTTGTCTTCCTCCAGTCAGTGTTCTACTGCTTCTTCTCAATCCCATTTATACTCACCTGCTGGGAAGCTGGCCCATCCCTACTTTTGTTTCTTTGGTTGGTTTTGGTTTCTTTGGATTGATAAGTTGGTCTATTGAGTGGTCGGTTGGTTTGAGATGGTTTCATGTATCCTGGGCTATTCTTCAACTTGCAAAATAGCCAAAGATGACCTTGAACTTATAATCCTTATGTCTTTATATCCTGAGTGCTAGGGTTACAGACATGAACCACTGCAGCTTGTCTATATCGTGCTGGGGAACAAACCCAGGACTTCTGCATTCCAGGAAGCATGGCTGATGAACTATACCCCAGCTTTAACTCTGTTTTAATTTTAAACTTTTATAAACCCAAAATACACATCTCCAGTCCTTAGCTTGCTCTTTCCTTACTCTTCTCACAGATTCAAGTCAGTGTCATACAAACTTTGGTAGTTCTGAATCATCTAATAAAATGACAAAACACAGAAAGATCTAGGCTGGCTGTAAAAATAAGCCTGGCTAAGACCTCTGTGTTTCTGTTTGTTATCCTCCCTAGAAGTCCAAACCTCTACTAAAGGTCCATTTTAGAAAACAAAAAGCAACAACAACAACAACAACAAAAACTGATGTAAGCAAATAGCTATATGCTATACATTAATGTGCCACCAAAATCTTAAATTCAGTTATTTCAAATCCAGTATGTCACTTTGCAATGGAGAGTCGTCTCTTGGGTACAGGACCTCATGACTGTGAAGCTCTCTCTTTAATCCACTCCCCTTCTGTTCCTTCTACCAATCTCCCGTCATCTTTGCCATGATCCCATTCTCTCATGTCACCCACTCATATCATTCAATCTCTTGTCTTTCCCAGCTTCCATCAAAACGTCTGTTCCCCACAGCTCGGCCTTCTTTTGGTGTTACTGCCCCTCTACCCCTAGAGCAGAGGCTCCATGGAGAATGAAGGCCATCTGTTTTTTTCTGTCTATCTCAGTGCCTAGACATGTATTGAACACACCATAAGCAAATCATTAGTCAATAAATTCATGGATCTCACTAAAATCGTGCCTGGGACAGTGCTCAGTAAAAATTACATAAACAATTATTTTCTTAAAATTAATAACTAAAACCGACTCAAAGCTTTCTCGTGAAGCTCTTCAATGGTGTTAGTCCACAAATTTTCTATTTATTACATTTTCCTGTCAGCATTTACTCCACCCAATTTAACAACCATTTTGGGTTGCCTTTGCTGCTGGGATGACTTCATTCCTTTTACATTTGACCCAGAAAGTACTTTGCCTAAGCAATAGTGCTTCGGGGCATTTGAGACCTGGAAGGCCCCTCAGAGAAATCAGTGGCTTTAGTCACTTACTCCTGTCCTTATAATGCATACAGCTTCACCTTTCATTCAACAGAATGTCCAGCTGAGCATGGTCTGAGCCCAAATAAACTGCCACACAGAGAGGGCTCAGCCATGCCTTATCATCCCTCACTGTGAGTTCCTATATGCCAGTCACGCTGATACTCTGAGTGTTTCCATAATTACCTTGATTTTTCCTGGCTTTTGTTTTCCCCAGAATGCCTTCACACCTAGCCTGCCTCATTTTTGCATTGAAACTTTAATAGCTTTTCTTCATCTGCTAATTCTTCATCTACAACCAAAGACATGGTCTCAGAGCACTTAGAATATCACTTTATGTTCTAAAGTTGCATTTGTTTGTCAATATTCTTCCGATGGGTTAGTACTACATGAGCTTGGGAAGTATTTTTATAGGTTACAGCTTCAGAACCCACATAGAGCAGGGAGGAGTTCTGAGCATGCTGAATGGGTGGGTGGGTGGATGGATGGATGGGTGGGTGGGTGAGTGGATGAATAGGGTATGTGTGTACATGGACGGATGAGTGGATGGATGGTAGGTTTGTGGGTGGATGGATAGGTGGTTGAAGGTACTAGTGAAAATGTTTAAAGCCACATAGTCTTGATTCTGTCATTTATCATTTATAAAGTGGAATTCCCTGATACCATCAGTTCCTTTCTTCTCAAAAATTCAAGAACATACCAGATAGGCCAAAGAGCATAGTAACTGAGGTGGGATATATTGAGAATAAAACTGTCTTTTCACTGATGAGTTCTGAATCTTTGTCAATATTCACTAGCATATTATCTCGAAGCAATGAGAGAGAGACCAAATCTCTATCTACAGAGGGAAGGCGGGATGTCGAGATGTATTCTAGAAAACTGAAGAAGGAACAGCACCTGTGCCTGGGCACAGAACATTCCCTAGTTGGCAATACTGGGTACTGCTTATACTGAATAAACCTAAAACCAAAGGATATCAGTACCAACAAAAAGGCCATGGAGATGTACGTAAGTAAATGTCCACTTGACTGAGAGGCTGCACCAAGGGTGATGCAAATCTGTATGTAGAGTTTTAGTTCTTTACAATACGTTCTTACAGCTAGTGAGATGACGTGGCTTCTGGTTCTTTGAGAAAATCAACAAGATAGATAAACCCTTAGCCAGACTAACCAGAGGGCACAGAGACAGGATCCAAATTAACAAAATTAGAAATGAAAAGGGAGACATAACAATTCTGAGCAAATTCAAAAAATCATCAGATCCTACTACAAAAGCTTATACTCAACAAAACTGCAAAATCTGGATGAAATGGACAATTTTCTAGACAGATATCAAATACCAAAGTTAAGTCAGGATCAGATAAACCATCTAAACAGTCCCATAATGCCTAAAGAAATCGAAGCAGTCATTAAAAGTCTCCCAACCAAAAAAAGCCCAGGACCAGATGGGTTCACTACAGAATTCTATCAGACCTTCAAAGAAGACCTAATACCAATACTCTTCAATCTATTCCACAAAATAGAAACAGAAGGAACACTACCCAATTCCTTCTATGAGGCCACAGTTACACTGATACTAAAACCTCAGAAAGACCCAACAAAGAAAGAAAACGTCAGACCAATTTCCCTTATGAATATTGATGCAAAAATACTCAATAAAATTCTCGCAAACCGAAT
>CM052705.1:78823208-78858163 GCA_028551405.1 Uromys caudimaculatus | reverse complement strand
CTGAGGAAATTCGCAGGGCTGAGAAGCACCTAAAGAAATGTTCAACATCCCTAGTCATCAGGGAAATGCAAATCAAAACAAGTCTGAGATTCCACCTCACACCAGTCAGAATGGCTAAGATCAAAAATTCAGGTGACAGCAGATGCTGGTGAGGATGTGGAGAAAGAGGAACACTCCTCCATTGTTGGTGAGATTGCAAGCTGGTACAACCACTCTAGAAATCAGTTTGGTGGACCCTCAGAAAAATGGACATAATACTACCTGAGGACCCAGCTATACCACTCCTGGGCATATACCCAGAAGATGCTCCAACATGTAATAAAGACACATGCTCCACTATGTTCATAGCAGTCATGTTTATAATATCCAGAAGATGAAAACAACCCAGATGTCCCTCAGCAGAGGAATGGATACAGAAAATGTGGTACATTTACACAATGGAATACTACTCAGCTATTAAGAACAATGACTTCATGAAATTTGCAGGCAAATGGATGGAAATTGAAAATATCATTCTGAGTGAGGTAATTCAGTTACAAAAGAATGAACATGGTATGTACTCACTGATAAGTGGATATTAGCCCAAAACTTCGGAGTACCCAAGTTTCACTTCCCAGTAACCATTGGACTGAGTGTGAGGTCCCAGATGGAGGAGTTGGTGAAGGGACTGAAGGAGCTGAGGGAGTTTGAAGCCCCATGGAGGGAGCAACAGTGTCAACTGGCTTGACCCCCCCCCCCCCGGTGCTCCTGGAGACTGGACCACCAACCAAAGAATACACATCAAGGGACCCATGGTTCGGACCACATATGTGGCAGAGGAGGGCCTTGTTGGCCATCATGGGGAGGAGAGGCCCTTGGGCCTGAGGGTGTTAGAGGTCCCAGTATAGGGGAATGCCAAGGTGGGAAGACGGGTGTGGGTTGGCGGGTGGGTGGGTGGGGGAATACCCTCATAGAGGCAGGGAGGGGGAGGGGATAGGGGGTTTCCAAAGTGGAGACCTGGACAGGGGGAAACATTTGAAATGTAAATAAAGTACCAAATATAAAAATTAAATAAATAAATAAATAAAATTCTTTAATTATAAAAAAACAAAACAAAATGTTACTTATATTTCTATTTTAATCCCACAACGCCTGCCAGTTGCTTTTTCCTCTCTTTCTCTTTCAAGTCTTCCAGTTTCTCACAAAAAAGTCACAGACTATTGCTTGCTGAGGACACCAAACAACTCTATGGTCTTCCATTCATATGGTCCGACTCACATTCAGTCCTCCTCCTGGAAGGAAGGAGAGTCTACAAGCAAACTATCAGCATCTCATTCCAAACAGAACTGTAGTGTTCCTTGAGTCCTGCAAAGGAACAGGTAATGACCAGAAACCACCGTGTCACGTGAAAAGGGTATTTCCTGTGAGCCTTCATTCTGAACAAAATCTCCCAGTGAATATATATTGTTGAGTAGGTTCAGCTTCTGTGGGAAAAATTCTAAGTGGAACTAATATGAGTTGGGAATTTAATCACAAAGGCGAAGTATAGGAAAAATAAGATATACACGCATTGTGAAGGTTTCTGGCCTAGAACAATGAGGCATGAAGCCCAGCTATCACGAGCCTTACTGTCTAGGGAACCGAAGGTAACAGAGTGACTTAGAAAGACCAAAGACTTTCTTTATGTAGCTTAAAACAAGTGCTCCCTGCTGGTAAGAGTCATTTCAAAGAGCATACATATCATAAGCAATCATTTTCTCTCAGCTAGCTAGGTTTTTCCTTTCATTTGGAGAAAATAAATATCGAATAATTCAAATCTGGTTAACTAATCATAGTCTTCTTTGTTTGTCACAGTTGTGTGCATCTTTAGGGCTTCTTTTAACATTCGTAATTAAGTAACAACAACAACAAAGATGGCCTTTACAAACCTAAAATGGGAGATGAAGATCTTTCTAAAAGAGTCAAGGTAAGGACAGGCACGAGGGCTCAGCTGGTAAAGGCAGCTGATGCTGAGCCTGAAGACCTCAGCTCAGTCCCTAGGACCCACATGTAGAAAAGAGAGAACCGACTTTCAAAAGTTAGGTTGTCCTCTGGACAACACACGTGTGCACACACACGCACCACCTATACACACACAGGTGCAAACGAACACACACACGTGCCTGCGTACATGGAGATGCTCATGTGTGCAAGTCCACACACACACATAAATGTAGTAACAAATGTAAATATCCAAAGTGCTCATACTTTAAGCGTAGGTTCCTCCCACCATTCTCCTGTCAAGTGCGCTACACTTTTATGAATTGACAATTATAAATTAAGGTTCTATCAAGACTTTGCTGGGGGGGAAAACTAGTACAAGCAGGTTTTAAGCAAACAAGAATCCTCTCTGCCACTTATAGTAATTGTTTTTAAATTTTAAGAACTGTTTAGAGGATCCAGAGCAGAAAAATTATTTAAAAAATAAAAGATTGAAAATACTTTTGGAATTTCTAAATTCACACGCTTCAAATATCTGTCATGTTGTCACTAAACTTCAATCATCAAACCTGAAATCACAGGATTTCCATTCTAACAAGAACTTTTATGAAGAAGGCCTCTGCTCCTTATCCTGGTTTAGAAGAATGTAAATAGTTTTATGAGTAACTATAGACATACCCTTTCATTGATTTTAATCTTCCATGCTAAGCAAGCCATGAGAATTTTAAACCAGTTACTTCAATAATCCCTTTAAAACAGATTACTCACACAGTGGAGTGTGTGGAGTCCCAGACACCCACCTCTATGCTAGAGCAGCGATCTTAGCTACTAACTCTATTCTATTCAAACAATAACTCCTTTCCTTGCCGCCTACCCATAAATGATTCTTTAAAAGATTTAAAGCATATGTCTTTTTCAAACACATATGAGCACTACTGCCTGACTGACAAAAGAAACACGAAAATCCAAAATCCTGTGACAAATGTAACTAAAGAGGCTTGATGGTGTCCTTTAGACTGTCTGTAACCTGGTGAGATTTCTCCAGAAATGTCAAGGAGAGAACAATAACCCTAATAGTACTACTCTTTAGTGTTGGCAATCAGACCTTTTAATTTATTGTAACTGGCTCTCCTGTGATTAAAACTAGTATGTGAACACTATCTCTAGCAAGAAAATATGCAATAAAGAGCTCCTCCTATCCATCCTGTGAGGTCTACTGCAGGGCTGGGCTGCTTCTATCAGTCAAGCAACAAACACTACAGGGTGAGTCCGTGTGCACAACCGGAGCTTATATAGAGCTGTCTAGAACTTGCCAGAGTGAAACTCCATGCTATAACCATTTTCAAACAGAAAAGGCTCCAGGGTTTCTGCTAAAAATAAGATGGAATTCTGTACGTCAGACACACGAGCCCATATGTTATACAGTTATCAGTAACGCGGAAAACCATGGTGGAAATCTGCAGCTTTTGAGAGCATGGTGTGTGTTTAGGAAGTTCTCACACTTGGCTGCTAAACATTTCCAGCAGTGATCCATACTTATAAAGAGCTTCAGGCTTGCTTTTATTAATAGCCGACATCACAGAGGAAGCGCAAATGCCACAAGCAGAATCTGTTTCTAAGGTAACTCGCCATGCATGCTTATGTAAATAACTCAGAGGCAGAGCTGCTCAACTGTAAGTGTGCCCAGATCTGTCAAGGGTTTCACGATTCCTCCCAAGCTTCCAATTTCATGCCTTCGACTCAACATTCAGCTGGCTGAATAACAAGTTCATGGCCTGGATGACTACAGCCTGCTTTCTAAGTTGTGTGAAAGGAGATATAAGGAGTAGGGGATTCAAGGGGACATCACCTCTGAGAAAAGTGAGAGAAAGAACTTGAGACAAGAGGGTATAATTCATAAATGAATCATCATTATTGCTGAGCGTTAGCAGTGGGGGATGGGCACATGAGTCCATTATACCATTCTCTCTCTACTTTCTTGTATGATTGAACATTTTTCTAATAAGGTTTTTTTAGTGGCAACCTTTTCATAACCTCTCTACCAAATTCACTGGAGGAAATAAGAACAGAGCCACAGAAGGTAAGTTCCCACGAAGGTTAATTGTATGTGTCAAGTTAACTGGGCCACTGGGCTAAACTATTGGTCAAAGATCATTCTGGGTGTTTCTTAAGGGTGCTCTTTGTTTGAGACTGATATATGAAATGACGAACTTGATGTGAAGCAAATGTCTTCTGCTGTGGGTAAGCCATAGCTGAACACTTCAAGTCTTGAATTTAGCAAAGGCTTGGAGAAGGAGAAATTCTACCAGCAGACGGCCTTCTGGTGGGACTGTAATACCGAGTCTTTCCCTGGTCTCCAGTCAAGCAGCCCACCCTGAAGACCAGGTTCCTTAGCCACATAATTCATTAAAATCCAATCAAACTCATCTCTCTTTCTTCCTGTCACTCTCTTCCACCTCCCTGCGCGCGCACGTGCACACACACACACACACACACACACACACACACACACACACATCCCACAACTCTGGCCTGCTCAGACTTTTCAGGTATTCTATCCAGCATTAAAAAAAAAAGTGTATTTATAATCCCATTTACCATGAAACTCCGTCTCATCAATTAGTCTTTATTTTATGTGCTTATCCCATTTATAATAACCTATAATTATTTCAATTATTTGCCTCTTTGGTTTTACCTGCCTTCACTAAAAGAACATAATTTTCAAAAGATTAATGACTAACTGCTCCTCTGTGCCACTTCACTTCCAGCACGTAGTTCAGCCTGTCGCTGGACACAGCATCACCATAAACACTAATGCACAGGAAAATAACATTGTCCAAGCAGCAACCCTCAACTGACTCCTTTGGAATTGTCACCCACCAAACACACATGGTTCAGTTAGTCATACTTTGATGGCCCCATCTGAGCTATGAACAAGCTTAGATAATTTTTCATAGTACAAGACCAAAAATCAAGTCACAATAATTGGTGTTTCAAAGTCACCCAAACAAGTCAGTAGTTATTACAATGAAATATAAGCTTTGCTGTATTTCTTCCAGGTTCACAAGTCTCAATTGTTTTCATCTCCTGTATTTGGTGGAAGCATATAAAACTTGCAGCCCAATGAAAAGGCATTTCATAGACAGATATGCAGATTCTGCAAACCAAGGGAATAAAATTAGAAGAGAGAAGACCATGCAGCTTAGCTTGCTAACAAATCTGGCCTTATTTTACATAGGTTGGATGGGGAAAGGTGACAGAGGAACGATGAAGGGAATAGTTCATGCTTCCAAACAAAGAAGCACAAGTAAGGATTTAGGAAAGTAGAAGATCTCAACTTTCAAACAATTATCCAATCCATAATTTTCAAAAATCATAATATAATCCTAAATTTGTAAATTAAAAAAATGTGCCTCCCAGGTGTTGGTGGCACATGCCTTTAATTCCAGCACTCAGGAGGCAAAGGCAGGTTGATCTCTGTGTTTAAGACCAACCTGGTCTACAGAGTGAGTTCCAGAAAAAACCTGGCTCAAAGAAAAACAAAAAGTACCTCATTGACATGTATAACTTTTAATCATCTTCTTAGAAAAAGAAGAATGGAAGAATATTGGACCTCTGTGGGTTATAAAATATTTGATTTATTTAAAATTCATCTGAGTAGGATATCCTAAAAGAAACCTGTAAACATAGATGCTGGTACTCAAAATACAATGCCCAAAACCACTCCAGCAAGGTAACTGAATCATCCTGCTCTTACATTACCTGCAAAGGTCACCCCCCAACTCTATCTAACTCACCAACCATGCTAAAAATCTGAAATATGAGGAAGTGCTTGCCAGTTAGACTGGTACTTGCCTGCATGTCTCTCTTCATTTCAAAGGGCTTAAAAACTAAAGTCATGAATATATACTGGTCACTACATTATATAGCTACATCTTGTTTTCTTTGCTTTCTTATTTTGTTTTTTAGGTTTTTGAGATAGAATCTGGCAGTGAATCCCAGGCTGGCCTCAAACTCCCAACCTTCCTGCCTTATTCTCAGAAGTGCTAGAATTACAGGTATTCTCTACTATGCCCAGAAATGTGTCTATATATTTGTATTCTCATGAATGTCTCATATCTTGATTCACGTCCACAAAATGTTTCATTACCTTTTCTTATTTTGGCATAAAAGAAAGACAGTGGCTGTTAAACTAATCATTATAACACTAGTTAAATACATGGCTGAGATAGTCACATGCTTCTGTTTTAGACAAGTTCACTGAAAATTTGTAAGTCTCAGAATTATGGGACTAATAGGGACTGGAACTATTGGGAAGTGTGGCCTTGTTGAACTAGATGTGGTATTGTTGGAGGAAGTATATCACTGTGGGGTAGGCTTTAAGATCTCAGATGCTTAATTAAGACAGACCAGTGTGTCTTACTCTCTAATTGCTTCTTGTGGATCCAGATGTAGAACTCTCAGCTCCTTCTCCAGCATCATGTCTCCCTGAACATTGTCATGCTTCCCACCATGATAAAAATCAACTAAACCTCTGAACTGTAAGCCACAACAATTAAATGTTTTCCTTTATATGAGTTGTCTTGGTCATGGTGTCTTTTCACAGCTATAAAACCTTAAGACAGAAGTTGGTACCAGGAGTGGGGTATTGCTGTAATAGGCCTGACCATGTTTTTCTTTATAGAGGAATGTAAATTTGGGGACTTTGGATCAGAAAACCAGTTGAATTCTTTAAGCGGCCTTAATAGACCATTCTAGCAGAAACATGGAAGACAGTGGTGCTGGGGGTGATTTGACCTGTGGGGGCCTGTCTCAAGTGGTTTTAGAAGAGAATGTTAATATGTGGCTGTTCTTGTGATGTTGTGGTGAAGAATGTGGCTGCTTTTTGCCCTTGTCCAAAAAAAATTGTTTGGAGCTAAATTGAAGAGTTTTGGATTAATTGAGTTTGCAGAGGAGATTTTAAAACAGCCTAGTTCAAACTATGTCCTGTGGTTATTAGTGGCTGTGCAGATCTATAATGAAAAGAAGTAGGCTAAACAAGGAAAGTTACAAAATGTACAATTTGAGGAGAAAAGGAGCACCAGGAAGTGGGACAGAGCTAAATCCTGGGTTCAAGGAGATAAACAGATTAAAAAACATCTGGTGTTAAATGGAATAAAGGGAGTGGTGACCTCAGAACAAGATCCCACCTAGCTAAGCTTCTAAACTTGTGAAAAGGAATTAAAAAGGTTACAACCAGGTATGTTGGTGCATACCTTTTGTCCCAGCACTTTGGAGGCAGAGGCAGGCAGATCTCTAAGTTTGAGGCCAGCCTGGTCTACAGATCAAGTTTCAGGGCAGTCAAGCTTGGACAAGGAACTCATCAAAACCAGAAAGCTAGTGAAGACGCAATCGAACAAGGGGTCCGTGTTCCAGCCCCAGCAAATAGCAAAACATGGCAGCTTCAGGCACATGATTCCAACTTTAGAGACAAGAATACAAGAAAGAGGTATAGAATTTCCCTCTGCAACTAAAGGAAGCTGCTGAGGCCAGGTATGTGTCGGGGGCATCCCTTCACGTAGGCCTAGAGAGGCCACTGTGTAAAGATGAAGCCTGAGTAGCCTTGAAATTTTGGAAGATGCTAGAGCTGTGGACTACTTGTAGAGGAAACTGCCAACAGGGAGTAGAACCAGTCCAAAAGAAAGAAGTGTGCAGGTCAACAGAGCTGAAAGGAGTTGGAGAACTGAAGGAAGCTTTGACATCAGACATGGAGATGCAGAGTTTGGAGTTTGTCCAACTAGTTTTCAGTCTTACTTTGATACAGTATTTTCTCACTGTGCTCCCTTTCCTCCATTTTGGAATGGTATTGTATATCCTGTGCCACTGTATGTTAGAAGTATGTGTTCTGCTATTTTCATTTTGATTTTACAGGGGATTACTGTTAAGAGATTGCATAAGTATCAGAAGAACCTTTGAACTTTGGACTTTAAAAACAGTTGAGATTGGTTTAGACTATTTTAAATAGTGGAGACTATTATAGGCCATGAGGACGTCTGATGTTGTACTAAATGCATTTTGCACTATGATATAGCTACAAGCCTATGGGGGCCAGCAGGTACAATGTGGTAATTTGAATGGAAACGGTCCCATAGACTCACAGGAACTGGCACTACTGAGAGATATAGCCTTATTCAAGTAGGCGTGGTGTTGTTAGAGGAAGTGTGTCATTGGGGGGCAGGCTTTGAGGTCTCCGATGCTCAAGTGGCACTCTCTTCCTGATGCCTGCCAATCTAGATGTAGAGCCTTCAGCTCCTTTTCCAGCACCATGTCTGCCTGCATATCACCATGCTTCCCACCATGACAATAATGGACTAAACTTCTGAACTGTAAGACAGCCCCAATTAAATGTCTTCCTTTATAAGAATTGCCTTGGTCATGGTATCTCTTCAAAGAAATAGAAACCCTAAGGTATCTATAATATGCTAATCTCAAATCCTCACAAATTCTCATTACTTAAGTCTACAAACCCAGTTTTTATGCAGGTGAGGAAGATACCTCTCTCACTCCAGGATAAGACAGAAGCAGTATGGCTAAAGGTCCCTACAGGCACTGGTGGGCAGAAGCACATACAGTGGGAGTGTTCATCTTCAGTCCTTTATTGGGGTACCCACCTCACCCCAATATCTTTAAAACACCTGGAATTCTTTAAAGCTACACCTTCCTTCCCCTGCTGCTGCCACTCCCTATTCTTAATCAAGTAATTTGCAGTGAACTTTGGGTAATAGCTTTTGTAGAAAGTTTTTTTGAGGATTGGAATCCAGCACAGCTCAACTTGACCTTGAATTGTAATCTCTGACACCTAACCATAGTCTATATAACAACTATCCAATAGGCTATTGTTCTATCTCTTTGCAAAGCCTTCCTAACCCTGCCTGGGTAGTATGGGGAACAATTACTAGAGAACAGTAAAAAGAAAATCATATGTTCCATTCTTAATCAACTCTCTTAATTTCACTGTTTGAAAACCTACAGTAGGTTGAATGGTAGACCACCAAAAGTTATGCCACATCCATATCCCTAGAACTGGGCATGTTACTTTATTTGAAATACACACACACACACACACACACACACACACACACACACACACAAACACACGTGGGGGGCAGACATCTAATGATATAATTAATGACCTGAGATGAGACAAGCTTCCTGGGTTATCATTGTGAGGACTAAATACAATGACAAATGACAAACTAAAGACAAAATATAGAAGAGAGTGGTAGTGTGAAGAGGGAAGCAGAGACTAGAGTATTCAAGCACAAGCTAATGGATGCCAAGGTCAATCCAACAGACAAGAAGAGGGGCAAGGAGCCGACTCCTCCCCGAAGCCCCCAGAATGGGAGTGGCCCTGTGAGCATCCTAACTTCCAGACAGGATTAGCTCTGGAATTGTACCAGAGTGAGTTACCACAAAGACACAAAGTATACAGCAATCTGCAATAGCAGCTGCATGAAAGGACTACACCCCCCAAACCCACCTGCCCAACCTCTACTGCACCCGTCTTCACTGTAAAAATATGATGGAGTGAGATGAATTGAGGAGGTGAGGAGAGTAGAAAAACAGAAATTAAAGTCCTGCCTCTAGGGTTAGGCAAGTTTAAGTCCGAGTTCTGCCAGTCAATAGCCTAGGGTAAACATCCATCCTAGTAAGTCACAGCTTCCTCAGCCATAAAATAGATGCTAACATGACTTACTCGTTGAACTACTTCATAGAAAATATGTATTTGAACATACTGTAACTCAAATGTATAGATTCAATTTTTTAAAAGTATCGGCCATAATCGCCCAAGTAGAAAGAATTACTAGAATAAGTAGTGGATCTCTGCTAGACCAGGAAATGACCTCAAAGTTTCAGACAAGGATGAGGAGGCACAAGTAGACTTGGAAGGGAGCATTTAGCAGAGTCCTTCTAGAGCCTTCCTAATGTTGCAGCCTTTAGTACAGTTCCTCATGCCCTGGTGAGTCCCAATCATAAAATTATTTTCATTGCTACTTCATAACTGTAGTGTTGTTACTGTTATTAATCATATTCTAAATAGTTGTGTTTTCCAATAATCTCAGGCAACCCCTGTGAAAGGGTCGTTCAACCAACCAAAGGGTCAGGACCCACAGGTTGAGAACGGCTGGTCTAGAAACTGTTAGAAATTGTTACCTTTTAACATTTGATCATTTCAGAGTACCAGCTGCCATTGCCTGTCTGCTGAGAACCAGGCATGGGTCTGACTGCTTAAAAATAATAATAATAAGTACCTCCTGTTGGGGGGCAGTGTGTGAAGGCTGTCTCTGTATTCAATTGTTGATTGCTGTACAGCAGAGAGCTGAGTACTGGCCAGATTTTGGTAGTTATTTTTATTCTTCACCTGCCTCAGTATTTTGTAAACACTCTTCCTCTCTCACCTGTTGATTGGCTTAATAAAGATCTGACAGCCAATAACTAGGCAGGAAAGGGAAGGCAGAACTTCCAGGCTGAGAGAGGGTCTCTGGGAGAACAGAGGCAGGAAAATTCACCAGCTGCACACAGAGGTGGTCAGGTGGCCAGACATTCTGGGACTGAGAGAGAGGTAAAGAAGTAGCTACATGGTGGGTAGTAGGCTAGAATAATAAAATTAAGTTAGATGAGCTAGCTGGGAGGTAGCCCAAGCTAAAAGCCTGAGCATTTATAACTATTAATGTCTGTGTGCTATTATTTAACTGCCGGTGGGTCCAGAAAGTCCCTCTCTAACATCCCGTCTTTCTTTCCCTGGAGTCCCATTCCCATGTTTAGCACTGAGAAAGTAAATTCTCAACTTGCCTACCCAATATGATTACATCAGTTTCATTATGGATAAGTAATTTGGTCTTTGAGAGTTCTACTCTCACTCTCACGATCCTTTAGGTCAAAGAACTTGCAGCATAGATTTAAGCTTATTTAGAATAATACATTATTCCTGTTAGCTATCTCTGATGAGAGGGGTCAACCTCTGACCTGAGAGCAGTGCTTGGAAAGTGGTCATGTGCCTCTTGGTGGTCATTCTGGCTACAAGGATAGCATAACTGACAAGGAAAATGCAGAGCACTTGAAAGAACTGTAAGAAGATGGGGCTGGGGGTGTGGTTTAGTTGGCTGAGTGTTTCCCTGGAATACATAAACTCCTGTGTTAGATTCCTAGCATAGCATAAGCCAAGCATGGTGACTGTCTTAGTTTGGGTTTTACTGCTGTGAAGAGACACCATGACCATGGCAACTATTACAAATGACAACATTTAATTGGGGTTAGCTTTCAGGTTCAGAGGTTCAGACCATTATCATGGAAGAAAGCATGGTGGCATGCAGGCAGACATGGTGCTCAAAGGAGCAAAGAATTCTATATCTTCATCCAAAGGCAGCTGAAGGAGACTGCCTTTGGCAGGCAGCTAGGTGGAGGGTCTGGATCCTACTGGCCAGAGTTGAGCATATATATGTGACCTCAAAGCCCCTCCTCCACAGCGATACTCTTCCTCTAACAAGGCTACACCTCCTCCAATAAGGCCACACCGCCTAATAATGCCACATCCCATGAGCCAAGCATATTCAAGCCACCTCAGTAGCACACAGCTATGATTTCAGGACTCTAAAGGTAGACATAGGAAGATGGGAAGTTCCATGTCATTCTCAGCTCCACAGCAAGTTTGAGACCAGCTAGAACTACAAGAGATTTTGCTTTAAAAACAACAAGCCGGGCAGTGGTGGCACACACCTTTAATCCCAGCACTTGGGAGGCAGAGGCAGGTGGATTTCTGAGTTCGAGGCCAGCCTGGTCTACAGAGTGAGTTCCAGGACAGCCAGGGCTATACAGAGAAACCCTGTCACGTAAAACTAAAAAAAAAAAAAGAAAAAAGAAAAAAAGAATTCCAAGTTAACAGCACAGCCTTAGAGCAGCACAGAACCTGTCTGAGTGTTGATCTTTTGCCTTTACACAAGTTGCGTGCTTGGGAAGCCACCCCAACTCCATAAGCTTTGGGCGTCTTACTTCCCCAGCCTCCAACACAGACCCATGTGACACCAAGGCACATCACAACTCCCTGATGGGAACCTAAACTTTTATTTACCACTGTCTCCTCTGAGTATCACAGGCCCATGCAGAAACTTCTGAAACACCTACTGTGTGAACTACTCACCCAGGAAATTGCCAAGGGAAATGCCTTGGTTTCCATCCCTCCGAATTCCCACCCTATGACTTTTTACCCTACTGCAGCCTCCCAGGCCTTCTGAGGAAACCTGCCTCAGTTCCAAATGGAAGCTTATGCAGCTTCACTTTCTGGTACTTTCAGGCCATGATGGAGTCTGGTCTTTCTGCCACAGCTGCGGGACAAGTTGTATGTCTGTCAATGTTTTCAGGAGTGTATCTAGAGGAATGTTCCAGGCCCTCAGTCTCTCTTTGCCTGTTACCTTTCCAAGCTATGACTCTACTTATCCAGAAGTCAGAGGTGCCGGCTCCGTCCCTGCCTGAGGACAGCCTTATATCATACCCTTTGGGGTCTCACATCACTGCCTATGAGTTCCTTGCTCCAAAGACTATATTTTGCCTTTGATACATAAAGAAATCACTTGGAAAGCCAAGCATGGTCAAACACACCTGTAATCTCAGAACTCAACACTTTGGAAGTAAAGCCCAGAAGATCAGATGTTTAAAATCATCCTTTGGGAGGCCTCGGGATGGCTCACGTCAGGTGAAGGTACTTGCTGCCAAGCCCGATGGCCTGGGTTGGATTCCTAAGAGTCTCATGTCAGAAGGCTAAAACAAACTCCTACAAGTTGTCCTGTGATCTCCACATATGTTCTGTGCTGCTCATATACCCACGTGCACACGCACACACACTAATTGATGAATAATTACAATAATAATAGATTAGAGATGATTTTCAGTTATATAGCAAGTTTGGGGCCAGTTTGCCTCAAGAAATAATTCTTTAGAGAGAACAAAATAAAATCTATTAAGTCCACTTATATTCATCCTCAGTCTGTCCCTCTCTTTCTTTCTCATTGTAGGGTTTATTTTCAATAAATTTTCTAACTCACAATTGAATAAAGCCTTTTTTTTTCTCTAAGTGATATCTCCCCCTCAAAAAAAAAAATCACTACTAATGATCAACACAGCACCTTAAATAAAGAAAGCAAATAACATGCATGGAATACTGGGTAGGACCATAATAGTAGCAAATGCTAAATAAATGTCAGCTGCCAGCGACACTACCTGTGTTTCTAGGGAGACCCCGATCCACCTCATCTTCGCCTTTCTAATTCCAGGTACAGTGATATGTATGTTCTAGCTATGGAAAAATACACAGCCTCAAAGAAGATATATGGTATTTCCCAGGCAGATTATTTTGCACAGTAGATGCAGAAAACAAATCAGTGCTTCTTCATCTCTGATATCACCAGATGAGCTAAGAGACTTCTTTTCTGTTCCAAGCTCTTGCCTCACACCATTAGATTAGAAGGGTTACTTAGGTGTGGATGCTAAAGGCATCTTTTTAGTCCTCGGGGTATTTTTTGGTTTCATACACATAGTCTAAGAGCAGGACGGCCTAGCTGATGTTTAATCTTTCTTATTAGGTCCCCTCCATTCACAGAGCTCCAGAAGTTGCTATGGTAACCCTATGAGCCAAATAGGATCACAGAATGAGAACTGGGAGAAACTAGTCCAGACTTATCAATTTGCAAATGAGGACTTAAGGCCCAGAGAGGTGAAGTGGGTTTCCCAAAATACCGTGGCCAATTAGCAGCAAAGTAAGCTCCAAGTGTCTGCCCCATGTTTCCCTCCGCCACACAAGGTTGCCTTCTTAACATTTGTCAAAATATGTTAGGAATGTCCCAACTTCACTAAGAAATCAGTGCACTCAGGATGACAATTAACGAAAATATCAAAGGTTAGGTAAAATGTGGAATAGAAGTGTGGTTTTCCATGGCTTCTGATCCATGATAATGAACCTTTCAGGGGAGAGATGTCAAAAGAGGGTGGTTACTTCTTCGGGGTTGTCATCTGAGGAAAGTCCTGATTCGGCTCTTTTAAAGCTCTCTCCTGGTGATCCTGCCCGAGTCTGAGGCAAGTGCTCTCCAGTGTTTTTGTGCTTTCTTGTTATTGTTTCATGATCTCAAAACCTCAACTTATCTGCAAGTATAATTTAGAATCATCCCTAGGACACTCCAAAAAAACAAAAACAATAATAGCAAAAAAAAAAAAAAAAAACCATGATCTAAGACAAAAAAAAGGGTGTTTTAAACAGCTCCAGCCTGAGTTACAGTCTTGCAAAGGAAAACAGCCAATCAGCTTCAGTCTCCCAGCTTAAGTAAAGAACAGGATGTGTTGACATATATCATCTTATCAGGAGGCTTGCTTGTTGACTCAGTGACCATAGTCCATGAAGACCATCAGCATAGATGCCACACCAGCACTTGTGCAAAATAAATCATTTATTCGAAGACAACTCTGCCAGCATCCAATAATCCCAACATGCAGATAAAGAGACTGGCGGTCAGAATGATTCCCTTAACTCTCCAAGGTCATATCAGAGTGATAGTCAACTCTGAGGAGAAGAATCGTCCTGAATACTACCTCCTTGCTAGACTATGACCATGGCGCATCGGCTCTTCTCCCTTGACCAAGACCCAGCTGGGACAGTAGTGGCTAAAGGAGTCACAAGTCCTCGATTTTATATGATAAGCTCCATTAAATATCCTGATCTGTTTTCTAAAGATGAGTCAGATGCCTTGAGTGAAGTTCAAAAGAGCAAGAGAACTGCAGCAGGGCCAGTCAGCTGCCAACTACCGCGTTCTTCCCCTTGACTGACTCCACAGTGACTCAAACATGCTTACATGTGCTTTGACACTCTGTCCCTCCAAAGGTGAAGCCTAGTTCCCAGTCCCCTGGGCATAGACTAGAATCAGTGAAAAACAGAAGCAGACGGAAGTGGCAGCGTATGACTCTGTAGATGAGGTTGTAAAGGGGAATCGTGGCTCCTCTTTACTCTCTGTCTCGAGCTCAGAAACCAGTTGCTGTGTCTTGAAAATTCAAGGAGACTTGGAGATACGCACAAAGACTGAAACTGAGCCTCCTGCAACTCTGGAAGTATCATTGCCCACTGACTTATCTGTACCCTCACAAGAGACCCTGATCTGGAACACCCAACTAGGCCACTCCTGTTTTCAAACTACAAAAATACATAGTTTGAGATAAATGCATATGCAATTAAGTTTTGAGTGACCTGCCATGAAATAATAGATGACTGGCAAGCTTAAATTTCTAAAGTATGTCTCTACCATCAAAAAAGCTGAACTAACTGGGGTTAAAAAGGCTGCTCTATCAATGAACCAAATGTTCTGTTTGGTTCACGGCTTGCTTGGAACTGAAAGGTGTTCTCACAGCATTGGACCTACTCCAAAAAGCATACAAAGCTGTTCCTTAACGCATACCCTCAGGGGCACTCTCAGAATCTGGCTACTAAGAGCAAGAGAACTGCCCTTCCCTGTCTAACATCCCAGGATGACAACCTGGACCCTGTGGTGACAACCTGTGATGGTGTCCTTCGTCACTAAATTCTATACTTAAGCAACTGAAAAAAAAAAACCTTCAAGAGCAAGTAGTCATCTCTTCATGTGACTTCCCCTTCATCAAATAGAGTTAGATACAGAAAAGAGAGTGCTGTGTGCCAAGGTGGACATGTCCTTGAATACTGGCCACCTCAAAAACAGCTAAACCAGTGACACATCGCTATTCTTTCAATGTCATGAAGGCAAAAAGTGTCTTCTTGTCAATCAACACACGTTTTCTCCTTCGGGATTACTAAATGAGAGGAGGGAGAAGACAAACTTGGGGTTTAAAGAGCATAGAGTATAGACAGTGGATGTAAGTCTTTCCCATAAGCTCTAAGGACAACAGGAAGAGCTAATGTATCCTTTGGTGATGCCATTTATCTTGTCTACCATAGCTATTGCTGGCCAGCTCAGCTGTAAATTCTTATGGGGTCACATTGGAAAAGGTGCCACTTTTTAGCTCTTTCAAATAGCAGCAGCTTGCCGGGCTCAGGAAACATAAAGCATGGTGCTTACCGGCTCCTGTGGGGCCCCCAGTCTTGTCTCTCAAGTGCTTTCTCTTCCCTTGTTGTTCTGGGTGTGGATGCTCTCTTATGTTTTCAGAGCACAGCTTCTTGTTGATGAAGAGGACAAGGACAGCCAGAAGGACAACAAAGACCCCAATGGCAGACAGGAAGCCAATGGCTTCAGGAGTGACTAGGAAGAAAACACAAGTGGAAAAAAAAGTCACCACTATTATAGGGACCCAACTTTTGGTTCTCACAACTGAATAGATTCAGTACTTAAACTCCTTATACTGATGAAAGCTCTGCTGCCTGTTTCTTGGTAACATCCCAGAGCTGTACTAAGGGGAAAGGAAGGGGCTGTGACTGGGTTCACCTCGCTTGGCAGGTTTCTCCCACGACAGACCTCATGGTTTTGCATGTGGGGTTTCTTCTACATGACATACAACTCCTCTTGCTTGAGCCTGGTATTCACTGCCACAAACATAAAGACAGATTCTTCAATTGGTTGAGATACTAATGGTTGGCCAGTCCTATAAACCCATGCTGCTATAAAATACAAGTGTCGGGAGCATACAGATTAAGCAACTTGAGAAAGATTTTTCAGGATATAGCCATCTATGTTGGCAAATGAAAGAAGTGTCATTTCCTGGGCATGTTTTTACAGGCCCAAATATGCAGTAGGATGGTTACAGTGCTCCACGTATTTTAAAGAGTCCCTGATATTTAGTTCTTTAATTCTGCCATAAGCACTTAAAACAGGAACACCAGATTCAACTCAGGAAAGATTCCTGTGACAGTTAAGCCAAGATAACATTCGGTAAAGAAGTCTGGAAATTAATATGCACAAAGGAATCAATTGTAGAACAAATGTCAGTGAGAGTGAATCGTGAGAGAAAAGTGTACTTGAAACTTGAGGAAATAAGGGAAATTGCAATGGCCACTCATGGTTGTCAATCTTACTACATCTGGAATCAACTAGAACCTGGGTAGCGGGGCCTGCCTGTAGGCATTTTCTTGAATGGATCGTGTGGTGGTCTGAATAGGTTTGGCTCCCATAGACTCTGTGTCTGAATGCTTGGCCCACAGGGAATGGCTCTATTAGGAAATGTGACCTTGTTCAAGTAGGTGTGGCCTTGTTGGAGGAAGTTGGTCACTGTGGGGGGCAGGCTTTGAGGTCTCCTATGCTTAGGCTCCACCCAGTGTAGATAGAATTACAGTCTCCTCCTGGCTGCCTGCAGAAGACAGTCTCCTTCCTGCTGCCTTCAGAACAAGACATAGACCTCTCAGCTCCTCTCCAGCACCATGTCAGCCTCCAGGCTGCCATAATCCCTGCCATGATGATAATGGGCTGAACCTCTGAAATTGTAAACCAGACCCAACTAAAAAATTGCCTCTAGAAGAATTGCCTTGGTAATGCTGTCTGTTCACACCAATAAAACCCTAACTAAGACCGAAGTTGGTACCAGGGACTGAGGTATTGTGACGATAGACCTGACAAGGCTTTTGTTTGGAGGAATGTGGAGAGTGGGTGGGTGGGGGAATACTCTCATACAGGCAAAGGAGAGGGGGAGGGCGGATGTGGGATTGGGGTTGGAGGAGGGGTAACCGGGAAGTGGGATATCATGGTATGGGGGGTTGGAGGAGGGGGGGTAACCCGGAAGTGGGATATCATTTGAGATGTAAATGAATGGAATAATTAATTTTTTTAAAAAGGCAAAAACACATTTTGCTGGAGTGAGAGAACCCTCAGTGTTTCCCAAACGGCAGTCCAACTATCTCTGATCTGACCCTGGCGCTAAAGTCCATGCCTAATGCCAGCTGCAGCCAATAACTGTGACACGCCATCCCCTGAGAATACCCAAAAACAGTACCAGAACTGTACCTGAGCGAGCCGCACTCTGCCCAGGTTCTGGGTTTCAGATCACCCAGACTACGGATTACTACGGACTACAGGTGACTACAGACTACAGGTACCAGTAGTCCATGGGGACTTCTGATCTCCTGGCATCACCCGGGCTGCACAGAAACATTCCTGCGGCACAGCACAGTCCGCGGCAGATCACTTCAGGTTTCTCCGTACGGTGGCGCACCTGTGTCACAGAATACTGCCTGCCAGAGTTATCCACCTTGGATGCACCTTGGCCAGCTGAGAACCTTTAGGGGTACACAGCGACACCAGCCCACGTTTTGGGGTGCTGAGTGTGAAAGCTCATGTTTTTCCTACCGGCATTCCTCCAGCAAAGGTGCGAGCAGCAGTCTTCTTCTATTTCCTGTGAAACTTTGAGGCAGTTTTATGTTCTCAGTTGCACATTTCATTTGAAAGAAAAGAGGGGTTTTTTTTATTTACATTTATTAACAACTTCGCTGTAAACATGAAATCAGTTGTGTGCCTGCTGACGGAGGGGCTAATGGGGAGGTGAAAGGGTAAATGTGACTCATTTCTCTCCTTCCACCACCCACATCCCGAGGATTAAACCTGGGTCGTATAGACCTTACTGCACTATATCCATTCTTATTGCAATATATCCATTGTATGCAGTAATGGGTTTCACAGAGATAATTTCATTTCAAGGAAATAATGTATTTTGAGAATTGAGAATTCTCCCCCCCCCCATCCATCCCCCTTTCTGTCCCTGTTTCTGGCCATTCATATTTCTCTCTTGCTATCTTAGTTGCTGGTCTATAGCGGTGAAGAAACACCATAGCCGTGGTACCTCTCAAGGCAGATAGCATTTAACTGGGGAGCTGAGAGCTACACCCTCTAATGCACAGGCAGAGAGACTCTGGGCCGAGTTTTCACTTTTGAAACCTCAACACCACCTCCAAACACGCTCCACATCTGTGCTTCCAGCTCCTTCTCAGAGAGTGACACGCCCTGGGGACTGGACAGTAAGTGTATGAGCCTGTGGGGGCCGTTCCCTTTCAACCCCACTGGCCAACCTGGAATTCACTATAGTTATGTAGATAAGGCTGACGTGCATCCTGGATGCCAAAAGAGGGAGAGTCCGCCTCAGCAGGGCAAGGCCTCCTGACATTATCTAATCCCAAGGGGTAAGCCTTAATTAAGTACATATACATATAAGAAGCACCAAATAAATTCTAACTCAGCAGTATATATACATATGCATGTGGGTGGATAGATAGATAGATAGATAGATAGATAGATAGATAGATAGATAGTGTGGGTGTGGCTGGATGGGTGCAAAGCAGTAAAACAGTAAGGACTAAAGAAGAGGTTATGAATTTGCGAGGGACTGGGGAGATAGATGTTTCTGCCTGGAAGTTGTACACAGATGAACTGTCTAGTTGAGAAAGAATGAATTGCTAGGCTGTATTTGCTTTTAAAATTAAATTAATCTTTGGTAAAAAGGTTGCCTTTTTAAGGAATTAGTCCTTGATTGCTATAGTTTGATGCCATTTCTATTCTGTCTGACCTGTAAGGCCTGTTATTCTCTATGACTGTGTACTTGCTTATAATGGAACAAATTGTGTGTGTGTGTGTGTGTGTGTATGTGTGTGTGTGTGTGTGTGTGTGTACAGTACACATGTAGAGAATTCTTCCCAAATTTAAATTTTTTAAGTACAGATTCTATAGTATATGAATTTTAATTCAAAAATAAGCTTTAAATTCCAAAAAAATATGTCATTTTTTAGAAAGACTGGAAGGAAATATATGGGGGAAAAAAAATCATTCTAGTTTTCTAAGATTGATGATGATGATCCTCATGTTTGAAAATTCTACAATTTTATTATTCAACATCTAAAATCATATATAGCATTTAAATGCTATAAGAGTCATAGGAACTATCATCAGCACAGTGGTACAGCTAACATGCACCACTGAACACACCAGGCCAAGAGTTCTGACAATGCAGGCCAAAGCAGGTTGATGTTTCATTTGGGTCTACACAAAATTAGAAGCTTAAAAAGAAAGAACAACCCTAAAGGCATTCTGTACCATAGACATCATATCAGAGTGAGGAACAAATATTCTATGTATCGTCTGCTGCGGATGACAAGGACACATATGTCAGGAAACTTCAGTGCCATCTGCAGAGTAACTCATCTAATTATTCCAGTAATTACTAAGTTGGAAATCAGATGGCTGTGAAGTTCGGTCACATAGTTCATGTTGAAAACTTCCTCAAAGTTAGCTGTATCTCTGACAAGCCACTGGAAGACTCCATCTGTTGGTTTTTAAGCAAGAGCCCAAGGAGCGGGTACAGCATAGAGTGATAGAGAGAAGTCTCTTGTGTCATAGTCATGAAATAGATATTTATACATTCCCTTCCATGGTCAGACTAAAGCCATCTGACTCACAAGAACTGGAAAAAAGAAAGAGAAACAGTTAACAAAAATGGTAAGGTTGAAATCAGAAATAATTGAATAATGACAACAGAAACAAAATCAGAGTCTTCATCTCTCAGTATTCCTCTAGGAAGCAGGAGAAATCTCACTAAAAACAACCACCACCACAAAGGACTCACAGCCATGCGAGATGGCGGCCACCCCAGGCTCTGGAGGAAACAGCCTTCAAAATTCCCAACTGTTGGAAGAACTGAAAGAAGACCAAAGAGTAGGCAAAGGCACAATTAATTAGCTGAGATCTAGAGAACAGTGATGATATGACACTTAAAAGATAGACAGGGATGATAATTGGGTTTCCAAGAACAAATTATAAAAACCGAACATACAGCCTTAAAATAGTATATGGACCTAAATACCTAGAAGCACCTCCCTTGTCACATTTGTAAAAGAAAAAAAGAAGAAAAAGAGTCAACATGAGAGGTTCAAATGGAATGGTGGGCTCAAGAGCCACTGTAGCGGGGACAACATGATACAGTTCCCACAGCATCCAAGTCCTCCTGCAGGACAAAAAATACACGAAGCTGCCACAGCTGCCCAAAGGACACACAGTGTTACAGCAACTAATCACCAAGGCCCCAGGCTCCCCTTCGCCCATCCAATCCACATTTTTCTAGAAATACTTTTTGGACCTCAAAGTACTAGAGAGGATGCTCCAGTCAGACTTCCTGGGCTACTGTGCTAATGCTAATTTCTTGTCCATTTGGAGCATTAGGTTGTGCTGTGTTGCCTCATCCTGATGAGTATAACCACAGTCTACCTATGTGAATCAAGAAGGTGTGCCCATGGGGAGCAGTAGGCACAACTAGTGCAACTGTAGGTGGGCACCAGAGACATCTCACAATCACCTGCTGCTCTCCAGCCATAGCTGCATGGTAGCCCTTAAAGTAGATGGGAAGGCTTCAGGTAGCAGCCCATGGGACTGCTGCTGGGTTTGGGGTGTTTTGGCTGCACCCCTGCCTGCTTTCTTAAGTCTTAAGTATTGTGCCATCTAAGTCATCCTGTGCCCACTCTTCCACTCCTATCCTTGGATGCAGCTTAGTTTATAACCCTCCACTCCCTCTGAAATTGGTCTTCAGTGAGAAATTTGGGACTTCCCATTGTTTTCTCCTCTTTGCCCTCATTGCCCACCACAACCTAACACTTGCTGTAGCCAGGAGAATCCGATGGCAAATAGAAAGGGGGTGGGGAGGAAGGGAGAGGGGGGCTGAAGAGATGTCCTAGTAGGTAAAATGCATGTTAGGCAAGCATAAAGACCTGAGTCTATTCCCCAAAAGGCTATGGAAGTTGGCTGTAGCTGCCCACACCTAGGACCCAGAGTGTTTGCTAGCAAGGTAAGAGACCCTGTCACAAAAAAAAAGGTGGAAAAAATAAAGATAACTGAAGTCAACCTCTGGCCAGATATGGACACATGGATGAGTGTACCTACAGACACACCTGTAAGCATATAAGTACAAGAGAGAGAAAGAAAGAGAGAGAGAGAGAGAGAGAGAGAGAGAGAGAGAGAGAGAGAGAGAGAGAGATTAATGCTTACCAAATCCCTTTTCTGGAATGAAAGGAAAGAGAGTGGACCTGGGGGAGAGAAGAGGTGGGAGGGGGGGCTGGCAGGAGAGGAGGGAGAGCAAACTACAGACTGCATGTAACATGGAAGAGAATAAAAAACATCAAATAAGAGCTGTAATGCCCCCTTTTTTCCCTATATAATACTTCTACAATTAAAAATAAATAAACAATATCTTTGATATTTGAAAGGATATTGTGTTATGGTTCTAAATTTGGAAGTAGTTAAATAACATATGGTCAATAGTCCTCATAGATGAAACATCAATTTTCCCAAAAATGTATAGAACTATGAAATATTTCACACACACACACACACACACACACACACACATATACACACATACACACACACACACACACACACACACACACACACTCATATCCACACACGGTGAGGAAATGCACAGTTCCACTTAAATCTTCATCCCAGTAGTATCTAACAAAGACAAGTTAACTACATGTTCAAACAAATTCTTTGGAAGTAAAAAAATAGACCTTTCAAAAAATAGGGGAGAAGGAATGGCTTAATGAAACCTAAGTGAGATTTTAACATGTTCCAAAATAAAACATAGCAACATATGGAGTCACTAGCAACCAATCATCTCTCAAACCACTTGAGAATACATTTGGGGGATGCATGGAGTGCTATCTTTAATATAGTAATATATGTGTTGAAATGTGTCCATCTTCTTCTGAAAATTAAGTAGCCTAGCCTATCTGATCTAAACATTAAAATACAAATTCTCACTTGGCTTACACACTGACACGTGTGTGTGAGAGTGCGTGCGCGCGCACACACACACACACACACACACACACACTTACTTTTAGAAGTCAAGAATTATCAAGCAAGCTTGATTTCTGTCCCCTTAATGCTCAAAGATACCAGTTCAGAAGTAGCACTTGAAAATGTCAGACAGACAGCAATGTACCCCACAAACAGAAGGGAAGTTCTGAGGTTTTAGGACATTCCTCCATAGTCTGACTTCCCCTAGATACTACAATGATTCTCTACTACACAGACAGACTATGGGGGGGGGGGGCGGGAGAGGAAGAAGGAGGAGGAGGAGGAAGAGGAGGAGGAGGGGGAGGAAGAAGAAAGAAGAAGAAGGAGAAGGAGAAGGAGAAGGAGAAGGAGAAGGAGAAGGAGAAGGAGAAGGAGAAGGAGAAGGAGAAGGAGAAGAAAACAAACAAAAGAAAAACCTATCTTGTGGAAACCTCAGAACATACACAGCTTACACAGATGTGATTGAGGTGGCTTTTTTTCCTTTGAAATTGATTTTTTTAATATTTTATTTTTCTATTTTGATCTTGGTTTCCATTCACACAGCTCCTACCAGATCCTCTCCATCTCCCCACTCATCCAAACCCCATCCCTCCCTCTTCTCTCTCTCTCTCTCTCTCTCTCCCTCTCTCTCTCTCTGTGTGTGTGTGTGTGTGTGTGTGTGTGTGTGTGTATCTGTCTGTCTGTCTCTGTCTCATTGAAAAACAGGCATCTAAAAAAGTAAAATAAAATAGAAACAAACCAGAATTGGACAAAACAAATGGGAAAAAAAGAGGGGAGAGAGAGAGAAAAAGGGGGGAGTGCCCAAGAAACAGACTCTGAGACAAACACATTCACACACACAGGAATCCCATAAAAACAAAAAATTGGAAACCATAATATATAAGCAAAAGACCTGTATGGGGGGGGCTCAGAAAATACCACTGAGTTGGTTTCGTGTTGGCCATCTACTGCTGGGTATGGGGGCTGCCCTGAAGAGTGGTTTGTTTCTCCAGTGAGACTCTGTTGAAGAAAACTAACTTCATTTGCAAGTGGTTGTCGGTTGGGGATAGCTTCCAGATCAGACATCGGGCTGGTATCGACTTTTCCTGTCAGCACTGGCACTCCATCTGGTCAGACCTGTGCAGTCCTGTGAGTGCCGACACAGTCTCTGTGAGTTCATGTGTACCTCAGTTCCGGTGAGTTCTTGGCATTTTCCATCCGGACTGCTCTTACAATCTTTCTGTCTCCCCTTCTGAATGGTTCTCTGAGCCTCGAGGGAAAGGATTTGCTGGAGATATCCCATTCAGGACTGAGTGTTCCAAGGTCTCTCACTCTCTGCACATTAACTAGTTGTGGGTCCCTGTATTTGTTGGATTTTTTAATATCAATGGGATCAATTTAATTTTCAAGTAAATAAAATAGATTTTTGGTAAATGAGAGAGATTCAAAATGAAGTCTACTTCAGATGGATAAAATATCTTAGGAGGATGATATCCAACTTTCTTCAACACTTGAAAACAAAGGCATTTGGAGAACATTTGGAGTGAATATAATTTTGATTTGTTTATGACTTCTTTATTTTTCGACTCACAGAGGACTACCCACACAGGGAGGCTGAAATTTAACAGAATTGCTTGTCACTAATCCAAGCCCTTTTTGAAAGAAAGAAAAAAATTCTTGCATCCTAGAGCAATTAAATACTTTAATGATTATTCTGAAATGTTTCCTTTTTAAAATTATACCCACCCACAAAAAATAATATACAAGATTAATATTCAAGGCCATTGCATAGCAAAGAATGAGACAGCTAGGCATAGAAGATTTAAAGGTCTTTCAACTTTTAATCTCATGTACAACACATTTTCCTGTATTCCAGAAAGTTACCTGGGTTCACCTTGTTGCCAAGAATTTGTCACTTAAAAACATCAAAATCCACTGATCCTTCAGGCAAGAGCAAAACTCTCCAACCCTAACATCAAAATCAAGTATACGGTGTTAGCATCACTTCCTAAGGTCCAGACCATATGACGACCACTTAGGTAACAATGGAAACAAGATTGCCTTGGTTTTCAAGTAAAATAAGCACTTTTCAAACTATCATACCTTAGCAGAAGTACAAAATGGGAAGGAAAGCAAAAGGGAAGCTCCTCTAGACGAATTTCTGTCTGGGAGAGGGAAGTCTCCTCCAAAGCAGATGGGGGAGTCTAATCAATTCTTTGATTTCTCTACTCTAAGTGTTTACTGGTTCCTTTTAATTACAAAAAGAAAAAAAAAGACACCATAAATTGTCTGTTTTACTGTCTGTGCTAATTTCATTTCATTATATCCTTGGAGTAAGCTATTATTTTCCCGCTGGTTCCCATGGCATTTTTCATTATCTGATGCTAATTGTCTAGCATTCACATAGGACTGTGACCCAAGTAGGCTGCTGCGTGGGCTGAAGTTCTAGAGGAAGCTGAGCAGCAATAGGACTCAGCATTGTTATTATTGTGACACATTAGAAATTTTCCACCCACTTACATGCCCACATCGCTCTACTGCACATCATCCATACCCAGGGGGCCATGCACTGAGGCATGGAAGGCCATCTGCACCAGGCTTCCCACTTGAATTATCATTGAGCATCAAGGGAAGATTATACATCGGGTCTGGTGGGTGCAGCTGTGAAGCCGGAGGTCTGGCTCCACTTGGCATACAAAAGTGCTGATCTTCAAAGAGGTTCCTTGATTCCTAAGTGTGAACACAAGAACCTCATTCAGCCAAAGGATACCTTCAAATTGCCCCAGTTACATTTGCCAGATCAAAGGGCAATTTAGAGAGCCAACCAGTTCTTGAGATGAAACCATGTTGGCGATTTTTAAATATATTTTGACATGAAGTGATTCTTGAAGTTATTCCCAATGGAATAACTCTTATTGGTTGTGGAATTTGAAGAGTCTCCTCAAACAATATTGACTATTGTCATTGTTCTTGGTTGCCTCCCAGAACTTAAAGGTAGGACCCTATTGCTGAAGACACCACATGCTTCAGACACAAGAACTGGAGGAATCACCAGGTTGTGGTGGTACACACCTTTAATCTCAGCACTTGGGAGGCATAGGCAGGCAAATCTCTGTGATTTTGAGGCCAGTCTGGTCTACAGAGTGAGTTCCAGGATATTCAGGACTACACAGGGAAAACCTGCTTCAAAAAACAAAAACAAACAAAGCATTGGAGGAATCAAACTGAAACTGATCTGGAAGCCTCCTGCCTGAAGACTAACTGTCATACCATCTTAGGGAGGAAGAAAATCAACAGTTCTCCCAGCTGTAAAGTCTATGAACCACAACAATGACCAGCATGGCAAGATATCCCCAAGGGTACAATGCTGGCATTTATATTTTGGAGCAACCAACAGACATCTCATTAGACTTAAAACCCACTTGACAGGAGGGAATTATGCCTGTTAATGTAAACCTTAGTCAATTTCCCATGGATGGAGGTCACCAACACTAGAGGAGAAACTACCCCTGCCTCTTTCCTAAATCAGTATAATTCCCAACTGTGTTCTAAATACCTACACTTATGCCCACAGGTAAGTGCACCTCATCATCATATTTGTTTAGCTATTTTATTAGGTTCTTATTCTACCATCCTTCCAACCTTTATCCCACCCTAATTCCTTCCAACCCCACAACACTAGGTAGGAGAGAAAGAAGGTTAGAGGGGAAAGGTGCATAGACCTCTTTAGACTACTTCCTGCTGGTTAGAGGCGTTAAGTTCCCTGCAGTAAGTCCAATCATCATTGTCAGAATATCTCCAACTTCTTCCAGTCTCTTTGCTCATGACCACTTGAAAAACTGCAACAACAGGCACCAGCAGCAGCAGGGGTAGCAGCAGGGACAGCAACAGCTGCCACAGGCTCTCTGGGCTCTCCCATTTATACTCTCTCCAGAGTCCCCAGAATTAAACTATACGCAGCTGGCAAAAATCACACCCCTGCTAGAGCACGAGAAAAATCATAATCGCCTGCTGTGAAGTACCCTCTTATTCTATATCTAGAATTAAAACAAAAATATATTCACATAACATAACTGGGTTTTTTAAGAAACCAAAAGTCTCATTACAGTACCTCTTACCTCTCATCAAAGAAGCTTCTTCTTTTGTGGTAGACATAACCATTGCAGAAATCCACAATTATTCAAACTCCCTAGAACAACTTATCATGGGGTACCCAACTCCAATCACAATATAACCCCCCATACAGCATAATCCCAAACTCCTAACACTATGGAATAGTGTAGAAGTAGGGGAAGAGTATAAAGGCCAGAGGAAGGGGACATCTTCTGTGAGATAGTATCTACTACGTGTGACAGAGAAGCTGTACCCAAGAAATCTCAAAAACACTTTCATCTATACAAGTCCTGCCTGCACAATCTTAGTACAAGTTCACATGTCATTGTGAATGGGGGAAATCTCACAAGATTCTGCTCTTAATAAGGAGCTATAAACAATTAATGGCTACAGAAAGAGAAATTAGTCTTCTCCAGGGATGAGTTCCTGATGGGTTAACCATCCAATCCCAAGTGGTCACCCCTAAACACATATACATATGAGCAGCACCAAATGGACTCAGCAGGCTGTATTTTTATATACATATAGGTGCATGCATATATAATTTTTAAAGAAGAGGTGATGAATTTCAGAGGGAGTTGGGAGACACTGGACGAGTTAAGAGGTGGGGGAAGGAGAGGTAGAAATTGTGTAAATACTATACTCATCTAAAATATGATTCTCAATGGATCTCAATTGGATCTTGATGATTAATTACATTTGTCTTTATGGATTCAAAAGTGCAAAGCAAAACTCCATTAGACAAACAAAATGCAATACTACACAGGTAGGATAACAGGGGAGCTGGCCATGGCTCTGTCACAATGCAGAAATTGTGTGTTTATTCATGTACTTTGAAGACATGTACACGAATAAACTTTGTCACATAGAGAAAAGCTCTGGTTTATAGCACACTAGGTGCTGATCACTTGTACCAGAAATCATGCCTTTCCTTTAGGGGTTAACCGAGATCCTTCTCATACTGTAAAATGTGAAGGCTGAAGGACAGCTTCAAGCAGCATCTGTGGGAACCACCACAGTCTGATTCCATTTCAGGGCTTTGCACTTGAAGACAGGGATATTTAAAATTCCCACAGAAGTGCTCAATTTGTGAATTGGCTTGCTCCAATTATACCAATGCAGTGTTACCAACCTTAGGGTCCAATTAACTCATTCTCTTTTTCAGAAGTACTTTGATACCTCACACGCCCCTATCACTCCATTCTCAACTGGCAGATTCA
Organism: Uromys caudimaculatus; assembly: GCA_028551405.1. NCBI lineage: Eukaryota > Metazoa > Chordata > Mammalia > Rodentia > Muridae > Uromys > Uromys caudimaculatus. Next base: position 78,830,079 of record CM052705.1, on the reverse strand, counting down.
GCGACACAGTCCTTTGCATAGGGCAGATCTTCACTCTAAGATTGGTATGTTTCCTCGTCAGTTAACTCATCTGTAAGCTCATGAGACGACTATACTGAAGCCACAGGTGGCTTCCTCTATTCCTCACCACATTCTTGATGCTTTGTTTAAAGAGACCTGAAATCTATATTACTTTAAATGAATGAGAAGTACAATCCATAAATTTTCCCTTTGTTTTAAATTAATTGATATGTAGTGCCCCTATCTGTTGATGTTCACTGAAGAAGATAAACCTCTTAGGGCTTCTTCAGTAAATGAACCCCTTGTTCTTGTTGGCTCCACCAGTTAATCACTCTGTTGCTCTTGCCCTGTGGTTTTAGGTCCATCAATGGTTCCAGGCCTGCAGCCAACTACCAAATGCACAGGCTAAGAAAACTATTACTTTTAAAAGCAGAGGCTGCATGCCTAGCAACACAGTAGCCCAGCTGAGGCTACAGCCCAGCTTCCCCGTGCATTCTGATGGTGTTGGTTTGCCCCACACTCCACTGTTAACTCCCTAAAATCTACAGCATTGCAGAATCTTCAAAGGAATACCCTCCTCTTCCCCAAAGGCTCCAACCCCTCACCAAATGAGGAAGCCAAAGTGTGGCCTGGTGATTGACAGCTGGCAACAACTATTCTAATGCTAGCTGAGGTCACTGTTCTGTCAAGTAAATCCTTTCCTCTTTGTCCAGGTCTTCTCATCAGACATTCTTCCTCACAAAGAAAGCCAACATCAGCCCGTGAATACCTCACGGCAGCTCTACCCTTCCCAGATTTATTTTCTAACCTAAACAAGGGTTGTTTTCTAGTTTCCCTCCTTTTCCCTTATAGAATAGGACCTTGTCCTTAACAGCTTTGGGGCTTGAAAAGAAGAATGGGGTCTTTGGAAGAGTGGACTTTGTAGCTTCTTGTTTGTTTGTTTGTTTGCGGTGGTATTGGAATTGCACAGATGAGGCAAGCTCTCTACCACTGAGCTACGTTCCCAGGCCCCAGGCCCACCCCCTGCCTGTTTCTCTGAATCTTCACTACAAATTCCCACAGCCATCAGCTCTGTAGGATGTCTGAACAGAGGATGCAGAACACAACAACAGAAGACATTCCCTGAGAGCATTCCTGCTTTCAAACTAATTTCTATTTGGTAGAGACCAAGGGAACTGTGAGCATCCAAACACGCTGCTGCTGAAGCCTCTGGGAAGCAGAGAGCCACAGCATCTGTAACACAAGCAAGTCAGAACTAACCTTTCCAGGACGGATGAAAAGACTTCAAAACATTCTCCCCTGTTTTCCCCTTTCTACTACCACTGCTAATCTAGGAGCACACCCAGTAAAAAGCATCATTTCAAAACCAAAAATATTCAGTGCATGGCTTCCATGGAACTGCAACTGTCTAGACTCCTGCTGAGATTCTGTCTCAGAATCCCACTGAGGAGAGAAATGAAACAAGAAATGTATTCTCAGCTTTCATCCATCTCTCCAGCTTTCTTTATTTAAATCATTTTGATAAGACCACTGATATTTCCATGGAAGAGGGGGGAGATTGAAGACAGCTGTTCTTGAACGTGAAGAACCAAACTGAGATGACGTCTTCAATAATTCAACCATTTATTGGGTATCCAGTCATGGCTGGGACTTGATGCCTAGCTTCAAGAACTGTAATAAAGATTGTCACAGAAGATTCCATTCACATCAAGTTTATTCCACATTTAAAAAGCCTTGCAAAGGAATTCATGCTATGTGACTTAGCAAGAATCACTCCAGAACTACCTTTAAAATATTCTGTAATCTATAGCTATAAGCATTGTCTTGTTAGTTCTGCAATAAAAATGAGACCAATATCTGAAATGTGAATATCAAAGATGCCTTCTTGCAATTAGACCAAAAAAAAAAGTTTATTCTGCCAATTCTAATCATCAGTAATATTGATAAATAAGTTATTTTAATTAATGAGAAATATTTTTATATATGGCCCAAGAAGCCTAACCAAAAAAAAAAAATCTGTCTTTGGATAAACTTCATCTGGCTCCAGATATTTTCCAAATTGCTTGTTGATGTGTCCTGAAATACCATTTTTAGTATGAATCATTCCAATTATCCACAAACTTGAAGTTCAAGTTACCCTTTAATTCACTGAAGTAGAGACATGGGAACTTGATGTATGGAAGGAGCAAATTTGTACTTGGGAAATGATGATGGAGTTTGCATATGGGGTGAGAGATAGGGCAGGAAGGCAGGGTTAAAATGAGCCAGAAGCGTAAAAAGAAGAGAGATTCGGTTTGATACTGACCAGATAAAGGGGAAAATGGGCTTAGAAGTTGCAGCCTCGGGCAATGGAGAACCCAGTGAAAGGCACTAAATGAGAGAATTCAGACTTCCCACAAAGCTACTTTTGACTTATGGGAGCCCCAGATTACAAGGAAGAATGGGAGAATTGAGAATGATGATGACAAAAATAATATCTAACATTCTTCAAGGTAAAGACTAGCCTTAAGAGTGGGGACCAAGGTGGGAGGTCTAAATTACAACTGATCTCAATTAGAACTGGGGCTCTTGAAGACCTTGGAGGTCTTGTGATGATAGTATCTCACTACGGGTCACTAAGGAACAGATAATGACTGGGGAGTTCTTCAGCAGGTGCCAGCCCAGGGCAGGCCACAGGTACAAGGAAAGCTATTAGTATTTGCACAATGTAACTATAATCAGGAACCTGTTCAATAATGTCAGAATGACAGACACCTTTCTGTTCTGTATCAATGGGCTGATGTGTCCTGACTAAGATGATGTGGAAATATACAACTCAAACCCAGCCAGCTTCCTGGGGATTATATCTCCTGACTCCAAAATGGCAGTCATCATGACCCATGAGAATGGGTCAATGTATGGTCAATCCAGTAACCATGAAGGAGAAGCCTGTCTGTGTGCAAGCAGACATGTCGCCCCACCCGAAGTCAAGTAAAACTTACAAACCTTGTCAACCAGTCAACCATTCTGGTTCTCAGTCTGATCTGAGGACAGCTGGTCTAATGAGGATTCCAGGGAAGCCTGCCTACCCCTGCATGGGTTACAAACGGAAAACCCAGTAGGGGAGAAAACAGAGAATGAGCCAAGCAGGAACAGAGTCTCCAGGGAAGCTCTGCAGAACAAAGGCAAGCAGAGTCATAATTATTATATTTTGTACTTACTTGGCATTTGCTATGTGCCAGGTCCTTTACGCTCATTTAAGTCTAACAATGGTCCCGTGAAATTGAAATTATTATTATCATCACTTAACAGATGAGACAAAGCTGAGCTCTGGAAAATGAGGGAGACACTCCCAGGCACAAGGTAGTCAGTCGGTGTCTGAGCCAGGATTTGACCCCAGCAGTCTAGCTGAAGACCCCCATTTAATCACTCCGATAGCCTGCCACTTGTCATGGAACTTTTCTGAGGGGAAGATGTGATAGATTTAGCAACCACAAGCTCAACAATTTTGATCTGAAGTCTGAACAGGAAAACAAAAATATTGAATGACATTGAGGACCGTGGACACCAATTTGAGCCAGCAGATGGAAATAGAACCAAAAAAATAGACCTAGCAATATAAGGGATAACTCCTCAAAGGTCAAAGTTAATTTGCAAAATATTTGCTGACCCTGACAACAACCACAAAAACTATGTGGTTGCGATTTGATACATCTGTTTATTATGTATGCTCTCAGCCTGAGATTCCCTCCCATCGAGATAAAAATTACCATTGCGCATAAGCAGATGACTGCAATAAATATGGTAAGGAACTAGCATTGCCAGAAAGGTTTTTTTTTTTTTTTTTTTTTTTTTTTTAAGAAAGAGAGAAAGGCTGCTAATTCTAAGATTGGGAGCTGAAAAGCCCCCAGATGACATCAGCCCAAATTCTCCTAGAAAAGAAATGACAGGAAGCTGGCTCCTGGAACTTTCTCTTCGGAGGTGACTCATTTCATGGCTGGGGACAGGAATGAGATAGGACATGCAGGGGTCTGGCAGGAGGGCTGAGGGGAAGAGGATCTGGCTTCTACTCTTCTCTTCACCTTTTTCCCTTTTGAGGATGGTACAACCCAGGCTTTGTCTACCCCCTTCCCAGTTCAGACGCAGGAATCCTAACCCCCAGGGCCATATTTAGACATACCATCTGCTAAGAAATAATATAAACTGAGTTCTTAAGAATGGAGCCACACCCAACACGACTGCTACTGTTGTAGCCAGAAGGAACCTGGCCACAAGCATGGGTGTGGTAGGAAGAGAGGTCCTGTAAAGACAAAGGCAGATGGCCACCTAGGACAATGAGGAGGAGGAGACCAGTTCTTGATCTCAGACTCCTCCCTGCAGAAGAACTGCTGTTTACACCTCCCAGTCAATGGCATTTGTTACAGCAGCCTAGACGACTTACACAGCTGCATGCTTTGAACTGCAGATGTATATCGGAGAAGTACTTGCTGTCTCATTGACTAAATATGCATGTCTCCCAATCCTAAAACAGACTGATGATCGGTGCTTGAAAGAGATCGTGCAACCTCACAGAGCTCAGAGGAGAAAATGATGCAAAAACCTTTTCGGGTTTCTGCAACAAAGTTTTGAGCATCGTGAGACCTCTGTTCAAAACCTTATTCTATTCCTTATGAATTAACATAAAATGCCTTTAGATTCTCTCTGTCCCTTGCTCCCTCTGCCCCATATGTTAATCCTTCTGAATGCTACACAAAATCCATCCCCTGCCAAGTATGGCTTTTACTGTCACTCCTCAACTCAAGCTAACTTTTCAAAATAAAACCCATTGAGTCTCTATATCTGGAGTCTAATTTTAACCCAAAGCAGCCCCCAACTCATTCTGCTCCTGTGGGAATCTGTTAGTTTAACAAAATCAGTGTGCTCAACTCACTGTCCCTGGACAGTGGGATTACTTATGGATGTCTCAGCCCAGGGGCCTCTAATCAAATCCCTCCCTGGGAAAGCCCTCCTAGCCAACTCCTCTCTTAATGTGATTGCTTCCCATTCAGTTCTAAAAGGGGACTATACGGCCCTTCCAAACAACCACAGTTTAAGCTTTTAGTTCCTGGCAAGCTGGGCAGGTGTGGAATTGTTAAAGGTCCGTTGCTTTGAGAAAGCCTTCAATAGTCCTCATACCCTGCTTACCTCCCATCGTTTCGAGTGTCTACCACAGAGTCTGGAGAGCAGACCATTCAGAAAACTGTAGCGTATGGCCTGAGAATCAAAGAGCAGGAGAAGAGAAGCTACAACACTCCTTACTCTGTTTGAGCATTGTCTTAATACTTCTGTTTTCCTTTGTTAAGCAGTGGAACATAAACTAAAGAGTCAGCTCAGATGTCTGCTGTCTCTTCCCTCCACTCTTCCTTTCTTAAGTTGGATTGGGTATGGGGTAACAGAAGAGGCAAAAGTTGAAAGCTAAAACAGGCCTTCTTCACTGGAAGGGACATTCCTTGCAGGATATTTGTGTGTCATGCTGATGCCCTGCTATCTATGTGAATCGTCCCTCAGCATATGTTAGATGGACACAAAGGATTTATTCTATGCCTGACCATGAACATGTGGCTCTGTGATATTTCCCTAGGGGAAGGTCCTATTCTTCCCTTTTCCAGTTGGAACTTAAAAGACCCAAAAGCTACATTGTACATGGAAATTCTGGTACCTAAATCAGACTAAGTCTGAAGGCATTTTGTGGATTTCTCCTCTTGAAGCAACAACCACTTGCTCTTCCTATGAAAGGCAAAAGGGATGTCCTGCCCAACTGAAGCATTTGTGACAATCACTCTGGCTGATCTTGACGTCATTGGAGACTGTCAGCAGAGTCTGTAGTGGCCTTCACTAAGAACAGAGGCTTAGCCTAGGTCTAAGTTGACAGTTGATTAATAGGATCTCAAGACTAGGCCATTCCCTTGCTGTCAAGGGTCTTTCCTTCAGCTCTGGCAAGGGAAAGAAGTGAGTCTTCTAAGGCAAAGGGTCATCTTGGCTTTTCTAAATCTCACTCACAGTAAGTAACCACTGCCAATCATGGTTGTCATCAACATTAGGATCCTTCTAGCAATTATGAGCAATGACTGCTTTTTGAAGCTATGATGAAATACTAGTTCAAAAGAAAACCACTTTAAGGCAAATGTACATACTTAAGCTCTTGCAAATGAAATCATGGGGATGGCCCTCCCAGGTGGGAAGTCCTTGATCAAGCCACAGTCAGCATCTATGGAGTGACAGATATTCTTTCACGGTCTTTTTGTTAGCTTTGTTTTGCGTAAGACAGCCCATGTTTTTGTTTGACGGTAGATATGGCATGTTTTTGTTTGACGGTAGATATGGCATGTTTTTGTTTGACGGTAGATATGGCATGTTTTTGTTTGACGGTAGATATGGCATGTTTTTCTAAATTCACCAAAGAGAAGAATTTGTTTAGGTTTAACCAAACAAAGATGGTGGAACAGACCTAGTGACCTGAGCTGAAGATGCCTCTTTTAGTAACCATGAAAACAGACTGAACTGTTACAAGGAAGGAAACACAGCAGGCCCAGGGCCTGAGGGCAATAAGAAGATAATCCAGGAAGCCGGATGTGGGGCCTGTGACCTACTCACCTGGAACTTGGGCAAGTAAGACAAGCTTTCAGAGGTAGAGCCTGAAACTGACAGGGATCAAAGGAAGAGGGAGTAGGGCAGAGAGCAAAGAGGAAGGCCGCAGGCCACTGGGTGTGGAAAAGAAAGAGGAAAGTGATGGGGGATGGCAGCAACACCAGTGGGTTCCAAAATGGGAACTCAGTAGCCAACCCCAAGGCTAGCTAAGCAAGACCCAAAAACAAGGGACCAATTCCTCCACCATTACCTGGGAGTGGTTAGT
>CM052705.1:78766240-78812921 GCA_028551405.1 Uromys caudimaculatus | reverse complement strand
GCACTGTGCACATGCATGGAACACTATGCACATGCATGGAACACTATGCACATGCATGGAACACTGCATGTGTATGGAGCATGGTGCACATGTATGGAGCACTGTGCATGTGTATAGAACACTATGCACATGCATGGAACACTGCATGTGTATGGAGCACTGTGCATGTGTATGGAACACTGTGCCCATGTATAGAACATGGTGCACGTGTATGGAGCACTGTGCACGTGTATAGAACACGGTGCACGTGTATGGAGCACCGTGCACATGCATGGAACACTGCATGTGTATGGAGCATGGTGCACATGTATGGAGCACTGTGCACATGCATGGAACACTATGCACATGCATGGAACACTGCATGTGTATGGAGCACGGTGCACATGTATGGAGCACTGTGCACATGTATGGAACATGGTGCACATGTATGAAATTGCCAAGGAGCAAACTGACTCAATGAAAAAATGATTTTAAAACAGTGCGCCATTGACTTTTAATCCATTGCCTCAATTAAAAAAAAAAAAAAGTGTCAGGAGCTAGGTTGGAGCACGCTCCTGGGAAAGGGCTCTTCATTTACCTGTTCAACGTTTATTCATTGCTTCCTGTGCACAAAACCTTGATATGCTGGGGAGACGAAGCAATGGAAAGTCATAGAAAACAGTGAAGGTCTTAAGACGAGTGGGCGCTATGAGAACTGACATGGAGACCAGCATGTTCACTTTCTATTGCTGCCAGAGTGTATTATCACAGAGGGGGGCTGAGAACACCACAATGGCATTATCTCACTTGGTCAAAAGTCCAAAGTAAGCCTCTCTAAGGCTAAGATCAGGGTCTCAGAAGCTCTGTGTTCCCTTCCGGAAACATGAGGAGAATCAATTTGTTTGCATTTTTCTGCCTCTAGAAGAGGCTCAAATTCCTTGATTCATAGTCTTTTTCTCTGCCATCAAAGTACTATTGGTATAATCAATCTGGCTGGTGTCACCCTGATATCTGTGTCTACTTCCCTCTTCTGTTACACTTTTGTTTACTGATCTCACCTGAACAGTTCAAAACATTCTTCTATTTCAAGACCAGTCATTACCCATCTGTTATACACACACACACACACACACACACACACACACACACACACACACAATTTGTGTGTGTTATTTTGCTGCATAACCAAGTTACAGGTCCTGGAGGTGGGAGTCGGGGTTACACTCAAGCAATGGGATAGAGAAGGCAGTTCCATCAGAGACTAAGGTTGAAAGTCTTGAAAGCTGAAGAGCTTTGCAGCTGCCCAGTGAATCTGAGTCTAGGTGTCAGGGACCAGCTATGACCACTTAGAGAGAGGCTGTATCCTGTAGCATTGGGCTTTGTGAGCAAGTGATCTGGGATGTGGTTTGCACTAAAGACAAACAAGCAAGAGATGGCAGCAGAAAGCTCACAGGCCCAGCAATGGTGAAGAGTGGCTCCCTACTATAAGTCACATGGAAAGACAGAAAAAACTGTCTTAATGGACATGATCAGTTTCACATGGGACACATAGAATAACATGGGACAAGGAAGAATTAGTACTAAGATGTATTAAGCAAGCAGCCTTCTTTGCTCAATCTATAGGCAAATGTGCTCTATGTTTCTGTAAATTCTAAAGTCTGAGTGTAAGTTAACCATACCTAAGCTACCTGTGTATACACCAACCTGGTAACAGTGTTGTGATACAAAGGCTACAGTATGTCTGCATTTTTAAAAAACGTTGTAAGTTGTATAACGTTGGAAACGGTATTAAAGCCACTGCGAGTTTCCAGTCACTCAAAGCTAATTCTGGATTACCGTTGCTAAGATACTATCTTTTAGAAACAAGATGTGGAGAAAAATAATAAAGCCAATCTGGTCACACAAAGCCACCTTCTCATAATACACATTCAGCAGTGACAACCTGTGAGATATTTCAGCCTGGCTCTCACTGTAGTCTGAGACCAAAGACAAGAGTATGAAAGACTGTATCCATTTGTGGTGACCCAGCTGCCACTGCAGCCCTAATTCTCCATGGACCAGCTTAAGACCAGAAAGAGTGCTGTGGTGGTAGATACATCCAGCTGATGAACTCAGCAGAAAGACAGAGGGAAAGAAGAGATTGGTGGTGGTCCAGGGATCAGTTCCCTGATGGGTCCCTCAGACCCACCCTGGTTAACTCCAATTCTAACTTCATCGCCCACAACAATCCTCCCCACGCAGTACATTTCTCCCATGAGCACTTGCATCTGCTTCCATCTACCTCTCTGCATGAAAGGTCATACCCCAAGAATGTGTATTTCATAGTCCGTGACTCAACCCTCAAGCAATTCTAATCAAGTGTTCTCTATCTACCACACCCGAAGGGCTAGTGAATGGGCTCGTCTGATCAGCTTCCCAAGTTGTTCACAGACATACACACAGAGTGCAGCTGTAACTGACTTCATGGATAAAAGCCAGAGGGGATCCTGTAGTCCCTGAACTATTCTTCCATTGGGCTGCAGAGGGGATTAAAGAGGGGGGAAAACAAACAAACAAACAAGCAAACGATTGCAGCCAATGCTGAAGAAGAGACCCTATCAAACATGTTTAGTTTGAGGATCTTTTGTAGGCATTTAGCCTAAACAATATTCTTGTTCCACAATACAAAACATGTTTTCCCAGGGCTCACCGGTTGTCACTAATGACTATGCATACAGGAAGTGTCAGACTCCCGTCTACTAAATCTCCTTTCTTCCTGTTGGAGATGGTGTTTTGCAAAGTGCTTTTATCCCTACTTATGTACTCAGACTCATTATCATGATCCTAACAACGAGCTGTACGCTGTGCCCTAGCCCCGAAGGAAGCAGGCCTTCCCTTTTAAGCCCAATTTTTTAAAAAAAAAAAACTAACCAGACACCTCTAATGTGCCTCTGAACAGAGGAGAAGCCAATATCCACAGCCAAAAGCCTATCTAATAGCCAAGCCCTTGCAAATAACAACCGAACGAAACAGCAACACCTGTTCTGCTGAGCCCCAAGGGCTGAGCTTTGCACCTAGACATAAAAGAATCAGTTGTGCATAAAGCCAGGTCCCGTTGCCATGGATTTTCACGGGCTGTACATTGCTAATCCTCCTATCCACTGTCTCCTGGCCAGGTACCTAGACTTGTGGGAGTCCACACATAGGTTCCTCGAAGAACCTATGTCAAAGTCATAGCTAGTATGTAAATTTATACAGACACAGGAAAGCAAAACTTGAGTCATAACCTCACTTCCTACCACTGTTCCTCAGTAAAGAATTTCCCATCACCCTCTTCCCTGAGAGCGTCCATTCCTGTCTCTGAGATCAAAAGAGCAAATCTGGTCAGTACTCATTCAATAACTCACTCCTTCATGCATTCATTCACTCATCACCTCAGCCTCTCTGTTTCCTGTAATGGTCAGGTAACCTCCTATGACAGAGATCCATAAAGCATTTCATTTCCAGCAGTAAGAACCGCACGTTAACTCAAAAGAGAACAAAGTTCTGCTGGGCTAAATATCAAATTTTTATCTATCAAAGTTTCTTTTCTAGAAAAAAAAAACTGAAGTTAGCACAAGAGTCATCTAGAAGAACGTCCAACTTACCGGGTTCTATGGAGCCTCCTCAAGTGCAAAGCAAGTTTGAGTCAGACACAATATGTCCTTGAAGACCGACTCAACAATGGCTTCAGGCTTACCCACTATTTCCTGAAAAGGAAACCCCATATTCACCCCTGCTCCTTCAAAGCATGAATTACTCTGGTTTTCTCTACCTCTGTGTAATAACCTTTGTGACCCTCTTTGGAGTTAACACTACGTTCTCCAGCTGCGGATAGCTACAGTTCTTACCTGGCAAGGAGAAAGGAAAGCCGGCTGCTTACTTGAGTATGCGACTCACCCAAGGAATGTTTGCTGAAGAGGAGAAGCAGGTCTGACTCGCCACCACTGCGGTTAGAACCTTCTGCCTTAATAATTTAATAAGTTTTGTTTGGTTGGTTTTTTACATTATAACCCCCTTGTTCAGTGGTGTTATTAATTCCTTCTTTATAGGCAAAAATATCTTCCTGAAATTTTTGCTACAAATTGTTTCTCTATCAAGCTGTAAGTGATACCCACTCCCTTTGAAGGACAAATATAAGTTGCTGTGCTGATTAAATTGAGACTCCTACCATAAATATTTTCACTAATCATAGAAGGATTTTCTCTTCTTTGAGCCTATAACCCCTATCGTGAAGCACAAATACAAGATGACAGAAAGGAGTCTGATGAAGACGAAATGCCTTAAGCTCCTGAGGACATCACAAGCTGGGATGAAATTCCTGATTCCCCATGGACTGCCAAATCAGGTCTTCACTGGATAGCTCCACAGAGCTCTGGGCAGAGGTAAAACAATGACAACTGGAATTTAAAATCAAGGGGATCACAGGAGACAGGAAGCACTGGTTTTGCATGGGTAAGACCTGAAGGCAGAAGCAATACCTGTGAGGTTACTCCCTGAACCCCAAAAATGTCAAGTCTGTGGGATGGAACCCCACTGCTGCTCAGTTGTACCAGCTTTTAAATTCTCCTCTCTGTGCAAGAGGAGTCACTTAATTACAGCTAAGAAACTGTTCCAGAGTATCTAATTAGTCTATTGTCTGTACATACAAAAGAAAGAAACCCAGGATTTTATTTCTGTACACATAATAAGACAGACAGAAAGACAGACTGATGGATGGACAGCCAGCAAGCAAGCAAGCTCAGTTTCAGAGGAGCCCACAGCAGTGGCTCCCAGCTACAGGGCTGAGGACACCTTTTGAAACAGATGAAAGCTCTGAACCTTCTCCCACTGGGGAAAAATGCACAAACAAAGCCTTGTAGAGGCTCCCTTAACATCCATCTAAAAAAAAGCCTCTGAGGCTCCCTAGCTATAGGATGAGAACTTCCTCTTCCCAAATGACACTGCCCAGAGTTTTGGTGCAATTCACATGCAACCAGAATGCCAAAATAATTCCTCTCTCCCAGTCTCACTCTTCAGAACTGCCGATGCTGGCCTAACAGACGACCTCAATCAAGCATGGTTTTACAGTCCTTTAATTCTCCTGATCTTTTCTTTTCCCAAAGCATAGGATGAAAAGTGTGTTTCAAAATTAACTGAGATCTGTCTGCTCACTGGGGATGTATAGAGACTAAACTTTCACTTATCAGGGGTGTTGCAGAGATGGTACAAGGACCCAGGGAGAACCCCAAATGAATGGCCTCTGAAGTCTCCTCCACTGGGAGGGTCCATGAGTAAAGTATACAACAAAGTCTTGAGACATAGCTCAGCTGACAAAGCCCTTGCCTAGCACAAATCGCGTACTGAATCTGATCAGTTCAGGTATGGCGGGTTAATGCCTGTAATGCCAGCTCTCAGCCAACAGAGACAGGAGGCTCAGGAGTTTGAGGTCATCCTCTGTTACAAAAGTATGTTGAGGCCAAGCCTGGGCTATAAGAAACCTTGTCTCAAAAACAAACAAACAAGAAACTAGTCCTTCATTGGCAATTGTCTATGCCCTTCACAGAGCTGGCACTGAGGACAAAATGCTGTGTTTTCTGTGAGACTCATTCATACACAGAACATATATTCCTTTCATCTGAGCATTAATTTGGTCAAACTTCTTTTTAGCTACAGAGAAAGGTAATACTTTTCGCTACCTAACGTCTCCATTCTTGGAAGCCACAACTTCTCAGCCCATTGAAACCTGTGTCTTTTCCACGTGGGATGCTAAGGCCTATCACCCACCATTCCTGGCAATGAATTTAAGAACTCACTTATTTAGAACATGTAGTTTACAGACAGCTTACCAGAGATAACGCCAGGCCGGAAGCAGCAATACCCACTGCCCACATGGAACGGACATGGTCTTACACCATCTTGACCATTACCTTGGCTCTAGAATTTCTAAATGTTCTTATCTTTTTCCATGTGAACCCCACACCTTTGTCTTGAGGGGGTAAATATCAGCTGTGCATAGGCCCCAAACTGCTTCCAGATAATTCTTCCAGGACTTTATCTTCAAGTAGGGAGATAATGACTCATCTCAGGTGAAAAGTGAGATGCATGTAAATTATTTCATCAAAAGATGCTGGCAGAAAACAAGCAAAAGCATGAATGGTGATCCAGGAAAGGCTGACCGTGAGGTTTCCCCAGAGAACACACAGTGTGCTCGCTCTGCAATTACACGCCCCTCGGAGCGCTGGAGACACTCTTCCCTTTTTGTACATTAATTATAATGGGTCTAAACGGTGCTAACTAGTTTCTGAAGTAATCTTGGAAAGTGTTTGTTTTCCACATTTTAAAATGCTGAGAATATAATTAGCTACTTAAATTTGAATGCTAATACAGCAGTTTGTGTCCACATTGAGCACTCTTTGTACAACACACGATGCGATGCTAATCTGTGCCAAGATTTTCTTCCATAATCACAAGTTAACAAAAACTGGCCACAGGCATCATTCCTCTCTTACTGCCAAGCTCTGTTTTCAAGACTTAGCACCTTGTAACCCACATATGGGGATCCACCCCAGCTGTAAACAGCTGCAAAGAGGGGAAAGGGGAGCTTTGAGTTGGCAATGGAGAGCATCATATGCCAGACTCCTCGACCACTGTGCCAGGGAATACTAGCCGCTGCCTGCTATCCATTTTCTGCTCTTCCTTGCAATGACTTGTAGCTAGGCTCATGGCTGGGCCAGAATAAGGACAGCATCTAAGCACCTCCATCAAGATGAGACCGTTTAGCTAGGGGTCACAATGCAATGAAAGTACACATTTTATGGGCAGCTTAGAAATGTGTTGAGAGTGAAACAGCCAGACAGAAACTAACACCAAGAGACTGGAGAGATGACTTAGTGCTGCCTTGTAAGCACAAGGACCAGAGTTCAAATCCCAGAACCCACGTGAAAAAGCCATTCATGTTGGCATGCATTTGTTGTTCCAATACTGGACAGATGGATACAAACTGATCCCTGGGACTCACTGGCCAGCCAGTCTAGCTTACTCAGTGAGTTCCAAGACTGCTTCCAAATAACGTGGACAACGCCTGGGAGTCAACACCTAGGCTGAACTCTGGCCTCCACGGAAGTGCACATTCATACACAAAACCAACACTAAGCCCTAAGGTTAAACTATCTTTGGACTGGGCTTAGCTGAGAGATAAGCTTCTAACTAGTTTAACCCATTGCTGTCTTGGGGTACCTGTCCTTTATCACTTGATTTAGCCCTCATAACGGTGAATTTATTAAATCCGTATAATACTTCTAGCAGCTAGTTATTGCCTTCACCACTTGACAGGATGAGAAACTGAAGGATATTTCTGCCAGGTCCTCTCTCAAGCAGAAAGTTTCCATGTGTAGAAAGGAAAGTATGGTAGTGTCTGCGGCCTGCATGCCCTGCTGCAGGATACTGACATTTGTGCTAACTACATGTCGTAAAGGGCTGTTATGTGGAATTTTCAGAGCTAAGCAGATAAGCACACCAATACTTAGCTCAGGTAAGGTTGGAAAGGAACCACGCCCCAGTTCTGATGCATAACACTCCAGATGTTTTGTCTGCCTGCTGAATGGCTGCCTCTGCTGCTCCTACACCTTCACTCTTAACTACAATGACGTCTCCAAGCCTTCTTTACAGCTTCATCCCAAAGTCTGCTCCCAGCACTGCATGTCACAGTTAAAAGTTCCATAGGTGATGACGTGTGTGTGTGTGTGTGTGTGTGTGTGTGTGTGTGTGTGTGTGATAGCACATGGTAATCATTGTCTAAAAGACCTCAGAAATTCCACAAGCCATCAAGGGCCCCTCGTATTTGGAGTTATCTTAATATTCTTCACTAAATCACTTCCATAGTATCTTGCTATAGTACCTGGCACAGCGCTAGGCATAACCAAGGCCATTTGCAGGAACTATATAATATACAAGCCTCTCTCTCTTTTGAGTATTTATGTAAAAATAATTTCAATGTCTTCACCTCCATTCCTTCCATTAAATTCACAGTGAACAGTAGCCTTTCATATAGAGCACTGGTGTTAGCTTTTCTTGCCTGGGTATTGAACTGTTAAGAAAAGACTGACAGTCACCCCCAAAACATTTTAATTGTGGTCTTAATGAACAGTGTAGTCTAATCATTTTTGCCAGCATGTTTTTGAAGGAAGGTCAAATTAATAGTGTGTTGATTTTTGAGTCTTTACAAAGAAGTGACAGATTGATTTTTAAGTACTTTTAAAAATATATCAAACACTAGATAATTAAGTTTTGACATTCAAACACAAGCTGGAATTCATTTCCATTTGTCTGGCACAGGCATTAGCTGTACTGTGGCCCAATAACTTTATTAAGACTTTTGAAGATGGCTATAGTTTGGATATAGTACTCCCATGAAGGCCATGTGGCTTGCTCTCTAGGGTGGTATGGCTGGGGAATTTAGAACTTAAGGAGGTGAAGATTTCATTAGAGCAACACACAGCTAACTAATAACAGACAGAGGATAAAAATAAGGTTTCCTCCAGATTTTACTGGGTTATCTCTAGAGATACAACTGTACCATAAACAGCTCACAAGACCTTTGTCCATTTACAGGTCAAAACCCAGGAAGGAATTACAATCCAGTGGTGAGATCAAAAAGGGAGACAATTGACGAAGAGGAGTCTGGAGTCCCTCGCTCCATAGAATAAACCAGAAGAGTAGAAATAAATACGATTTATCACAAAGATCAATAGATTCAAGCCACATGTTGCTTAATAATAAAGGGAGGGTTGAGAGAAAGCGATTAGCTTTTATTGGCATCTTTCCTGTGAGTGAATTTGGTACCACAGTGCCATAATTTGGGCCCCAGCTATAGGAAGATTCTTTGGGTACCCTAATAACAATTAATACAATTAAAATTCACAGGAGCCATTCTCTTCCAACATGCCTAAAGAAGCAAAATGAATCAATTCCTTTTCTCTACGAATATCAATTTATAGGGCTTTTTTTTTTTTTGACATGATGCTATGGTATGCCCTAAGTGTGTTTCTCTTTAAAAACCATTGCATCAACTGTTAAATATGTGGCAGATAGTTGCATTTTACAAGGACACTGGGCCCACTTTAATGCCAAAAAGAAAAAAACAGATGCAAGTACTCACTGAAGTCAAAACTAAAAATCTAGGGTTTGAGTGAAGCTGAAGCTTGAACCCAGGTCTATCCACTCTTGACCACTAGTTCCTCTTAACCACTTTTACACTGTCACCCCACCTGGGACCTTCACACCCTTTCTTGGGCCCCCTCACAGAACTAAAGGCAACTTGCAGAGGTGCTGACTTGAGTTAGAACGTATTCAAATGGAAGCAACCAAGCAGAAAGGTTCCTGCCTGCTCCTGAGCCCCTTCCTCTCTAATGGACAGAGCCTCAGGCACTCAGAGCAGCTGTTCACGCCTGCGGTCACGCCATTCCGCACAGACTACAGATAGCCGTAGAAAGAATGTGCAGATAGGGCAGGCACAAAATTAAATATTGACTCTGCCTCCAGAGCAAAGGTTAGAAATACAGTGGCTTCCTGCTAGAGAGAAGGCGACTGGGAGAATAGGCCCCTTGCCCACGGCAAGTTAAAGGAGGTTCCTAAGATGGGAGTTCCAGGTGCTGACAGATGAGGAAATGACCAGTGGCTTGTGCAACAAGGAAATCTGCAGTTGTTGGACCTGAGAGTGATTCGAAGGCCAAAATGATGCCCTGGGCAGGAGGAGAAGGTTCAAAGAGAATGTTCTGCTACAGAAGCATGAGTGGATAGATAGTGTATGTACAAAACAGTAACATCTACCAGGTCCAACCAAGATGGTTTCTAATGAACAACTAGGCCTTCCTGGCTCAGCACAAGGTGCTGAGAAAACAGAAATGTTTCTGTGAAGTCCATTCTCCAGAGGGAGAAGGAGAGGCAAACAGGATTGAAATGTCACAAGTTCACTACCAAATGGAGGTGAGTGGGGAAGGCTAGAGGCATGTGGAAGGGTTTCCCGGACAGCCTGGTCTGAGGGTTCACTCGAAGCAAGCTGAGACCTTTTAGCTGTTTGACCTAGTAGGCAAGGGTAAGTGGAGTCAGGCTACAAGATTCAAGTCCTGGCTGAAGCATTTAACTACTTAGACAGCCCACTTAACCTTTCTGGGTCTCAATCTCTTCTTGTATAAAATAGAAGAGAGGAACGTATCTGCTCCGTGAGGATGTTATGAATAATGAAGCTAGGGCAGAGTCCGGCATACAAATTTAAAAGCCAGAAAAGATTCCCTCTTCCTTATTGCTGTGTAGACGAAGGAAAACTCAACAAATTAATGACTGCAGAGACTTGGGCTGAGGGTAATCAAAAGGACATTTGTCCTAACACAGCTTCATCTTAGATGTTTACAGTCCATCAAAGCACCCAATTAAAGAGCTCTGGCCAATATTTGTATACAGAAATACAGAAGCATGTTTGGGTTGGAGCTACAATAAATTTATATCTGAAGATATAAAACTGATAATCAGATAAAAAATAGTATCTGGAGATATAAATCTGTTAACGAGCAGATGGTTATCATCGTACCAATGGGTGAGATCACTTAAGGAGAAAGGATGGAGAAGGACGTCATGACCAAGTTCTTCTCAACAGAGCAAATACTTAGACTCAGGAGAGGAAGTAGCCAAGGAAAATAGGAGACAGGAAGACGTTACCAGTGAGGATGAAAGAAAATGAGCCACAGATCAACCAGATGAACGAGAGGCAAAAGAGCCAACATCAGTCAAGGAACAAGAGCTGAGCATAGAAAGAAAGAGGGTGCAGACATGTCTAGTACTTCAGAGCTTGTCTACTGCGAGCTGGCAGGGGTGGGATGAAACTGACCAAGCGTCACTCAGACAGCAATGACTCTGTCATGACAGTTCAAGAGCTGAATAGGAGGCTCAGGCAAGTTTGAACCAGGGCAGAGGTCTCGTCCTGTGAGTGCCAGACATCTTATTCTAGCAGCTATGTGGATAATATCCATGACGCACATAATACTACAATATGTAGTGACAATTTTGGAATTTTGGTTTCTTTTAAAAAAAACACAGAAATATTATAAGAATATGTTTTCATTTTAATCCCAGGTATGAGATATGGGAAGGCTACAGACTGTCCACAGCAGCTGACTATGATTTACCTCATGCTCTAGCAGGGGTGTGAGTTTGCCAGCTGTAGATAGTTTCTGTGATTGTGTGACATTTGGAATTCTGGGGATTTTTAGAGGGTATATAAATGCTAGGGCCCAAGAGGTGGGACGGGTTGTTGGTTGTTGTTGGTTGCTGTTTTTTAAGTGGTCACAGGCAAAGAAGAAAGAAGAAGCAAAAGAAATTAGATATCCTGACAACAAAGATCCAACTTACCCGAAGGAACTCCAGGAGGAAGTAGTCTAATGTTAACGTAACCCCTTTTCCAACCCCTGACTTTCCTTTCCTCTCTATCTTTTTTTCTCTTTTATTCAGTGTTAGGGGGTTGAAAGGGTGGAAGAAAGAAGAAAGAAGACTAGCTACAATCATACGCCTACACCCTAATCCCTAGAATCTGTGGATATGGGCTACATGGCAGACGAGAATGAAGGTTCTAAGTTGCCAATGAGGTGACCTTAAAACAGAGAGATTATCGCAAATTATTAGATGAGTCCTATGGAATCTTAGAAGGAGAAGGGATGGAGAAGGTGCAACTCAGTGGATAAAAGTACTCGCTACCAGGCCCGATGACGTGACTCCAAACCCCAGGACCCACGTGATGAAGGAAACCCGACTCCTGCAGGTCCTCTGTCCTCCACATGTGTCATGGCCCACGGTAAAGAAACAAACACTAAATAATGACTATAATTTAATTTAAAAATAAATGGAAGGGGTAATAACGCACCAAATGAATGCATGGGAAGACTCCAACCCACTAATGCTTTGAAATGGAGCCACAAGGCCCGAGCAGTGGGTGGCCTCTAGATAAGACAACTAAACAGACAATACCCTGGTGCCTCCAGAAAGGACACAGTTCTGCTGACACCTTGATTTTATCCCAGGAAGGTACATATCAGATTCATGAACCACAAACAACGATAATGAATTTGCACACCTCTATGCACCAAATAAGGGGTAATTTGCTATATCAGCAATTAAACCAAAGCGTGTCACCAACCTGCATTTATTGACCGACACCACCAACACATTTCTAAAAGACTGGTTTGCTGATCTATTCATGGGACACTTGTGTCTGAGCGAAGTTACAATATGTTCCCGTTGGAGAAATGCCTGTTTATGAACCTGACCTGGAAATTACTGCCAGAGGAAAGCTGAAAGAATGGTCTTCCATTATCAAGTGAGCCACCAGGACAGCACCAGGTCCTGCCTTCTCTTCTAGGATTCATTCCCATACTCTGAGTTTTGCTTATTATTTCTGGAAGTTAGAATGTTTTTCCATGACTCCCAGATCTCTGCCATGCATGTATCTGACACATAAAATTGCCTGTCCCACCTGGCCTTAGTACCAATCATGTTTGTTCTCAGGGTGTGCCTTCTGTTTCTGGTTTTTACTCAAAAACAATTCATATTCATTGCAGAAAAACCAGGACACAGGCAAGCAAAGGAAAAGGTAAGTCACTGAAATCCCCCCACAACAGATAACTGTACTTTGCATTTTCAAATGTATCTTTGAGAATGCTATGCTAATATTTATGTGTCTGTGATATTTATGTAACTGTTTTGTTCTTAAAATGTAACCACACTCCCATAAAACACTGTGCTCTTCTTAGTAAGAAATGTACTAAGAATCCTCTGTAAATATAAACATTTGAAATACAATTCTTGAGGGCTACAAAGTATTTCCAATATAGAAATGATGCACTAGCCTATTGACTTGGCCTCTTTATCATGGGCTTTTCCCTTGCACTCGTCTTCCATGCTCCTGTCTCCATCCTCTTTTCTTGCCAACAAATTTTTCACCACCAACCACAGACTTTAGTTTAGTTACAACTGCTGCCATAATCACCCTGGATTATGTTCAGGTTGCCATCTACTCTCCATGGCACAGACTATAAGATCTCCAAGTCTCTCTAACAAGAACAATACTGGATAATGTGGAGATAGATTAGTGTGTGCTTAAATCAGAATAAGTTTAACCTTTATAAATGTTTATAGAAACAAGTAATATGTATCTATCTGAAAATCCCCCAAATGGTAAGACTTTGGTTACTAAGAATAAAACACTGTATTTACTGTTGCTTATAATGCAGCTCTGTGTTCATTAATAAGAATAAAAGCCTTGTAAGGAGTGGTCCCGATTTTTATTTTCAAGTGTCTACAAACCCAATTCAAGTAGCTTTCAGCAGAAACTGGGGGAAAAAAACCTTTTTCACATAACTTAAAATCAGATATACTTAAACCCAGAAGCTCAAACATTATCCCAGAGAGATTATACTCTGGATTGCCGGGCTTTGCTTTCAGTGTGCTTAAGACAGTGGTTCTCAACCTTCCTAACGCTATGACCTTTTAGCTCCTCACACTGTGGTGACCCTCAGCCATAAAATTATTTTTGTTGCTTCTTCATAACTGTAATTTTGCTACTGTTATGAAACATAATATAAATATCTGTGATTTCTGATGGTCTTTAAGCAACACCAGGGAAAGGGCCATTAGACTCCCAAAGGAGTCACAACCCACAGGTTGAGAACCACTGACTTAAGGTGGCCACAACATTGGCAAGTTTCTGTCATTGTGGTTTCAAGTCCAGTAAAACATCACACCTTCATTATGTTCCCTCCCAAGTCTCAGAAGTGGGTCTTACTGGACCACTCAGGTAATAAATTTGTTTCTGATGTTGGTCCTTCTTGTCCAGAGAACAGACAGACCCACTGATATGGATACAACTGGATCTTTGGCCTCTCATTTCTATATACTAAAGACAGTCCAAAAAGGTGGGGTGAAATTACCAAAAGAGAAATGAACACTATAATAAAAACAGTAGAAATCTATGAAAGGACCGAACCTTCTAGAATGGTGATATTAACTATTTTGAGGTCACAAACCCCTCAGAGAAAGATTTCAGCCTAAGATTTTTACAGAAGAAACAAAGCAAAAATCTACAGAAAAGCAAAAGGTTTGACATACAATGCATTTGTGGGTGAGAAATGTATTTCCTTCACATTAGCAGAATATAAAGAGACCTTATAAAGAGTTGTGTTTCCTGCTTAGTCTTGATGTAAAGCATCAATTTGTATTTCATGAACAAAGATTGAAATGAATCCAGATGCTTCCCCCTAGGGGGAAAAGTTCTGCTCAAAGGTAAATCTCAACAAGGTTCAAAGATGTTTTATTTGAATAAGCTGAAACTGAGGTGCTTTAAGATAGAATTAAAGTCATCTTTAATATTTAATCAGTGTCTCGTTTTGTTAGCAGCTATTCGTGAAAGAGTGACTTTTAAACACACACACAGTAACAGTGAATCAAAACTCCCCTTTTT
Organism: Uromys caudimaculatus; assembly: GCA_028551405.1. Taxonomy (NCBI): domain Eukaryota; kingdom Metazoa; phylum Chordata; class Mammalia; order Rodentia; family Muridae; genus Uromys; species Uromys caudimaculatus. The sequence goes on along the minus strand of CM052705.1, from coordinate 78,798,439 downwards.
CACCTTGACAGGCAGATCCTCTCAGAGAAAACAAGAATGGTCCAAGACTTATGTTACATTTACAGAGCACTGCTCCCTTTGTCCTCAAACCTATGAGATCATCTTTGGCAATGACTGTATCATTGATGCACTGATGTCAGCAGAAGAAAGATTAATAATCCATGCTTTAATTTAACCTTCAAATGATTTGTGTGGTTTCCAGAAGTCTGCAGACTGCTGCTATAGAAAGGGACCAGCTGATAAGGTGCACCGGAGCCTAGCATACAGGAGTCATCTTTCCAACAATGAAATACATAGAGTTATCTTCTTCATTGCAGAGGCAATGTGATCCAAAAACATTGTCCATCATGATGAGTATTGGGAAATAAGAGTAAGTAGTAAATAAATGTATGTACGTGCATATTCACATTCATATATAATCAATAAACTTCCCCTGTCAGTTGGTTCTGTGTTTCCTATTTCTCTACAAAAAAATAATTTTTAATCTGTTCCTATAGTTCAGTTGGAAGCTTCAGATTTTTCATATTATCCAGACACAATGGTATGTACCTAAGGCCCCAGCGCCTAGCAGGATGAGGCAGAATGTTTGTGAGCTTAAGGCCAACCTCAGCTATACATCAAGATCCTGTCTCAGAAGAAAAAAATTATATGCATTGGCTCTTTTTTTATGCTTAATTTTTATTAGTTCTTTGAGAGTTTTGTAGAACAGGTTTTGATCATATTTACCTCTCCCAACTCTTTCCAGAGCTACAATCCTGGTTCTTTTTAATGTCTGGATTTATGTATGCATGTGTATATGTGTTTAAAACATTATATGTGTGTTTTAAATATAACTTCTTTGGATATTAGCTCTAGGAGAGAGGGCCGCTTGTTCCCTTCACTGCTGTCTCTCTCTTAGCCAAAGCTCTAAAGCTGTATTCATACATCAGTTTTATAACAAAAAGCTTAGATTTTGTTCACCATCTGCCTCCCTTTGCTGTCCTACTTAAGAAATTCAGAACATGCCAGGAGCTAGTAAATAAGAAGTGTGGTGGAAACAGGTTGGTTCAGATCACGTACCACCAATAAACCATGTAAGGATTTGGATCTAATCCTGTTCGTGGTGAGAAATGAATGATTCACAGGTTTGGCTTGAATATAACAGGGCCTGATGCATAACAAAGTAAGCTTAAAGCACCTAACTAGCTGCTATGGCAGACTGGGCTGGAAGGAGAAGGTGGAAAGAAAGATGAGTTAGAAAATCCAAGAGAGGAATAAGAGTGGTTTTATACCTGGCTGACAATAACAGAGGTGAAGCTAAACCAACAGGTGTGACCAATACACCAATACAGCACTCGATAGATAGATAGATAGATAGATAGATAGATAGATAGATAGATAGATAGATAGATAGATAGATAGATAGATAGAAGATAGATAGATAGGGATAGAGATATACATAGTGCCACTTTACACAGCCAGGGAATGATGGAAGAGAGGCAGGTGGGAGGAAGAACTCAGAAGTCTGACTTAGTCTTCTCATGTTCAACAATTGCTTAGTAAACTCCCAAGGGAGGATTCTGACTACATCATGGCTCTGGGTGTCATGTCAGGTCAGCACTGGAGATAAAAAGGTCATCCTAAGACCACTAAGATCATGCCCAGGGACTACACATACAGCATGATTCAACATAGAAGGCATTGGCTCCACCAACATAGAAAAAAAATAAAACAAAACAATAGGTCTGTTCTGCACTTTCTCTGGGTATAGAGCTCATGCTTTTTCTGGCAGTGAAAGGTTTTCCTGGCAAAGAAACTTTGGTTGGGCCTGAGCTTCAAAGGCTTCTGCGCCTCTAAAAAAAAAAAAAAAAAGATACTACAGAGAAATCAGTGCCTACTCATACCAAACAAATTCTTGTCTCCTGTACAATTTCAAAGATGTCCATAGGGTTTACAGCTTTGAAAAGCATAAATATTACATATCTTTTCATCATTATTATTCTAAAGAGAATGCCCACAATATAAAAGAACAGGCATGCCATCCCATGGGCAGGCACAAGTTCCTGACACTATTACTGATGCCATGTTGTGCTTGTAGACAGGAGCCTAGCATAGCTGCCCTCTGAGAGGTTCTACCCAGCAGCTAACTGAGACAGATGCAGATGCAGCCAGACATTGGACAGAGGTCAGGAACTCCTTTGGAAGAGTTGGGGAGAGGAGTGAAGGCCCTGAAGGAGATGGCAACCCCACAGGAAGACCAACAGTGTCAACTAAGCTGGACCCCTGGGAGCTCCCAGAGACTGAGCCACCAATCAAATATAGAGGCTGGTACAATGGCCCCCCCATACATATGTAGCAGAGGGCTGCCTTGTCTGGCCTCAGTGGGAGAGAATGCACCTAATCCTACAGAGACTTGATATACCAGGATGGTAGGATACTAGGAAGGAAGGCTAACCTCTCAGAAGTGAAGGGGAGGGGACGAAAGGGGAGAAACTCTGTGAGGGGGGACCAGGAGAGGGTACGATTTGGGATGTAGATAGATAGATTGATAGATAGATAGATAGATAGATAGATAGATAGATAGATAGATAGATAGATAGATAGATAGAGCGAGCAGGCATGACTACCCTGAGATTCTGGAAGAACATACTCATTTGCATGCAAAAGAATTGGACCTGGGTTTCTCATAGACCTGCTTCAACACACTGAGTTGCAGTAAATCTGGAGCTCTCCGGTTGTGTGCAGCTTCTCCACTGCAGTGCAGCAAGCAAGTTTGAAGATGAGGTTGCACTGGGCAAACCAAAGCTGTGTTTGTTTAAAGTCTTAAGCAAGTTCCCCTCTTCAGCTTTGTTCTCAGTCTATCTTGGGGGTATTGGGGGATTTAAACTTATCAATGATAATCTTGTTTTCTTCCCTTTATTTCCATTTAAAAATAAAATTTTACATCCACAGTCACAGCATAATCATAAGAGTAGAGCATATTTTCTTTAATTTCTACCAATGGCTAATTGTATTCCAAACCTGAAACAGAGTCAACCATCTATATATGTTATTATGTATTAGCATATGCCAATAAAACACTTCTTTTTAAAAAAAAGTCTATGATCACAGGCAGAGAAAAATAAATCAAGCTGGAAACTTCTTCCCTGTTGATGATATTCTAAATGGTTTTGTTTTGTTTTGTTTTTCAAGACAGGGTTTCTCTGTGTAGACCTGGTTGTCCCAGAGCTCTCTCTGTAGAAGAGGCTGACCTCGAACTCACAGAGATCCACCACCTCTGCCTCACAAGTGCTAGAATCAAAGGTGTGCACTACAACCGCCAGGCCACAAGGTCTCATAGTTACAGAACATGCTATGCTGGTTGCTGAAAAGCAATTATCAATTTTCTTGCTCAGCTGTAGTATGCATATGTATATGACATGACTGACTGTCCCACAAATAAGCCCACTGACACAATAGTGACAAGTCTGTTACAGGAGTAACCAACCACATACTGACCAGATCTGAGGCCACTCCACAAGTAGAAAGTCATATTTGATACTATAAACCTAGTAAGAAGGCAGTGGCTGGGGAGTTCAGAGCCCCTCGTGGGGAAACCACTGCTCTTATTTTGCTAAATGAATATGATATGCTCATCAAAGTACCTTCTAAACAACTATGTTTGTGCCTGTAGAACAGTGTTGCTGTCAGCTTCAGTCAGAGAACCTTCTTTTCAAGTGGGCAGTGGTGACTGAACAAACTCATAACTGGTCAAACTGATGAGAGTAAGTGACTGTTGAGTGCTCAGTCACAGATGTGACATCTGTATCGCCCCTGCTAAGGCTCGGGGAAATTTCATAACGCATGAGGAAAGGATAAGAGGCAGAGAAACAGCCGAGTACTGTGGAAGACTAACTGGACCATGACATAGCTGCCGCACTCTTAAATTTACAGCAACTGTGATTACCTGCATCAGATCTACACAGGATTGTACCCACTACCCACCAACATCCTGTCATAGAGGGGAAGAGACCTCAGGAGGCTCCACCCCTTCCTGATGGTTTATACATAATTGATGGTTACTAAGAGACGGGACATGTACTTCAGTAATGGGATGGTTTGAATATGCTTAGCCCAGGGAGTGGCACTATTAGGAGATGTGGCCTTGTTGGAGGAGGTTATGTCACTGTGGGGTCAGACTTTGAGAAACCGGAAGGCAGTCTTCTCCTGGCCACCTTCAGATCAAGATGTAGAGTTCTCATCTCCTCCCATGCCATGCCTGCCTGGATGCTGCCATGTTCCCGCCTTGATGATAATGGACTGAACTTCTGAACCTGTAAGCCAGCCCCAATTAAATGTTGTCCTTTATAGTTGCCTTGGTCATGGTGTCTGTTCACAGCAATGGAAATCCTAACTAAGACAAGTGGTATAGCCACTACTAAGGGTATGTCATAAACATCCCTTCCCCCACCCTCCTGTAAGCAACCTTAATTAAATTCTCTGAGAAAGGGAACAGGAGTCAACAGGAATGAGATGGGAACAAGAGTGGGTAACAGTGGGTGACTGTGATCAAAATGCATTATACATATATAGAAATATCATAATGAAACTCACTGGGTATGGCATATACTAGTGAAAAACTAAAAGACAAAAAATCCGCATGAAGTATCCAACAGTACTCTGTGATGCCTCCTTTTAATGGCTTATACTACGTTACCTTTTTTTTAATAAGGTATAAGAAAAAGTTCTTTCTTATCTTTTTGGCCAACTCAGCAACCTCGTCAAATCTAGACACTAAGGTCAGAATAGACTAAAGTGCACAGTCCTCCAGCCCATAGTAGCAAACTGTCTCCCCAGAGCCCAGTATAAATCTCATCCTTTTAACAAATATATTTGATGAGTGTGCATTGAATATTATTGGGCACTAAGGATCTTGGGATACAGCAGTGAGCCAGAGAGAAAACCCCTACACACATGGGCTCCCATTCTAGTTAGGGAAACAGACAAGCCAGCAAACAAATATATGGGATACTTTTCTACAATAACAATGTTAAGAGAAAAACATGTGGTAGTAAACCAGACAAATAACAATAGATTTGAGTTGTCCACAAGGCAGATGTAGATAGAGGTAAGAGTTTTCAATGAGTGTGACATTAAGCCCAGATCTAGATAAAATGAGGAGGAATAAGACCTCCCATTCCCTAGCAAAAGCCACCAGTCTCTGCCTCCACTTCCCCTGCTCTTACATCCTTTATTCATTCACTTGACAAATAGCTCTCAAGTGTTTGCCACACCCACATGCTCTTCCTAGAGCTTTGCATGTTTCTCTCTGCTCCTATTTAAAAAATTACAAAAGACAGAGACTGGGTCTTACTGATCTTTGTGGCTCCTTTGCTGCCTTGTGCATTGGGAATAAAGTATTCAATGGAGAGGCAGAGATGTCTAAAACTCAAGTACATCCAGGAGTCAAAACTGTACTTTTCTTGCTGCCTCAAAAGTCAACATACATCTCTCAAGAGAAAGCCAAGGCTACGTGGGCTCCTTATGGAGCACTCAGCGTAGTAAATCAGGTTAGGCCCGTTGGGAAATAGAGGATTAGAATAAGAGGAAATCTTTGATTAAAAATGTACTTCATTATTGAACAGTCTTTGCTAGACAGCAAGCATACAGGCACAAGCAGTTCAAAGCATCCAAAGGCAGGTTAATACAAATGGATTCTTTTGAAATCACTCGGAACAGGTGAGTTACTGATCCTAAGTACACAAAAAATGTCATACTGTGCAAGACTCTGTCAGCACACCAGCTGTAAGCAAACTGAAAATGAGTGACATCCCCTACCCTACCCTACCCTCTAGTTTTGTTTTGTTTTTGTTTTTTTAAAGTCTGTTTTCCCCTTTTCTTCATGCATGATTCTCTTTCTTGGTTCCTAGGGAGGGAAAGAAGCTTTTCCCAAATTGAAAGAATTGGTAAATCCTTAGTCTCCTAGTATGGAACATGCATCCAGAAACCAAATTATTAACTGACTAGTCAAAACTGGTTCTAAAATGGCATTATACCTTCAAGACAAACCACTTCCATAATCACACATGACATTAATGAATTTGCAATTGGATTTCATCAGCATCCTTCATAGGAAACAAGTCAAATGTGTTCCCAGCAATTTTCTGCCTTCGTTATAGTTTGCCAAATTGCAGTGAGCGTACTCTGATTTTCCCTAACCACCCTTCTTTAGGCAGCGCAGATAATACTCTTGATGGAAGCTTCTGGTTTTGTTATTTTATAGCTCAAACGTCTTTTCACCTGAGAAGCACAGAAGGGCTGGTTTCCTCGGCCACAGAGTCTGCTTCCAGTTCAATGGAACGTCGAGTTCTTTTCATAGGTTCCCCACATCAAGTGAGCAATCCCTGCTCGGACAGCCCCACTTCCCTTTGCAAAGCACGGTAGAAAAAAATCTGCTTCTAAGGTGCTTTTGTCACGGTTAAATGAACCTTTTAAATATTGATTTTAAGGCTTTCAATTTTTTTAACTGCTGTGCATTCAGTGTTTTTTGTTTTTTTTGTTTGTTTGTTTTTCCTGAAATACACAGGGCACAGCTCCTTCAAGCCTCTTACTCATTGCCCCAACCTCCAATGATGCAAATCAACTGGTCACCACATGGTCTCCCTACTTCTCCCTTGTAGACTTTCGACTCAAAACAATCGCTGGCTAAAGAAGAATGGACTCAGGAAACTACCTACCCTTCTTAATTCTGAAGAGATCCAATCTAGAACTCTGTCGGTGGAAATAATGCCCCCTTGAAATTGACCACACGACACCCTCTAAATCTAAAGAAGCCATATGTACCTATATCCGCTGATTGTATGGTAAAGGTTGAGCCTTGAGCCATCTGGGCCATTCTAGAAAGTGCCTGGTTCTAAGACAGATCTTTAAACCTTCCTAGGTTCAAGACTAGGAGCAACACTTAAAAGGTCATCTCTGTATTGATTTCATGGATATCTAGTTATCCAGTTAGAATCTCTGTACCTTTGCCCATCAGGCTAAGAAAGATCTGTCTGAGGAGATACCGTACCAAGTTTAGTCTGGTAGGCACGTTCAAAGTGCAACCTTCACAGTTAATCAATAAACAAGAAACTGATCAATAGCAAAATCCCAGCAAAGCAGCACGCTGCTGCTGAAGGCCAGCAGAGCTCAAAGTAGCATCTGAAAACAAAGCCCAGAGAGCTACTTTTCAAAGCAGCAGGAAGCAGCTCAGTGCTTTATTTGCACAGTTTATTGTCTCCTGCACCAGAGCCAGACTTATGTCTGGAATACACTTAAAGGCTGTGGACATCTTGCAGAAAGTATTATGACAATACAATGTCACACTTGAGAAAGAATGGAGTTGGAGTGCCTGTACATGGAGTGCCAGCAAGAACAGCAAGGGCTCTCATCACAGAAATGCTTGTCATATTGGGGACAGTAATTCTCTGTTGGGACTGAACTTTCAGTGGATGTAAGCAGAAGCTAAGGGCTCTGTGCACTTAAGCCACTGTATCAAAGGGCAACCAGCTGGGTGTGGAGGTACACACTTGCAATCCCAGCATTCAGAATGCTGGAGCAAGAGAACTGTGAATTTCAGGCCAGCCTGGGCTACAGACATGGAGTCCAACAAGGAAATGTCAACAAACTCAGCATGATGTCTGGTTCAGCACAGAGAATAGATATGGACATCTGGAAAGAAGGCAGGGGTTACTTAGAATAGACTCAGGGATGGGTGAGACCAAGAACATTGTCAAATGTTCCTTAGCCATTCACAATGAAAGGCTCTACAAATATTCTGTCGACCCCAGACACTGTAAGTTTTGTTATACATGATTTGCTTTCGAATTGTAGGTTGAATGATGATTTCCCAGAAAGCTCTTGAACTTATTACTGTGACCTTGTTTAGGGGGCAAATGTCTCTGTAGATAATTAAGCATGTTGAGATAAAAACCACCCTGGATTGTGTAGATGGCCCTAACACTAATGACAATTGTCCTTCTAAGATACATAGAGGAGAGACACAGAGGGAGAAGTAGGGAGACCATGTGGTGACCAAGCTACAGGTAGATGGAAGTTTGCAGTCATTAGCCATGGAATAATTAATTAAAGTCATCAGAAGATGCAAAGAAAGATTCTTCCTTAGAGTCCTGAGAGAGCATGACTCTGCCAACTTCTTGATCTAGACTCCACCCACACATATATGAGAACAAATTGCTAAACTATCATGATTGTTTTGTTTATGGCAGCCCTGGGAACTTAAATAAGCAGTTTACACTTGTGGCTTTTGTATGCTTGCGTGTGTGTGTGTGTGTGTGTGTGTGTGTGTGTGTGTGTGTGTGTGTGTGTGTGAACATGTTTGCATATGGAGGCCACAAGACAACCTTGGATATTATTCTGGGAGATATTGTCCAGCTTCCTTCGAGGCAGGGTCTCTGATTGACCTGAAGTTCACCAACCACAGCAGAATGGCTGGCTAGCAAACCTCAGGCTATGACTGCCTCTGCCTCCTCAGCAATGGGACTGCAAGCATACCACCATACCCCTGCTATTTTTTACACACATTTGGGGAACTGGACTTAGATCCTTTTGCTTACAAAGCAAGTGCTTTTCCAACAGAGCTATCCTTGCCCCCCAGTCCCTCGTGTGGAGTTTCAAAGTTAGTCTATGAAATAAAAATTTCATGTAATCTAAATTACTTTAAGCATCCCTATTATTCTGCAAGTACTCACAAAAAACATCCATCAAGGTCCACTGTGACTTTAGCTCTTGAAATGGCTGCTTCTTGGTTTCATATCAGCTGCCGAGGCTGGCTTGAGTTTTAGGACTATCATCACAAGATCCTATAGCTCTAAAGACTAAATGTCAAACAGGGAGAGTTGCTCACCCAGGTGGCCCTCTGGAACTCAGACCACCGTGATGGGTCAGACTACAGTGATGGCTCAGACCACCGTGATGGCTCAGACTACAGTGATGGCTCAGACTACAGTGATGGCTCAGCCTACCATGATGGCAGCACAGTCAGACCTTCCTTCTCCTCAGGTTTCCTCCAGGCCTCATGACCACCTAGGAAACTACACTTCCTGCATATTAAGACTGTTCATCCCTATCCTCCATTCCATTTCATATTACCAAGTACTGACTTTGAACTTCTGTACATTAGAAGCTCATTTCACTGTTAACCACTGTAAGCCAAGCTAGTATACTGTAATCTTATGAGACTTTTAAAAATAAACTATATGTATGGGTTTTGTTTTTTTTTTTAAATTGGGCGCTGTGGAGATGGCTCAGTGTGTAAAGCACTTACCGTGCAAGTTTGAAGACTGTGTGCAGTTTAGATTCTTAAGTATCCACACAATGAGTGAACATGGTAGCCTGCCATAATCCCAGCAAACACAGGGCTTCTGGGAGCAGGCTAGCAACCTAGACTGGCTGAATTTGCTAGTTCCATGTTTAGTAAGAGAGAGCATGGCTCAGTAATGCTCACAGAGAAGAAGGGAGGAAGATACTGGATGTCAACCTCTGGCCTTTGTATATTCAGCATCAACGTGTTCCCGCATACATGTGAATATGCATATATACACACAAACAGTACATACCTCTCCTCAAACAATCCTGACTTAGTAGGTGTAGGAAGAGACGAAAGCCTATTTTTCTCATAACAGGAAATTCTTAGGCCCAGAAAAGTTTGTGAGCCATTGATTTAGTCCAAGCCATGCAACTGACGCTCCTCTGGCTGCACTTAGTATCCTCACAAGGTTTCTGATTAAAGGATAATCTTATGATTTCATTAAGCATCAAAATTTTGTACACCCAAATCAGTTTTCAGTTAGCATGGAGAAGTTGGGAAGGAAACACAGGGAAGTAGCCCTGTCAGACCAATGGGTGTCTCCCTGGGGTATCCTGCTGCCTTAGGCACGGGACTGGTGAACAGTGAGATGCATGTAAAGAGTCAACAATTTCTAAAAGTCCAAGTACTAGAGGAAAGAGGCCACAGGACCAAAACCATATGAAAACACACACACACACACACACACACACACACACACACACACACACACACTTACCCACAAAAAGAACTAACGTGGTTACTAACTTGTTGTCAAAGCCTTAAGACCAAATCCTTTTGTAAGAATGCGTTCATATGCTTGCTTTATTCAAAAGGTGTTTCTAAAAGTAAACAGATAATGGAGGAAAGTCCCCGTGGTAGGCAGCTAGCCGTCATGAGCCCCACCCCACCCCCATGATCTCCACCCAGCATTTATGCTGTTCTGTGTGTCCCCCACATTATGTCAGGGTTATTTGTACAAACAATAGAAATAACCATAATTGATACAACCTCAATGCAATCCCTCTACGTAAGGCTTGGGGAACATTGTAGAAGAGAGAGTGGAAAGATTATAAGAGCCAGAGGACCAAGACATCTGCTGCTTTATAGATTCCCTATAGAATATTATGTAAGTAGTGCCTTCAATGTATGACAAGGAAGCTACGCCCATAACATCTCATCAATATGGATAGCTAAACAAGACCTGCACAATGACAAGACCAGTTGGCATGAGTAGGGGAACCTCAGAAGGTTAAACCACTAGATGAAGAACCACAGTAAACTAATGGATGCTGAGAGGAGAACCAGACTTCTCTAAGGATGAGCCCCAATGGGCTATCCAGTCCCACATGGCCAGGCTTAACCACATATTCATATGAGCAACACGAAATGCACTTAGTAGATTATATTACACACACATATAAACATGTACATACATACATACATATATATACCATATGTATATACATATATAACAATAATAATGAAAGAAGAAGCAGTCATGAACTTCAGAGAAAGTGAGAGACAGGGTAGAAGTTAGAAAGGGCAAAAGAGATGAATATATATATATATTATAATATACTATATATTATATATAGTATAAATGTAGGAAATTCTCAAAAATAAATAAAAATATATTTAAAACTAAATAAGGATTCAATGATAAGTTCTAAACAATGAATAAGAAGCAGGGAAGAAAAAACAGAATGTAGAACTGTTGATGGGATGTCCTGGGTAGTCCTATGGGGCACAGTAGCCTTTGCCCTGTTCTCTCTCTCTCTTCTAGATGGCATTATCTAGGGAGAGGTAGTAGTCCTGTGGAGAATCCATGGTGAGAGACTGGGGCCTCTAGCCAACAGATAAGCAGGGAGCCTACTTGGAAGTAGCTCCACAGCTCCAGCTGATATTCTAAATGATCACATATTTCCAAGGCATTTTCAAATGTACTTGAGCTCATAATCTTCCTTATCCTTGATACTCTCTTGTAGAAGTGACCATTGAGTGAACCATGTAACTAGCCCTGATCACCTCTTTCAGCACAGCTCTTCTAGTGTAAAGATAAGGGAGGAGTCAGACTTATCTTGGCTCAACAAAGCTGTTAGAGCAAGAATTCCTGTCCTTTGGTGCACACTACAGCTTCTAATGTGGACATGGATGAAAAAAGCAGTTAAAATATTAACTCCACTCTAAAATAATTTTTGAGTTTTAGAATGTGAGGTCTATGAGCTAAGAGGTGCTGTGGCTCATTTATGAGTTTGTCCTCAAAGTCTTGAAGAGCTCCTGGCACTGGATGGATGCATGCATGCATGCATGCATGCATGGACAGACAGATGAGAGATGGATGGATGGATGATGCATGGATGGATGCATGGATGGATGCGTGCATGCATGGATAGATGCATGGATGGATGCATGCATGGATGCATGGGTGGATGCATGGATGGGTGGATGCATGCATGGACAGACAGATGAGCGATGGATGGATGGATGGGTGGGTGGGTGGGAGGGATAGGTGGGCAGGTAAATGAATGGATGTATGATAGATTATATACCCTGAGTTGTTTAGAGCAATTGCATTTTTATCTTAGGGTTTTGCCAGGGATCTGCAGTCAGGAGAAACTAAAACTTTGTACGCTGATGCCTGAGACAGTGCTGTGCATATCAGAGATGAATTACAAAGATTTGTTCCAGGCCAAGAAAACTTTATACTAAGAAAGCTGAAAATAGGAAAAGAATCTTAAATCTTAACTCGAATGAGAAATCCCTTGTAGCCCATATTACAAGCAGTGCAGAGCCCTGACAACAATAATTGGATACAGAAATTTGTTTTGCAGCCACTGTTTGCCATTCCAGATCCTTCCTGTCTTAGCCCACAGTCACAACTGCCCCCCCTTCCTCCCTGAGGCACTTGGCTGGCTCGAAATCACTATCAAAACAGGTTTTTAAGAAAGTGTCTCACCACTTCATTAGTCTGGATAGTGTTAGCTGTAGAAGAGGAAACTCAACTTATACAGACTTAACACAAAATAAGTCTAACTGCTTCAGGGATAAGGGGAACAGCCCACACTGTCACAGAACAAACTGATAGAGAGGCAGCCGGCTTCAACCCTTAACTTCCAGGAAGATCCAGATGTGGGCCAGCCAGTGCACAAGGAAGGCAGCTTCCATCTCTCCTAACCACGTTCACAGGCACGAGTCCCAGTGACTACCCCAGCACCCAACTTCCCAGCACCAACTCTACCCTACATGAAGAGACCGGGAACTACCCAGATCAGTCAACCTCCCAAGACACAACACTCATTCATAGAAAGGTGTCAGTACTCGATAATAGCTTAAGGTTCCCAAATGTTAGCATAAATCATGACTTTGAGCTGAAAGAGTGATCTGGGTAGAATTTCAGGCATCTGAGAAGACTGTCATGTTTCCCACTCATCTGTTCTTGGAACAGAAATGAGTGCTCACAGACCCTTGACATTAGGCTATTGAAAGAACAAGAAAGAAATATAAGGGGGTTATCCTTTTCAAAGTGGGTGATAAGCAAGTGTGTGATAGTCCACCCTGACCCCAATATAATAGACACAAGTAGATAGCATTGTAAGTTTTAGGCCACCTAAGAAAATGCATTCATGACTTTTCCTTCATTTCCTTTGAGTAAATTTTAATGATCTCCTTCTTTTAATAATTGCTATGTTTCTAACCTCCCAGTGGTTCAAGTGAATTATGATTAGGAGCAGCTAATTATAAGATACAGGAATGACAAAGGAAAAAGATTCACAAATACAATGCATGCAATGAAAGTGGGCCAAAGTCTTCATCAGTACCTTCAGAGGCCCTGTGAGAGGACATGATATGCCGCTGAGCATTGCCAAAGACATGGCTTCTTCCACCTGTGCAGGGCCAGGTACTCTGGTGGCTAGAATATCAGTGGTCAGAGAGCATATGAGTGTTTTTGAGACCTCCCCTTTCTCTGACGTCATTACAACCATCACACTATGGCCACATGGAGACCAAATAGCAAATGGGTAATGAAAGACAGGCTCCAACCGTACACCTCCAGATGGAGGCAAGGCAGCTGCTTAAGCTCTTAATGCTGAGAAGAAAGGAAGTCCACATACTTCCCTTCCAACACTTAACCCTCAGACCAGGGAAGGCAGTACTCATGGTGTCTCAAATAAGTTTGTTCTAAGTATGAATGGGTTATTAATCAATACATTCTTATGGTTTCATAGAAATGCCAATGGAATCAACAGACACAAAGCTGGGGAGACAGGGAGATGGACGTGTGGATTTGGGAAGAGTTGGGGGGGCGTAGAGGGGTAAATAGGACCAAATATATTAAATTCTAAAAGAATTTAATTCTCTTTTAATTCATAAATTAACAAAGGCAGCACAACTCTTCTCTTTCCTGTCGTAATTACTATCTCACAGAGATATACAAGGAGTGAGGTACAGTGTACAGAAGATGACCACACATTTACAAAAGGTTACAAAGTAGCCAGGTGGTACAGGTGGGATTTTTTTTGTCCCCCTCAAATGGAAACTCAACCTAACATCCTAGCCCCAATATTTCAAATTGAGATCACATTTGGAAATTGAAGGGATATTGCAAATATAAATAAGATGAGATCAAATGGAGTGGGATATATCCCTGCCCCAATATGATCTCTGTCCTCACAATAGTGTGGTCACATGAAGGTAGGGATGTGTTGGAAGAACACTATGGCAGGGTTTCTCAACCTTCCTAATGCTGTGACCCTTTAATACAGTTCTTCACGTTACGGTGAACCTTGACCATAAAGTTATTTTCCTTGTTACTTCATGACTGCAATTTGATACTGTTATGAATCTCAATGTAAATATATGATATACAAGGATATCTGATATGAGATCCCTTCGAAAAGGCCATTCAACTCCCAACAGGGTTGCAGCCCACAGGTTGAAAACCATTTCCCTATGGCATTGTCAGTGCAAGACAGGGTTTGGAGGGATCACAGCTCTGCGTCATCCTGCTTTTGGATTTCTAGACCCCAGGACTCTTTGAATTACCCACCATGTGATCCTTTGATGTGGCTATCCTAGGAAATGACACTATGTAAGTGTTACAGCATAGCTGACAGAAGATGATGATGGAAACCCAGCAGGATGTCACACACTCATACCTGTGATGAAGTCGGAAGGGCCTCCCAAAGGGATGCTAAGTGCTCGGGGCCTTGAAACACACATAGGGCTTTTGCCAAGCACCTGAGGGAGTCAGCACATAAAGATCTTCTAGACTGTGCCAAGGACGAGGCCTACTGAGACAATGGCTCTACTTGGCGGAACTGGCCAATTATAGAGCAGTTCATGTGCCCTGAGTTTACTGTATGGAGCTTTCCTGAGTTCCGTGCAGAGGACAATGGCAGTAGACACCTACGTGGGGAGAGGAAGCAAGACGTGGGTGAAGCAACTGGAAAGTAAAGGTAGACTCAGATTATCTTGGCGCCTAGGTGCCATTAAATAGCTATAAGAAGACTAACAGTATGATCCCATCTCACTCTGTGATAGTCTCTGGTGGCAGTGTGCTGAACACTCTTCAAGAATGGACACCAGTTAATACACTGCTCAAACAGATTGTACGGGATGAATCAGTTAATTCGTTGGGTCAAATCAGGAGTGTGGTGGGAAATTGGAATCATTTAGAGATGGGACTGATGTATGGGGTGTGGTCAGGGTTTGAGAGACATGAAAACAGTCAAGACTAGTCAAGGGCTCAGCCACTCACTGGGTCTTTAAATTTGGACAACTTACTTCCCCTCCCTTGTCAGTCTCCTCACCTGTAACTTAGGAAATACTCACAATGTAGGATGGGGAAGACCTGATACACAGAGTGTGTGCTCAGGATAGAGCCCAACACAGATGAAGAGGGCTTTGCTGGTATTGCTACAGCAGCAGCAATGCCTACACAGGGATCCTCTGGCCAGAAAATAAGACTACATGAACACTTCCAAAAACAAGTTTCAGACACATTTCTTATAGTGAGGCCCTGACACACAAGTAGAGAGAAAAGCTACACATGTGAAAATGAATAGGTTGGCCTGAGTTCATGAAGTAACATGAAGGATGGGGGTGAGGAAGATGTCACAGGTACATTCCAGGAGGGATGCGGAAGCAGGGTCATGACGAGGCCAAGGAACTGTGCCACCATCAATGAAGCCTCAGGAGGAAGAGCTATGTCAGCCCAGACATTGACATGGCTGCCTGGCGTGCATCTTCCATTCTTTTGGTAACCTCTAGTGTGTACACACGTGTACACACACACACACACACACACAACAACAACAACAACAACTTTCTTGAAGGAATTGTCTCTTCTCCATGAGATCAGCCTTTGGGACTAAAGTAAAGACACCTTGGTTTCTCCTGGCCACAGGATGGGCACCAACTCCAAACCTGGTCACACAGCCCCTCTTCCCCTTGGAGTCCATCAGTAGGAGGAGGACGGAAAAAGTGAATGAAGCTGGAGTTAACCCACACCAGTACTAGGGCCTAGGGTGAGCTGTGAAGCACTTCCTACCCTAATACCTACTGTATGGCTCAGTGCCTACCCTCTCTGAACAGCGGGCATTCACACAACCCCAGAAAACTCTCTTTGCATTTAAATTAACAAGAGCAGCCAGGAAGGATGGCACACGTCTTTAATCTCTGTACTATGGAGGCAGAGGCAGGTTGATTTCTATGAATTCAAGGCTAGCCTAATCTACATAGAGAGTTCCTGGCAGCCAAGGCTCTATAGTGAGACCCTGTCTCAGAAGACAGACAGACAGACAGACAGACAGACAGACAGGCAGGCAGGCAGGCAGGCAGTGCTTATTATAAGCCACATAGTTTCCTAAAGTCTTAGTATAATCCAAACAATAATGTCCTGGCCACTTAGTTTCAGGCTAGAAACAAGAAACAAGTAAACGCCAGAAACCTGAAAGCTGGCACTGGCTGCACCATAACAAAACGCACAGCCTGTGGTCAGCTGAGGGCATAATGCCAGAGCCAGCTCTCTCGTCTTTCCATTATAGAAACTTGAAGCCTACTTGCATAGCTTGTATTCAGCAGAGTGTGTGGTATGTGATAATAGAAGTTGTGATGTGACCCAGATTTTGTACTTACGCCAATCATTTCAGTAATCCTTTTTTTAGCTTTGTGGACACCTAGAAGGAGCACACTGGGGGAAATGAGTTCTCTCTTCAGAACACAGCTCTACCCTGGGGGATGGGATTCACTAACAGATTTTGCTCATCAGCACCTTACCACTAATGTTAAGAATAAAAGAACCTTCTCAAGTCAGCCCGTCCACCTCTCTGTACCGAGCCCAGTAGTTCCTAGTCGTCTAGTTGAACAACCTAGTTGAATAACTAGGACAAAGCTTCCAACCAGCAGGCCTTCCAGCACGGTTTAGCGTCCAAACCATTCTCGAGTTCAACCTTTTTTACCAGCTCAGATTCCCTGACTCTTTCAAGTTCTCTATCTGTGAGCGTGTCTGCAAGGTTCCCAGTGCTACACCTGAAATAGACAAAGACATTCTTCCCCTTATGGAAAGCTTTGTACCTTTCAAAATGTATTCTCTCCACCAGCCCATACCGAGCACCTCCATGTGTTAGGAACAAATGTAGACATATTGTGACGTCCCTGAGGGACGAGAGTGGTATTCACTGGTGTCCCGTGCCTAGCAGAACACCTGGCATGAAAAGAGTCCCAGAAAGGGTTTTATTGGCAAAAGAATGATTTGCCCTGCTAGCAGCCGTGGCAGAGGAGCTTCTGGTGGAAGAGCCAAGGAAGATGAATGGAGGGCCTAAATGGAGCAGGTCTACAGAGTCAAAATGCCTGGGCCAGAAGCCTAGCTCCACCCTTCAGATGAGGTAATCTTAAATTAATGAGAATGTCCTGGAAGACCTCGGCTTCCTCTGTAGAAAGGGATTAGTAACACCTGTTTCACAACGTTATTGAAAGATTATTAAATGTGTAGATGCATAGAAATCATCTGTACAGCACTCAGCACACAGTATTTAATAACTATGGCTTTTGCATGTAAAAACACTATAATTCCAAAGTCTAGCATGCAAACCCTTTTAACTTATTTCTTATAATTGAATCTATATTCTAATTTTTGAGTCCTATTCTGTCCACTCTGAAAAATAAAACTCAGTTAGATGTTAAATTGTCTACTTTGTCTCTGTCCTCTCTCCATCCCAGCAAGGCCACCTCAGTGACAATGGAAACTGGCCCCCTCCGAATGTAGCTCCCATGCCGTCCCCTGACAGTAGGTGGTGCTCCCTTGAAAGGCTCAGAGGAGCTTTGGAGGCATTGTCACTCTAAGCACGAAGACCACACCACACCCTCCTGAACCAGCTAAAAGGCCCTTTCAGGTCTAGACTGTGTAATTTAGGTGGTCGCTCCTCCATTGGCAAGGAGACACAGGGGTTCTAAATCTGTTGTCATACGGATGAGAAACAGAGATCTCTGGACCTTGCCCCAGCTTTGGCCACTCCAAGCTGTTGGTGGCCACAGCTCCACACCATGCCATGGTGACTACTAAGTTTCTTTCGTGAGGGTTGCCGTGACCTTCAGCTTCCTACTGAATGTCATGCTTGGATCCTTTCCACTCATGCCCCCAGATGAAATGGGTGGAGAGAGCTGTATTTCTATCACTCCGGGTCTAGACTCCTGAAGTCAGGGAATATCGAAGTGGCTGGGGATTCTCATGTTCCTTCTCTTGCTCATCTCCTGTTTTCTGCTCAGAGGGTCTGTATCTACACAGGAGACGTGAAACGGGAGTGAAGAATGACAGAAAAGAACTCACATGCCGCTTGAGCAACCCCCAGTCTGAAAACTGCAAACCTGAAAGGCTCTGAAATTCAGAGGACTTTCAGCTTGAGGGTGCTCAGTCAGTCGTATATTCAAAAAGTCCCCAAACTCAAGGATCCTGAAATCAGAACCATCGGGCCCTGAAGCATTTTGGATGTGGGTTATTTAACCTATGCCAAGAGCTGCTCTGGTAGCCACGCCCACTCCTCCTTTCCTTCAATCTTTCCTCAGCTGCTCTGAGAAGCTAGCTAGGCACCAGAGCATTTTCTGCAATTTTCTTCTGACAACAAACTCCCCGAGGGGCATGGTGGGGTGGGATGTAACTGGCAGATAGGGGTGGTCATGGGAAGGAAGAAAGGAATTCTGATGATGTTGAGGCAAATGCAGAAAAAAAATCACTTGAGCTTTGGATGTTATCCTCATTACCAGAGATACGGTGGAAACGTCACAGAGGCAGAAAAGGCAGCCCCAAGAGAGGTGGGTTCTGGACTTTCAAGGAAAACAGGCACTAGGAGGAGAGAAGACCTTCAGAAGGCAAATCTGCCTGAGGCTATTGCCCATCCCCAAGCCCAGTGTGCCTATGAGTTTGAGGACACATCTGCCTTTATCGCCAGCCTCCTTCATCTAGTTGAGGCTGGGTTGTCCTCAGAGGTGTCTCTTGCTGTTCACTAGCTCCCTCATTGCCACATTCGAGGACTGGGAATTGATTTGCTATTTGTTTTCCATCTACAGATGGCTTCATAAAAGCCATTCTCCTTATTCTGAAAAAGTCCAAGTGGTAGTTAGATCTCCACTAAGATGAAAATTAGGTTATGCAGGTGGCATAAGACAACAGCAGGCTTCAAGAACCATGGCCGAGGGGTGGAACCCGTGTAACCATCCCGTGGCTGGCGGACGGGCAGCTTCTGTGCCTGTACTTCTGAAGATGGACTCCTGCACAGTGTGGTTGTTTAGCTCCAACCCATAGACAGTGGAAGAAAATTCTAAACATAGCGTTTTCAGCTCATCTGTACTTCACTTTGCATCCACGTCCTAAAGAAGGCGTGAGTAAACTTTTTCTATAAGGGGTCAGCTTTGCGAGCCATATGGTGTCTGTTGCAACTACTCAGTTCTGCCAGTGAGCTCTGAAAGCAGCCACAGACAATACGTAAACGAATGAGCGTGGCTGCATTCCAATAAAACTTTATTTATAGACACTGAAACTCGATTTCCATATCATGTTTGTGTGTCATGAAATAATCTTCTTTCAATTCTTTTTCCACCACTTAAAAGTATAAAAATTATTCTTGGCTCTCAAGTCAGACCTGAAGCAGGCAATGGACTGGGGTTGACACAATTTATAGTTTGTTAACCTCTGCCCTAGGCTCACAAATTGGAAATATAAATCTCAGTTCTTACAAACAATTATATTCCAAGTAAAACATTAGGGGAAGCTGTGTTAATCTCCCTCTCATATATATGATATGGGATGAGGAGCTGGAGCTAGTTTACATATTTCCTTATGAATAATATAAATATGTAGGATGAATATCTCAAAACTATAAAGCAAGTAGTCATGTATCACAGCGCAGGTTCAGTCACCATGGACACACACTGCAGTGTCCCATCAGCTCAGGTGGAGCTGGAAAATTCCTCTCAACTAATGATGTAGAAGCCATCCTAATGGCAAGAAGGAAGACATTGTTCAGGTGTTTGTGCTGAGGTTGGTGGACTCAAACCTACTGCTTAGACAGGTCTACCAGAATACAAAATTAATAAAATGAAAATTAATTAATTGCTATATTACTGTGAATAATGCAAAGCAGGAAGACCAAGCTGAACTTCTTAGAACATGGCCCTAGAGGGTCCCCGGAGGCCCGAGAGTGACTGGAGATCTCTGAGATGTGCAGGAACAGAGGACAAAGAAATCATCTAAGACAAGGTACCTCAGGGCAGACAGGACAATCAAGAGCCACACTGTCCCCATCTGCACTGAAAGAGCAGAAATAAAGCCTCAGATTAACCTATTCTTTTGAGAAGAAATGAAAGTTTTCTACATTCACTCATACCTAGAAAAGGGGACTTACCTTAATGTGCTACAATTAAATATTTTCTACATTCAGTGCAAATAAATGCCCAGAAATTCAAATTAAGTCAGTAGTAGCAGTGCTAACGTAACAGTGTAGCACAGTGGCTGAGTAGAGGCAGTGGTAGCAGCCCTGGGATTCAGTGGTACAATGCACTGATAGTCATGGCGGTCACAGTAAGTGGAAGCCGGTATTCCGGGAGTGCTATCTACTTGTCAGACTTTGCTTCAAGCATTTTACATAAAAGTGTCCATTTAATTCTTATAAACAACCCTACAATAGAGGACCATGGGCCTGCTTTAGGGATGAGAATATTTAGGCACATACACAAAACCTACATGCACAAGAAACAATTTAATGAAGACCATAGAGTATACAAATGGGCACATTTATGAACTCAAAAAATAAGAAATGGCTCCCACACAAAATGAGGAAGGTGGGGGCTCCCACGGTCGCCAGCAGTGCTTGTGTTTATTGTGAATCAGGAAAGCAGAGGGTCTCCCCAGCAAGAGGAGCCTTAAGCTAAGACAACCGAGATGATAAGGGGTGCAAGGGCCTGGGAGCCACACCAGGTTGCCATCAACCCACTTTCCCGTGTCAGTTCCCCTATCTTGTCCCAGGGCTTCCCAGTGGACTTATCCACTCTTCTTACAACTTTCAGAGTGAGGTTTCTAGAGCCAGTGTTGTTTCTTGCCATTCTGAGCTACACAAGGCAGGCAATGCTGAAGAGGGAGGCAGCTGATCACATAGGGATGTCGTTGGGTACCTGGCCTGCTGCCACGGGCCTTCTCCCAGCTATTCAGAAGGATAAGGAGGTGTGACTGTGAGTGTGAGGCCACCCTGTGCTACATTGTAAGCTTTAGGCTAGCCTGGAATACAGGGCAAGACTGTGGAGAATGAAAGAAAAGAAGGTAAGTAGGTTGTTAGGTCCAGTTGGGGCAATGGTGTTGAAGAGTACCGAACCCAAAGCTACTCTTAGCCAAGCAGCTGCCCTTGCCCCTACTCCCAGCATGCCATGGTCTATCTCCTTATTAATCTGATACCATGTTATTTGAGTGGTTTTTTTCTTTATGTAAATGCCCTTTGAAAAATGACTTTAAGTTTTTAAAGCATAGTAGTTTCCTCCTTAGCCACAGAGATGATTTTTAGCCTCAATCAGAAAATGAACTAAAGTGATTCTTCAGTGTACTCAGAACCTGGGCTTCCTCTATGACATGAGGAGCTCTGGGCTGAGACCATCATGCCCCCTAGTGGCAGGCTTGCTGTTTCATGAGCCTCCCTCCATCTGAAAGGCGGGTACCCAGCCATCAGTTAAATTATTCCATCTTACAGCCGATGAATTTCAATAAATATACCATCTGTTCACCTTCTGTGTGGGAGTTCAATCATCTCGTTGGCAGCAGTCTTACCCTACAGCAATTACCTATGTCTTTATCACCTCTCATTCAGCTGCGCCAGCCTGCTCTGTACAACCAACGGCTTCTATAGATAGGGCGGTCTCTGAGGCTGGAACGCAGGCAAAACTCTACACTTCATGAAGAGCAGGGCAGGGCAGGAGCTGTGTGGGCAGGAGGTGTGTGGGCAGGAGGGAAAGAGCCTTCAACCTCTGGAAAACTATAGACTCGCCCATGAGGCGGGTGGCAGAGCTGAGCAGACATGGAGTCTGGCTGGCAAGTTTGGGTCTGTCAAAATAACAACCCTGGAAAAGATGAAAGGCCACCAGAGAGAGGAGCCGTGTGCGTGAGTGCAGACAGCACGGCTCTATGGTCAGCCCTGCCACTGACCAGCTGTGTGACTCCGCATGAGCATGTAGCTTCTCTGGGCCTCGGTTTCCCCTTCTGGAAAAGCAAGAGGTTGGAATGGGTGATTCCTGGACTCTTTTAGCTCTGAACTTACAAGACTCTAGGGGGTGGAGAATGGGCACCTGCGCCATAGCCCACGCCCAGATGTAAAGCAAACGTGTGGAGCCTCACTGAATTGCTAAGTAACATGACAGCTAAAGGCAGAAAATGTCCCAGTCATGAAGTGGTTTGCATGCTTTTGGAATTGGGCTCACATTAACGGTCGTTCCTTGCACGGTATAGAAGTAGAAACAAAGGCTCAGGAAAGTTGCTTTCCTAAAAGTTATGCCTAGGAAATGGAAAGACTGAAGCTTCAAGTCCAGGTTGTCAGGAAGGCTGATAACCAAAAGGTTCCTCAAGAAAAAGCAGAGTTTCAGGACTAACTAGATCCAAAGGAAGAATGGAAAATGCTTCAGAGGAAAATCTGTGAGTGTGTTAGTGTGTGTGTGAGTGTGTGTGTGTGAGTGTGTGAGTGTGTGTGAGTGTGTGAGTGTGAGTGTGAGTGTGTGTGAGTGTGTGAGTGTGAGTGTGTGTGAGTGTGTGAGTGTGTGAGTGTGAATGTGTGAGAGTGAGTGTGAGTGTGTGTGAGTGTGAATGTGTGAGTGTGTGTGAGTGAGTGTGTGAGTGTGAGTGTGTGTGTGTGAGTGTGTGTGTGAGTGTGTGAGTGTATGTGTGTGTGTGTGAGTGTGTGTGTGTGTGTCTGTGTGTGTGTGTGTGTGTGTGATACACCCAGAGACACCCGGGTCAGCTCCAGCAGCGTGCTCACCACCATGCATCCCCACCACCTGATTCCATGTGACATGCTTCCCCCAAGTCATGTTCAAGTTCTTCCTGAGTACAGACCACCAACAAAGTTCCCAGGATCCTCTGCAGCTGGATTAGGAGCAAGAGTCTGGGTTCTAGCTAAGAGTCTGTACACAAAAATTCTGCACGCCACCTGAGTGTAAGGAGTGATCTGTTCTCTACTCTTTCCCAGAGATAAGCCTCAAACACTTGGCTACTGAGAGAAACATTGTGGGAAGTGACCCCACCTACACTGAACAATGGAAAAGTGAGAGAGAAAAAGTTATTTTATATTCTACCAAGATTTGGGGTCATTATTATAGCACTGGCAACCAGTAGGCTGACCAATAGGCTCAACGATGGTACCCACCCTGCACCCAATCCTTTCTCTTCTGAAGCCAGCACCTCAACTGCCTTCTACATGGTAACAAACAAAGGCCCCTGCCCTTCCCTCTTCAGCTTCTGGCCGTCAGCATATTTCAGTACCCTATTGGGCCATGTGAAGGGTAATCCTGAGTCTTTTGGACAAAATTATTGTGAAAGAGAAAAAGCCAAGCTGGAGGGGATTCATCTAGAGCTTCAGGGAGGTCATCGTGGGAAGGTCTGCACTAGAGAGCACGCTTAGCATGAACCAAGAGACAGTGAGCGATGAGAAGGCAAGAAGCAGAGCAGAGCCACAGAGGACGCACAGGCAGGAAGAACCGAGGGTGGCCAGGACAGCGAACAGGTGAGAAGGTGAAGGCTAGGAGGAATGGAGGCAGAGGTAGGAATAGGAGGCAGAGGGGCTGGAGGAGCAAAGATGGATGCAGGAAGAGAGGGGCGGGGTGCAGAGAGAAAGGGGTCAGCGAGAAATCACAGGCAGCATGGAAAAAGAGATGGACGGAGGAAGAGACTGGAGGGAGGTGAAGTTGGGGACAGAGTGAAAGAAGACGGGAGAGTGGACTGATGGGAAGTTGAGGGAAGCTAGCAATACAGAAAGAAAGGCCCAGGGAAAGGAAAGGACAGGAGGGAGGGGCCAGCAAGTGACAGCCACATCTGCATCCCCAGGCCCAGCCACCCCGAGTCAGCCTTGCACCTAGACATCTCTGTTAGATAAGATGAGAGACCTTTGCATTTATCCATTTTAATTGGGGTCCTGCCACAAGGCTATGGGCTCAAATCATCCTGTGTGGGTCAACAGGTAGCTGCTGCTCATGGTTCTGAGTCTCCCTCATGTCAAATTCTCAATAGCAGCAGCAAGAAAGAGATGACTCGCTTGGATTTCCTCAGATGTTCTACAAAAGAGAAAAAGAAGTCTCAAAAATATATGGTAGAAACCTGCAAGGGCCAAAACACAAACACAGACCCCTAATGCAGTAGCATGAACTATCTTCTATGAAGCTGAGAATTTTCCATGTTCAGAACAGTTTTGAGTCTTACCCTTTCTGCCTTTGCAAGCTCTCTTCTTAACCTAGCCTGGGCTCATGTGCTCTTGTGTTTTCTAGCTTGATTCATCTCTCTCCCTCTCCACCCCCTTCCTCTCATTCCCTAGCCTTAAAACTTATTTTCTCTTTATCCTCTTCTGATGCAGCCTGCCTTGTCTCTGTGCACAATCATTTAGAATTCCGTAAGTGTCCCAAGAGTCACTACGTCAGCCCCAAAGGGACTCTCAGCAATGCAATGGCAGCTCCTTGGACACATTAGCTGATCCCACAGGCCACCAGCTGAAGCCTACACTGCTCAAAAGTGAGTCAACAGGCAGCTGAAGCTCGTTGCTCTGAGTCTCCCTTGCAATCACATTCTTAATAGCAGCAGCAAGAGACAATTGGCTGGAAACTGAATCGATGCTCAAATCCACAAAAGGGTGTGGGGAGGGGGAGAAGAAAGGGATGGGTGGAGGTTGTATTTGTGTGTGTAAGCACGCACGTGTACAAACACATCAAGTGCGGGAGCAGAAGGTAAATTAAAGGATTCAGTTTTCAAATTCTTACTAGAGAATAAACCATTCTGCCTTGTTCTAGGACCAGAATAAAAATAAAGCGATTAGCGGGATTTTAAAAGGCAAAACCCAAGAAAGCTGTTAGACAAGTGGGGAGGGACAACTCTCCCTCCTTTCATATCAGTGAAAGAGGCTGAACTGGAGTCTGCCCACCAGAGACTTGGGTTGATTTCCCCAGTATATTTCATATCCATTCAACCCAAATGATATGGATGGCATGAGGCACAAAGTCTGTCACAGCAGAACAGACTGGGGCATGCTAATTTCTTCCTCCAGCAGCCAGCATGCCTCCACTCAGGAAGCCAGCCCTCCTCAGTCACTCCCAGCACCGCTGTTCCACGGCCCCAGAGGCTGCTTTCTCTCTGTTCCTCTTATGCATAATTTACTAACTTACACAATCCCTGTCAACGGTGGCCTCCGTTTTTTTTTTTTTTTTTTTTTACATTTCAGTGAAACTCAAGACTCCATGAAAACCTGGATCTATATAAAAGGACATTGTAGACAAAGAGCTGGGAGTTGTTGGTTGTCATTGTTTGCTTGTCTGTCTGTCTGTTTGTTGTTCCCCCCCCCCAAAGAGACAAAAATCGTCATCTGCAGAGGGTTATAATAATAAAAACACCTCTGGACTAGCTTTGGGAACCTCCAACTTCCTTCCAGCACCTTGAACCTTCTACAGGTCCCAAAGGACAAATGTAGCCCCTCCTCCACTTTGGAAAATCAATGAGCTTGAATCCTTGTGCCTCTTGCCAAGCTGTGATGAAAGGTGGGTAACCTGCAAGGGCAGAAGGCACCTTCTAGGGCATTCCTTGTGTCCTGTCCCACATCTATGGCTCTTCATATATCTACCTGTCTCAGACTTCTTATATTCAGGGTGCCTAGCCTCCCTCTACCCTGCACAGGTAACTACTCAGAACCCAAAGCCCAGCCTTTCTCACCCTCTTTTTTTCTACCAGAAGCACCCAGTCTCAGGACACCTGAAATCAAGGGGGTGTAGGGAGCGAGGCTAGTTCAGACTTGAGCAATGATCCACCTCCTCCTGCTCTTTCTTCACTTGAAGGTCACACTCATTCATTAGTGGCTTGTCTGAGTTATACATTCCAGGTGGCTGGGACAGACTGACTCTTTTGTCCAAACCCTTGGTGAGGCTCCTGAGTCCTCTGGTGACTAGGTCTGTCCCGGTTGGAGGTGAAAGGATTAAAAGAGGTTGAGGCTTTGGACTGTGAGTGGTTGAGTATGTTTGCCCTGTCAAGTTCTAAGTCATTATTTATTGAATACTAAACGGCTATATTCTAATGGATTCTGCCAGACTCTCAGTTAGTCTCCTGTAATCTCACAAATAACTGTAACAGTATAAAGCCGCTATCCACCACATACATTACAGAAACAAACTCAGTCCTCACCCTTATACATTTTAAAGATTTACTTTATTTTTATTTAGGTATTAATTGTGTGTGTGTCTGTCTGTCTGTCTGTGTGAGTAATCAGAGGCCAGAAGAGGGTGTTGGGCCCCCTGCAGTTACAGACAGTTGTGAGCCAGCCAACATAGGTTCTGGGAACCAAACCTAAGTCCTCTTCAAGAACAGCAAATGTTCTTAACTGGTGACTGTTTCTCCAGACCCAGCCCATTTTACAGATAAACAAACGGAACCATGGTTAAGTGACCTTACTCACCCTCGAGCCTACAGTAAAGAACTAGTCAAGTCATTAAGCCAAATGTCTGGTTCAAGAGTCCACAGTCTTACTCTCCATATCACTACCCCCTCCCTGTGCCCACTTACAATTGTGTGATCCCTTGCACATGTTAGACAGAAAAGAAAACGTCAATGACAGCTTCTATCGCAGCTGCACCTAAGAAGGAAAACAAAGTAGGTGTGACCCAGTCAGGTGAATCAGTGCAGAGTGTCTTGCCCAAATTTTCCACAAGAGAAATCATTCCATTATGTTTATGGCCCTATGTCAAATGAGGATAATCTGGCTTTCTTGCCTTCTGGGTTTGAGTGGGCCCAAGAGGGTGAAATCTGCTGGAGACTTTTCAGTGTTGTACAGAGCCACCAATCACATCAATTGATTTTTCTGCCCTACAAACAGTGGGAAGAGTGACTTCATCCCAATCACTATAACAGATCTTGACACTGCATGAACAAAGCTCCTGCACTCCAGAAAAGCAATTATTTTCTACAGAAAATAAAACATTAAAAAAAAAAAGGCCAGTCAACTTCTTAGACATAATCCATCTATTCATCTTAACATTTCACTCCTGCTAATTCTGAAAGCAGGACAATAATCACACCTTGTTACTCTCAGACATAAGGAACAGTGCACATAATCAAAAACCAGACAACTTTGAACTTTGTCCTTCAGCTGGTCAGGTCTTCCTGTAAGCAACTCTGTAGGCATCAGCCAGTGGAGACCAGGAGCTACTTGTCACTTTAATGCTTGTATTTAGTTTCCATCTTGTTATCACTGACTGAAGAGCAGAGTCCTTGGGTGATGACAGAACGCACTGAAATCTATGTGTAAGAAA
The DNA here is from genome assembly GCA_028551405.1 of Uromys caudimaculatus. Lineage (NCBI taxonomy): Eukaryota > Metazoa > Chordata > Mammalia > Rodentia > Muridae > Uromys > Uromys caudimaculatus. The sequence goes on along the minus strand of CM052705.1, from coordinate 78,771,108 downwards.
GGATGTTAGGCAGTGTTGGGTTGACTTAGCTCTGGGGAGGGGGCCGTTCAGGTACACGTGCACACATGTGAGTCTGGAGGCCGAAGAATGACCTTGGGTTATCCCTTACCTTGCTTAGTTTGCTTTTCTTTTCTTTCTTAAAAAAAAAAAAAAAAAAAAAAAAACAAGATTTCTCATTAGCCTAGAGTTTACCAAGTAGGCTAGGCTGGCTAGCCAAGAAGCCCCAGGAAACTGCCTGTCTCTGCTTTCCCAGCAGTGAAATTATAAGAAAATGCCCTCAGCCCTGATCTTGGCAGTGGTGATGTCTGTGGTAGTGGTGAGTTTTGTTTGGTTTAATGTGAGTACTGGGAAGTCAAACTCAGTCCTCATGATAACACAGCAAACACTTTGCAACGGGTGCTATCCCCCCAGTCAAAGAATTTGACTTTGCATCATTTGTAAGCCATCTTTAACATTAACAAAGGGATCCTCAAGAGTTTTCTTTTTAATGTCTTTTACAAGACCTTAGACCTTAGAGTGATGAATTGCAAGGTAGGTCATTGTCTCACATAATTAGGCATGGTTATGCACCTTCTGATGATGGAGGTTATTTCTGGAAGTCTTCAGATTTCAGTATGAAGACAAAGGTGACAGCCAGACAAGGTTGTACATGCCTTTCGCGTTCCTTAAATCTCAGCAGAAGCAGCCAGATCTTTATGAGTTCAAGGTTAGCCTGATCTATATAGCAAATTCCAGGCCAACCTGAGCTACATAGTGAGGTCCTGGAGAGAGGGGGGGGGAGGGAGAGGGAGAGGAAGAGGGAGAGGGAGAGGGAGAGGGAGAGGGAGAGGGAGAGGGAGAGGGAGAGGGAGAGGGAGAGGGAGAGGGAGAGGGAGAGGGAGGAAGGAAGAGAAAGAAAAGAGAAGAGGAAGGAGAGAAAAGAAAATGTAAGAGCAGAGAGAGGAAGGTAGCCTTGTGGGTCAGTGGGTATGGCAGGAACAGTGGTTGTAGTGAAAGCCATAGGACATTTTGCAGATTTAGAAAAATGGCGTTCTTCCAATGGTTCCACAGTCCTGCTACCATATTGCTGCATTGCTGCATTGCTGTGTTGCAAGTCTATTTTATAATTGGGAAATGCTGTATGGGATTGCATCTCCTATAATATAATGCACTGGTTAACTGACGGTCAACTTAACAGGGTTGAGGATCGACTAGGAGACGAACCTCCAGCAGAGTTACTAGGCTGAGTTATTTGAGATGGAAAGTCCCGTCCTCAAGGTTGGTACCCCCATTACATGGGCTAGAACCCAGATTAAATACAACCCGAAAAGTAGCTAAGAACCAGTTTTCATCTCCCTCCACTGCCTGACCATGGGACCAGCTGCCTCACATTCCTGCCGCCGTGCCTTTCTCACCATGACGGACCATAGCTCACACTGGGAGCCCGAGTGCGCCCTTTCCTCCTGGTGTTACTTTTCCTACCTAGATGCTTTGTCATAGCAACAAGAAAAGTAACTAGTACAGAAGGCCTTTTAGTTCAGTTTGCATTTTGAAAAGCACCTACCTGACTGACGGAGCATTCAGACTGGCTCAGAAACAAAAGGGTTCCGACGGTGTTGCAGTCATTTAATGAGATGGCTTAGCAGAATGAAAACAGAGAGGTCAGTGGGTGATTTGGAAAAGGCTGGGCAATAGTGTGACTAAGTATTAGTGAGAGAATTGACTGAGAAAGAATCCTGAGTGGAGTTTCTGTCTTAATGGAGAGTGCCAGGATACACTGAGAGAAGGAACACTGGTGGAGTGGGAGGTGTGCAGAGTAAGGTGAACTTTCAACGGCAGGCAGCTCAGGGACAAAGTGATTAAATGTCCATCACTATCCACAAGACTTCTCCATCTCTTATCCACTGGTCACTCTATGTGCACTCTATATGCTGGGAACATGAAGACAAAAACATGAGTAACTTAGACTTTACGTACAAAAGAGGACAATAAACCAGAAATCAAACAGACAGAAGACTGAAGATCATGGAGATGAGGCATTTAAAAGTTGGCCAGGACCAGTTTCATCAAAGATACCAGTGCATGGAGAAAACAGTTGGTGGACAGTTTTGGACAATCAAGAATAAAAGGAGATTGTCCTATGGAATTTGGTTGCATATGGAACCCATAAAATTGATCAGAAAAACTGGTGTACTCAGAACTAGTTACTTATAATTGCATCAGGCTGACAAGCATAAGCTATCACTGAACTGGACGTGTGCATGGTTATCTATGGAGGAACTGGAAGACAACAAATAAAAACAGCCTTTGATGATGAGGACAAAGATATCTCATCTGCAGATAGAAGCAAAAATTGGAGTACAGATAAAAATATAAGAGGGTCATCAGAGTTGATGATGGGTATTTGGCCGCCTTGCTACTTTTATTTTTTGCAATAAATTTTGAGGTTGTGTCATCGGTAGAGGCCGAGGAACTGGGGTGAGAGAAGACAGTGTAATTGCTCTGCAAAGGAATAAATACACTGGGGGGGGGGAGGGTAATAAGATTCCAGGGACTGGTTTCATGTCATGAATTTAGAGATGAATGAATGCACATGGATTTTACATGTGTAATATTTAGCTCCTCAGGTACTTATGATGTGAGTCTAAACTAAAAAGAAAAAGGGTGAGATATGAAAACAAGAGAATGTGGTGGATGAACTGGTGATAAGACTACAGAGGACGACACCGGAAAGACTGTCAGACCACGGGGAGGACAACACCGGGAGGACTGTCAGACCACGGGGAGGACAACACTGGGAGGACGGTAGACCACGGGGAGGACTGTCAGACCACGGGGAGGACAACACTGGGAGGACTGTCAGACCACGGGGAGGACAACACCGGGAGGACGGTAAACCAAGGCTCTTTAAACCAAGGATACCACAGTCTCAGTGCCATTTACTGGTGGCAAAAGGACCATTGCGTAGGGTCACAAAATTATAGTTCATTTAATGTTTGTTTGGGGGTTTGAGAAAAGGTCTTACTATACAGCCCTCAACAGCCTGGATCTTATGTAGACCAGGCTAGCCTCAAACTCCCAGAGATCCACCTGTCTCTGCCTCCCGAGTACTGGGATCATGTGTAGCACCAAGCTGACCACACGTGAGCTGAGACTGATAACACAATAGAAGCACGAGACAGTGGTGAGAGAGACACTTGTCAAGATCTCAAGATTGTCAGGAGCACAAAAGTGAAGGCAGAGCAAGAGTGCATGGCACATCACCGAAAGGGAAGGGACCTGCAAGGGAAGAGAGGCAGCTACAACCTCTCCTCTCCTCATTTTATTAACTTGGAAGTCAAGTACAGGAGAGAAACGGCATGTCTCTCTTTTTGTGTTTTGATTAGGAAAGATAATAATAAAGTTGTTCTGGGTGCTGAGGAAGTATTCTAAAACCGAGAGCTAGCCAGCATCTTCCCTGAACACTCAGAACAGGAGACATTGACTCACAGGAAGGAACCAAAGCAAGAGCCGGAAGAATGGCTGAGGGTGGAGCTCAGGAGCTGGTTTAGCATGAACAAAGCCCAGAGTCCAATCCCCACGAAAGCATGAACCAGATGTGGGGACAGAACAATCAAAAGTTCAGGGTCATTCTCACATACATAGCAAATTCAGAACCAGCCAGAGATACATGCAACTCTTTCAGTTGACGGAGAGCGAGAGAGAAGCCAGAAATGGTGAGGTACCTGGTGCTGATTGGGAAACTACTTGTAGCTTTTGGTGGTGGCCCCAAGTGAGGTCTGGGGGCTTGGAGCCAGCATTTGAAACATTGTAACTAAGCATTATACAGTACCTATACCTGCTGCATAGATACAGCCTCTACACAAGACCTCTAAATAGCTCCTGGATGCCACTATGAGCTCCTCCTGCCTGGTCGCTCTGTGCCTCCCATTAAAGGACAGCTAAAAATCATTCTAGTGACACTTTTGACTCATCCTCGTCCATACCACCAGAAAAGGGAGAGTTACGGATTTATTTGGGATTTCAGGCTGATATGAAGGTAGGCAATGCAGGGAGGGGCAAAGGAAAGACTGGAGAAGAAAATGGCTTTTTTTTTTTTTTTGATACTTTATTTACATTTCAAATGTTTTCCCCTTTCAAGATCTCCCCTTTGAAAACCCCCTATCCTATCCCCCTCCCCCTGCCTCTATGAGGGTATTCCACCACCCACCCACTCACTTCTGTCTTCCCTCCCTGGCACTGGGGCCTCTAACACCCTCAGGCCCAAGGGCCTCTCCTCCCCCTGATGGCCAACAAGGCCCCCCTCTGCCACGTATGTGGTCCAAGCCATGGGTCCCTCCATTCTTTGGTTGGTGGTCCAGTCTCTGGGAGCATGGGGGGGGGAGGGCTGACCAGTTGCCCCCTCCCCATGGGGCTGCAAACTCCCTCAGTTCCTTCAGTACCTTCTCCAACTCCTCCATCTGGGACCCCACACTCAGTCCAACAGTTGCTGTGAATTGAATCATGGATGTTCTGAACTTTTGGGCTAATATCCACTTATCAGTGAGTACATACCGTGTTTGTTCTTTTGTGACTGAGTTACCTCACTCAGGATGATATTTTCAAGTTCCATCCACTTGGCTGTGAATTTCATAAAGTCATTGTTTTTAATAGCTGAGTAGTACTCCATTGTGTAAATGTACCACATTTTCTGTATCCATTCCTCTTTTGAAGGACATCTGGGTTGTTTCCAGCTTCTGGCTATTATAAATATGGCTGCTATGAACATAGTGGAGCATGTGTCCTTATTACATGTTGGAGCATCTTCTAGGTATATGCCCAGGAGTGGTATAGCTGGATCCTCAGGTAGTATTATGTCCAATTTTCTGAGGATCTGTCAAACTGATTTC
>CM052705.1:78729409-78765740 GCA_028551405.1 Uromys caudimaculatus | reverse complement strand
CACAGCCCCTGCACACTGTAGTAACACACAGCCCCTGCACACTGTAGTAACACACAGCCCCTGCACACTGTAGTATAATACACAGCCCCTGCACACTGCAGTCAACTCACTGAAGCTTTCTAGTGTCTTCTCATTGAAAACCATGAGGAGAACTGAGTGTTGTCCATATCTTCCATGAGTTTGCTCAGGCCTAGTTTCCTCATGCTAGGGTCTTTATGTCTGGAAAGTTCTGCATTTATCACTCTGTCTAGTAAGAAATACCCAGAGATTGGGGCTCTCCCTGCCAGCTCCAATCATCTAGCTATCCTCTAGATATTTCTAGTTTCTGACCAAAACACAAAGCCTCAGTTCTCCCTCTTAGTACTCTCTTTGGGGGAAATATTCTGAAGAAATCTGAACAACCCCAAACCCATCCTTGGACCACCAGCTGCAGAATACTGGCTTCCTATGGAGAAGGGCAAGTACCCACTCTCAACAGAAATGAGGGTACCTGTGAACTTCACATCAAATGCCCCCAGCTGGACTTGGGGAGAAATGAAAAAATAGAACTGGTATTTTAAGCTCTAACTACATGGGAACTTGTAAACCTTCCAGGAAGGCCAGGTTCCACCTCAGACTTGTTGAATCAGTATTTTCAGGGGCCAGAAGGAAGCGGAGACATGTATTGGGTGTGGCTTTTTCAAAGTTCCCAAATAGGTTCATATTCATAGCTAAGGCTACAGACCACATTCCTTCCTTAGTGCAAGAAAGGAGGTTCCCTGGGTTTCCAAAAGGTGTGTTTCTGCCTCTCTCCTTAACTCTCGATCTAGCTGTGGAACCCTGACAGTGTGTAATGAGAGCCTTCCCCCTTTATGGGGTTGAGGAAGTTAACGGTCAGCTATCACACACCATCCAGACAGGCTCACATGGCCGCCTTGTCAAGGAAGATCAATGGCCAGCTCCTGAAGATCAATTATCACTACCTTCCTGCTCTCAAGTTAATTCGGCTGTTTTGGACTGGAATGGTTCTGAGACACTGCATCCAGAGCATGTCACTGCTGTGCAGGAAGGAGGTGGGACATCTAACCATGAAAAGATCCTCTGCAAGCCAGAAGCCCAGGAGCAAAGAGGGCCCGCTTCAGCTCTGTTTGTACAACGCACAGGTGAGCTCTAACAGTCAGTGACCTGGTTTCTCCTGTGGCAGAAGCCTATGGCATTGCTGTTCCTAAGCAACAGGCAGCTAGCTGCCTTTTCCCCATTGCTGCCCAGGCAGGGACCACTCACCTCACTATGTCTTTCATAGCTCAGCCCATTTCCTATCTACCTGCAGGGCAGAGCTTGAAATGGGTGGTCTCCTCTTCCCACACAGCCAGCAACTTCCTGAAGTCCAGTTCCTTTTGGGGACAAGGAAAGGCACATAATTCAGAGCGACATCTGTCATCCAAAAGTAACCACATATGTGGCAGAGGAGGGCCTTGTTGGCTTCAGGGGGAGGAGAGGCCCCAGTAAAGGGGAATGTCAAGGTGGGAATACGGGAATGGGTGGGTGGGTGGGTGGGAGGTGGAATTCCCTCATAGAGGTGGGGAAGGGGGAGGAGATAGGTGGTTTCCAAAGAGGAGACCTAGAAAGGGGGAAACATTGGAAATGTAAATAAAGTACCAAAAAATAAATAATAAATAAAATAAAATAAATTTTTTAAAAAAATTTTAAAAAAGTAACAAGCTGCAATGCTGCCTTTACCCAGCAGTTAGCAAACAAATGGAGTCTCTTCAAAGAGGCACACCTGTTCTTCCATGTTCTCTGGGTTCAGACATGACATGGAACATGCAGAGTTTGTCTTCTGCTTTGTGTCTCATCTACAATGAGGCAACAACCCCCGAGTCTCACTTCAGAATAGAAGCCAAAGTGTGTGTTCCACAGGAGAGTGCCCAGCAGTCTGAAATCTGTTGGCTCTATTACATGGTCAGAACTCTATTAAACATGGCCCTCATGTACACAGCGAACATGGAAAACTATATGTTTCTGAGTGCATGCTAGGGATCTTTGCAATAAAGTTTCTCCCGCTTTAGTGAAACCTCATAGTGTAAGTACTTATGATTTACATGGACACTAGCATGCTCGTGTGTGCGCAGGTGCATGGGAGAGCACGTGATGGGTATGGAAGACAAAATCAACCTCAGATGTTCCTCGGGAGCTGTCCATGGTGCCCATGCCCCACCCCCACACCTCATTCACGGTCTCTCACTGGGACCCAAGGCTGGCTCTCCAATTAGGTGAGCTCAATAGGCTAGGGAGTCCTGGGAATCGATTTGTCTGTGCCTCTGTAGCACTGGGTTACAAACGCATAACTACCACACCCTGCTTTTATGTGAATGTTGGGAATCAAACTCAGGTCCCCATGCTTCACAGCATGCACCTAGCTCAGGAAGCTATCCCAGGCCCAAATTAGCACTCTTCATGAAAAAAAAATCCTGCAGAATGAATTCTATTTCCCCATTGTCGAACCATCATAGAATTAGAAAGGTGTCCTATTGAAATAAAAGTCCCAAAGAAATTAAACACATGCCCACATGCATGTATACACACACAGAGAGACAATTCTATCAAGTATCCACCTGCATCTGAAATCTCTTCCTGTGTTTGAGGAACTCCTCAGCTTAAAGGGGCAGTGCCTTTGGACCACAATGACTGAAAATGTCAGACTTACCTTCCCAGCCAGACAAAGCACCAGGATGTAGGCAGCTAAATAGAGGGACTTACTCAAGAACAGAGAGCTTACCAGCACTCCTTTTTTGGAAGCAAGGATGGTGCAAAGGCTGGTGTTGGCATGCATTTTTGGCAGCATGCACTGTTTAATACCAATGGTACAAGGAAGCAAGATGAAGCTTCTAGAACTCTGCAGCAACCGGAGTACCAGCTCAGCCAGGAGAGAGTTGTAGCCTTGGACCCTGACCATGGTTTCATTGCTACCATCTGACTCTTCAACCTTCCATGGAGATTTGCAACCAAGCAACAAATGTGTGTGTGTGTGTGTGTGTGTGTGTGTGTGTATGTGTGTGTGTGTCTCCACATGCATACTCAAGGAGACCAGAAGAAAGCATCAGATCTTCTAGAATTGCAGTTACAGACAATTGGAGCTGCCCAACATGGATGCTGAGGACCCAACTCTGATCCTCTGCAAAAGCAGCCAGGACTCTTAACATGGTGGCTCCCAACCTTCCTAGAGCTGCAGACTTTAATGCAGTTCCTCACATCGTGGTGATCCCCAGCCATAAGATTATTTCTTTGCTACTGCATAACTGTAATTTTCCTTCTGGTCTGAATCATAGTCTAAATATCTGATACGCAGGATACCTGATATGGAACACCTGTGAAAGGATCATGTGACCCGAAAGAGGTCACAACCTACAGGCTGAGAACCAGTCTCAGCAGCTGAGCCTTCGCTCTCCAGCCTCTAGGCAGCATGCTTTTAAACAACTACTGCTTCCAGTAATCAGCCTTTATTTGGTTTTATTGCTACAAACAAAACCTCTAAGTCAGACCTTTTAAAGTTTTTCCTAAGGCTGGAGAGATGAGGGTGTGAGTTCAATTGCCAACATCCACATGGCTGCCACAACTGTCTATAACTCCAGTGCCAGGGGTCTGATGCCCTCTTCTGGCAGCAGGTATGCCCATGGTGTACAGACACACATCCAAAGCAGTCAGAACACCGATACACATAAAATGATTAAAAATTCTTTAAGTTTTTCATGATTTTACCACATGAAGATCAATCATGAGTTTGAAGTTTTTTATTATCTTTCCCATCTTTCCAGACTTTTTCCTAGTCCTTGAATGTTTGCTCATTATTTCTCTTATTACTAATCTGCAGAAATGTCTCTAATTTCTGAAGTCCCTCATTCCTCATTTGGAACTAGAAATGTAACCAAAATCAAGAAGAGACAAGTCTCAGGAAGAAGATACAAATTGGCCATGCTCTCTTGCAGGACTGGTCCAAGAGTGAAACATTCTATCTGCTCATTGAAGCCATCCCTGGCCGTGAGCACTGCAGACAGCCCTCACCTCACCATCGGAGGTAGCTCATCTCAGATTTCCACTTGCTTAGAGATCTCCACAGTGGTACCTGGAGACCTGGGCGGGACAAGTCTGAGGCACTCCCAAGTGATACCAATGCTGTTTTGGCTTCAACAGTAAGATTGCTCTTAAGTCCCAGAGTAAAACTGCCCCCAGGGCTGGATTAAATAAGCATATAAATAAGTAAACGGAAGTCAGTGTGCTTTCCATTTTCGGAAGTTTGTCCACTTTGCTGTTTCTTTTAATTTTATGTCTAGAATAAGTAGACTTTATAGTTTGGTTTTGGTAAGAATTTTTGTTGTTGTGTTATTGTTGTTGTTGTTGTTGTTGTTAGCGTTTTTCCCTTGAGAAGGGTCTCACCATGTAGATCAGGCTGGCCTTGACCTCACTATGTAGGCCAGGCTGTCCTCAAACCCATAGAGGTCCACCTCCCTGCCTCCACAGTACTGGAATTACAGGCAGTAATCTAGACCAGTGTTGTTGTTGTTGTTGTTGTTGTTGTTGTTTGTTCTTGTTGTTTTACTGTTTGAGGACCGTTTTTTTTTTGAGGCTGTCTTCTTTTCTTGTTTCTTTTAGACCAGGTCTCCTGTACCCCACAATGGCTAGTCACTCTGCAGCTGAGGATGGTCTTGAACCCCTGTTCCTCCATCTTCAAGGGCTGGGATGACAGACATGGTGCTGAGGCTTACATCTAGGGCTTCACGCTAAGAAAGCACTCTCATCAAGTGATCTACACCCCCAGCTTCTAGAATAGCGCACTTTAAAATGACAATAGATTCCATCATGTGGTCATGCCTGTATGCATTATGTGTAAAGTATTAAAACATATAAACACAGTTGTGTCTTACCTCAGTGGTTAAGCGACTGCTAGATTCAACAGTCGATGTAACACATTAGATTTTCGGCTGGATATTGTAGACTATCCACTAATGCTATTTCATAGCCCTGAAGAGTCTCAACTGTACATTAAAAGCATAAGGATCCATCTGTGAAGCACAATAACACCAAGGTCTAAAGATGTAAAGACACAAAGCAGCCATGTTTTCTGCCTCCCCTTATGTAGAAGCGCATTTTCTATGTTTCCGCCCTTCCCCCCCCCTTACACACTTAATGCTTTCCATGGCAACAGCTCTAAAAAGGAAAAGCCTATTTCTTGTCAAAATGAGTAAAATAGTCTTGCAACACGCTGTGCAATTAGAGCTCACGCACACCCTCCTCCTCAGCCCCCACACACCACTTAAGCAGCTTTTACCCCCAAAATTGCCCATCGTATTTTTCTGAACACTAACCAGAGTGATTTCTGAAGGCATTGTGTATTTATAATAGCACCTGCCCCTCACTAGCCATGGCCAGACTTCCCCAATGCATAAGAAATGTGCCCACCCCTTTTCCCACACTCTTGAGATGGCTCCCACCAGTCTACGATTTCTTAGAAGGCCACAGGTTAGAGAAAGCACTTACTCTCACCTCTCCTGTCTTCTATCATGATAGATACCCTGCATTGATTCTCAAGATACTGAATAAATAACTCATTTATTGGGGACATTTTTAGGATTACTATAGGTCACCCCAGGAAAAAAAGTATGGAAGAGCTGGTTTGGTTTGTTTGTTTGTTTTTGTTCTTGTTCTTGTCTTGAGAAGAATCAGGAAACGGTAGGGCAGACTCAGCAAAGAGCGGGAACTTTCCATGGTACTGTGAAGGCATTAAACTGTCTTACACTGAAGTGAAAAAAAAATTTAATTAAAGAATTTTTAATTAAAAAATGTATCAAAATTAGATAGGCTAGGTTTGTTTCCTAGCCAGTATTCTAAACAATGTGTCAAGTCATCTAACCAAGGTGTGGTGAGTAAGTCAATGGTAGCCCAAGCCCTGGGAAGAAGCTTACAGGAGAAAGAAGGAAGGAGAAAAGTACTAACTGGAAGCAGAAAGCCAGCACCAGTGGAAGGGAGGCTGGAGCTGATCCATCCTCTGGATCCCATTTTATTCTCAACAGCTCTGTTATTTTTGTTTTCTTGAGAATAAATACAAAGAATCCTAACAGACACAATGAAGAGCTGGCTTCTAGGATCCAGTCCATTTCAGATCATCTAGTGGAGGGAGATCTCTCACAGAGTTCCTCTTGAAATGCTGGGCTGGGTCTAGCAGCCTTTCTCTTTTGTTTAGGGAAAGATGTACACACTTACAGCCAATGGCTGACCAGTTTGCAGCAGCCCAATATTAAGGCCCAAGCAAGATCACACATGCTGAAAGCTTATTGACTTTACAGCTCATAACTTAACTTTTCCCAGGAGAGATCCATCTGTGGTCAAAGGGTTAGCCCACCAATTCTCAGCGAAAACATGGAGCCCTATTAAAATGATTCCCTTTGATGAAAAAAAAAAAAAAAAAAAAAAAAACACAGATAAAGCTAATTAATTTGTCAGTGGATATACTGTATCTGTTTGTGTTTTACTGTGGTTCTTTTCCTCACACGACCCCAAGGCAGATTCTGTGAACACTGTTGCTTCCAGAAAAGTCCAGGAAAGCATTTTTACTATACTACAAGCTGTTTATGCAAAATTAAACTCGGTCTTTGGAGCTCCAAAGAAGAAAGAGCTAATGCCTAGCCATGAAAGAGAAGAAAACAAAAGGCTCTGAGCTGTGGTGAAGGCAGTTCACCCCGAAGCCTGTGCTTTCCAAAGCTCAGAACAAAATCTAACCGGAGTTCCCAATGGGGCTCACCCCTGGTCTCAGCTGCCTGCTGCTCATTCTTCTCCTCAGATTAAATACTGAGCAAGGCCTCATCCCGAACACTTAATGAGAATCCTAACAGACACAATGAAGAGCTGAATCTTCTGGAATGTGGATAATTTGGGATGAACAAATGCAGGGAAATCTCTGACCTGAGTTTCAGATTGAAACTCATGTTCAAATTGTCTATATTAAGAATTTTTTAAATCTTTGCAAGACAGTTTTTAATACTTTTTTAAATCAACTATTCATTCTTAGACCTCTAAATAATGGGTGGCATTGTGACATTTTCCTTTATATCTGTGCTCTGCTCCCTTCCCTTCCACCGCCTCGTTCACCTCCTGCCAGCTCCCGGCCCCCTCACTCCCTTCCTCTCCTCTCCTTTCTAGTTCCATGTCATGTATGTGCATTTAAATCTAGATTCCTTATGTAAGAGAACACATAATCTTTGTGTTTCTTTTCTTCCTCACTATCCTCTCTATTAAGTCCTTCCACCTCCTACATGTCATAGATGGGAGACAGTAGACAGTGGGTGATAGAGAGATAGAAGATAGATAGACAGACAGACAGATAGATGATAGATAGATACATAGATAGATAGATAGATAGATAGATAGATAGATAGATAGATAGATAGATAGAAGATAGATAGATAGATGATAGAGAGGGAGAGAGATTCCACATACAAGAGAAAATGTGATTTCCCCTTTGTTTTATTTCACTTACATGATGGTTTCTGGCTCTACCCATTTAGAAGACAGCTACCATATAAAGGCATATTGTGGGGGGGAACTAATTAAAGCGGAGCTCAATAGGCAGGGGATTGACACATTTGGGGAAATGCTGCAGTTGGCAGCCCTCCACCGCTCTCTGAATTGCCCCATTAATTCATTTACCTACTAACAAGGTAAACTTTACTTTTTGGGCTTTCGGTGCTGCCTTCCCAATTCTGAGACAAATGTTTCTTACAGACATTTACTCTCAGGGAAAGCCACACAATAGATGGATAAAAAAGACTGAAGATGGACAGTGGAAGATTACATAGCAACATAAACATATTTAATGCCACTGAATTGTAGCCATATGATGGTTAAAATGTAAATGTTATATACATTTTACTACAATAAGAAATAACTGTGGGTAGAAACATATTGTGTTAATGGTAAAATAACCTATGCATCCAAAAATAAGAGAAGAATTTATGACTGTGCGTTTAGGTATTCATCATGCATCAAATGAATGCTATAAAACAATGCAATAAATATTCACCATTGGATTAAAATCAGCATATTAGACTGCATATGTAGTGCAAATCAACTACTAACAAAGACTACTACTTACTAAACAGTTTCCATATTTTTATGGAAACATAAACTTACTAAACAATTTCCATATTTCAACCCCTGCACCATGCTGCTGGGAGGTTCAGCCATCATTCATATATTTTAGGGCAAAAAAAAAAAAAAAAAAAAGAACAACTTAACTTTCCCAATATTAAAAAAGCTTAAAAATAGAACACTGATAATAAAGCATAGGACCAAACAACAACAAAGTCTCATTCCACCAACAGTAGCGCCTGAAATCTTCATAGAAACTATGGGCCCACATCAAAATACTACAAATGCTCTCATCCATGGGATCCAGCTAACCATTCCTGGGCATTCACCTCGCGCTCTTTGTAGCACTAGTCACCAGCAATGGAACCAAGCCTAGATGTCCATCAATAAATAAATGGATAGATAAAATGAATATACACACAAAAATAGTTAGATTTAATCACCAAAAAAATTAAATTGCCATTTGGTAGAAAATGGATAGAACTAAAAATAATGTTAAATTAAATCAAACACAAAAAGACAAATATCACATGTCTTCTCTCATATGTAGAATTTACACACATATGTGCACACACATGCACACACACACACACACACACACACGCACACGCACACGCACACATGTGCCATGCAGCTGGCTACATGCCAGTAGAGTCCCAGAGGAGTAGAGTGTGGAAGAATATTAAAATAAGCAAAAGTCAACCAAAAAAAAAAAAAAAAGGAGCTGGGCATGGGAGTACACACGTTAATTCCAGCACTGAGAAGGTAGGGGGCAAATGAATTTCTGAGTCTGGTCTACAGAGCCAGGAAAGTCAGGGCTACCCAGATAAACCCTTTCTCAAAAAAGGAGGAAGAGGATAACCATGAAGAAGAAGAGGAGAAGAAAGAGGAGAAGAATGAGGAGAGTGAGAAGAAAAGGAGGATGAAGAAAAGGAAGCGAAGAAGGAAGAGGAGGGTGAGCTCAACAAACCCCAAACAAATATCTATCACTGGCAAGTTACTAGGAAAATAATGATAAATAGTAAGAAAAAAAAAAAAAAAAAAAAAAAAAAAAAAAAACCTAAAATGCAGCAAGAAAGGGGAAATGCTACAGTACATACGAAAAAACAAAGAACAGCACAGGTCCCGTCCAAAGCAACACAAGCCAGGAGATAGTGCAATCGCATCTTTGAAACAATAAACAAAAATGGCAAACTAGCATGGATTCAAGATGGCAGCCACTGCCCACGCCCATGGAGGCTTCCAGGGGAGGGGCATCAGTGGAAGGGGAGACTGCATAGAATCTCCAGAATGACTAATAAAGACAGGCCTTACGATTAGATGCTTTTAAAAAGTGGCTTCGTGGAATTGGGGAAAAGATGACCATGTTCCAGTGACTATATAGATAACACAAACTGAACTTTTTTGATTTTTATTTTAATATTTTTAAATGTTTTGGAGGGGGAGGTCACAAGGGTGAGAGGGCATACATGGAAGGACTTAGAAATGAGTGTGACAGAGACACATGATGCGAAATTCCCAAAGAATCAATAAACGTATTATATTGAAAAAAAGAGATGGCAGACTGGAGCAGCGTGCTCTGTTGAGAGAAAAGAACTAGAGACATGGTGGCAATGGCGGTGGCGGCAGCAGCAATAGATACAGGAGCACAGCTTTCGGCAAAGGGGCATATCACTGAAGAATAGAGTGGGTCTTCTGGCGGCCAGAAAGCTCTGGCCACCATAAGCCTGTCCCGCCCCATGGCTGCCTAAGCGAAGCCACTTAACCTGCTGCTGATGCTCACACTGCTTGCCCTGATGTGGAGAGGAGAGCAGGGGGCCCCGCAAGCGCTGTGCCCAGGGTGCCAGGCAAAAAACAAAACAAACAAACAAAAAAAAAGCAGAGAAAATTATCAAAAACAAAGTTACTAAAGAAATGTATGCTAATATTGTAATAAACAGAAATAATCTGAATAATAAGATGCTTACATTTTTATACAAAGAAGTCCAACGATACATTTTAAAATATACGACAAAATGCAATTTGTTCCCAGCATACAAGGACAGTTTCACATTTGGAAACCAACCATTAACTCAACATATCAAAAGACTAAATAGCAAAACTTACATGATTGCCTCTAAGGCTACAAGGAAGGTGACGACAAACCTCAGCCTCAGCTGGGTGTGTCTGTGCACTGTCACGTGTGTGCTGGTGCATACATGTGGCAGCCACAGTTCAACCTTGAATGTCACTCCGAAGTTGCTAGCCCCTTTTCTGCTTGGTTTTGTTTTTTTTTTTTTTTTAATCTGACCAAGTCGTTCCAGGGCTCCTCCCGTCTCTCCCTTCCCAGATTTTTATTTGAGCTCTGTGGAGCTGAAACTCCAGTCCTCAGGCTTCCCTGGAGGCACTTAATCAATTGGTCTATGTCTCGAGACCCTCCAGTTCTGTCTAAAACTATGCAAAGGAGGGAGCTCACTCAACCTGATAAAGAACTCCAGTGAGTTATCAGGCTTACTGCTAGGAACAAAACACATCCCTCTAAACTTGGCAACATTGCGGCCATTTTGTTCGACAGTACAATCTCCATTGTCTTTCCCTAAATAGTTCACATCGTATGCAAGTGTAAGTAATATTTTAATTGTAAATAACTCTGCATTTTAGTTATAAATTACGTTGTCTTAAGCTAACTGTCAATAGGAGGGAAACAATAGTTGGTGTATTTGACTTTGCCTCTTGGGGAACGATTATGAATGTATAGATTCTGGTAGTTCTCGTACAGTTCCCAATTCATATCTCATATGTGGGTGGATCTTCTATGGGCTCTGTATGGGGAAATTCGCTGAAGACAAATAGCAAAATCCACATGAGTGAGGACTCATCCACCCTGAGGACGAATCTAGAAAAGGGAATTTTCTTGGTTCCCTTTGGATTCATTTGCCTTTTATTTCTCACCATTCTGCGCTGTACAATACAGTGGGGAAATTATTCATAGAAATCGACAGGCAAAAAAAGGGAAAAAAGTAGAACTTTACAACAACTGTACACTCTCTACTGTCCACGCTCACTGTTGAAAGCTGCAGAAATCAAGGCAGTGTGGGATTGGCAGACAGACAGACAAATGTACCCATGGACAAGAAAAGAATATCCAGAAGTCATCCCATACAACTATGGCCATCAAATTCCAGTAAAGCTCCAAGGCAGCTCAATGGGGGAGGAGAAGCCTCTCCAATAACACTGAGAAAGCAACTGGATGTCCACTTGAAAGAAAGCAGAAAGAAGAAAACAAACTGGACCCTTAGTTCTTAGCATTGACAAAGCCAGAAAATGCATCCCACACTTAAATGCAGGCACTAAAGCCACAGAAGTTTTATTTAAGAACATAGAGAAGACAGGAAGCAGACTAGGTGGATTTCTGGAGTTTCAGGCCAGCCCGGGCTACAGATTGAGTTTCTGTCTCAAATAAATAAGCAAGCAAATAAATAAGCAACAAAGAGGTAGAGAAAGGGACCAGTGGAGTGTCGCGGAGGTAAGAACGGCAGATGCGACCAAACACCATAATGAAACTCATGACTATACAATGTCAATAGATGCTAATGAAAATATGCTTTAAAAACTGGAGGAAATTCTAGTTACTTTGGGTTAGGCAAACGTTTCTTAGGTGCAGTGCAGTAAGTACTAAGTGTTTTAAGATGTGATAAGCTGGCTTATTAAGCTTAAAACTTGCTGTGCATGTTGGCAGACACGTGTGAACTCAGTTCTACATGGGCTGAAGCAGGAAGATCGCAAGTTCCAGGCCAGCATGGACCCAGTTTCCAAAACTAAAAAGTTACATTAAATGTACAATATTCACTCCTCAACATTCACTGTTAGGGAAATGAAAAGTGGGGCTGCAGACCACAAGAAAATATTTGCAAATCACATGTCTGAGAAAGAGCACATATATAGAATGAAGAACCATCATAACAGAACAATACAAAAACCCAGTTGTCAACGGAGTGAAAGCATTAAACGAATATAATCCTCTAAGAAGACCTTAGGTAGTAAATAAGCCCTTAAGAAGATAGTTAACATTATTTCCATTGGGGAAAAAACAAATTAAAACCAAAATTAAATATCAGGATTAGTTTATTTGTGCTGGATAAGCCCCTCTTGCCATAGTGCTGCACAGCCCAGGCCTGTCTTGAACTCCTGAGTGCTTGGATTATAGACGTGTACCACACGTGTGTACAATCAAAGATGCCAATATCAAAAGTTATAGAGGATATAAAACAACTGAAATTTCACAGTGGCAATAAGAATGTGAGTTTAAAAGACGTTTGGGCAGTTTAAAAGACGTCTTCACAACTTCCATAGCATGAAAAAAATCAAAACATGCCCACCCATGAACATTATATGGGTCCCATAACAGCTTTATTCAAGGTGACAAAAACTTGTACCAAGTCCAAGTCCGCTAAGCACCGAATTGATACATATATTATGTGATAGCCAAATGATAGATTATTTCCATCCATAAAAGGAAACAAACTTTCTAAATGGCTAATGGATTGCTGAAAAAGAACAAAGGGGTGAAATTGACACCCAGTTCCAAGGTATACTATTCAGTGATCCAAAAATAGCCATTGTTAGAGCAAAATACTTAACTCGCAGGGCAGTGGAAGCACATGGTGGAAGGAGTGAACCAACCTTGTCCTCTGATGCTCACATACATGCTGTCGCACACAAGTATGTACACGCATGCCTACACACATGCACACACTAAATGTAATTTTAAGCTATTTTTAAATTTGGAGTTGCTAAAACAGACTATACACATTATTGGGACAGGCAAATGATCTAGTACTTGGCACATAAGCCTGACAACCTGAGTCTGACCCCAGAACCCACTTAGTTGATAGTGGTATGTATTCATTACCTCAGCACTCCTGTGCAAATGGAAGACTAAGGCAGGAGAATGACCCAGAAGTCCACAGGCCCCCTACCCTGGCAGCAAAAATAACACAACAGATTATGCCGCTAAACAAAGATGAAAAGACAAGGACCAACTCCTGAAAGTGGTCCCCTGACCTTCACACGCATGCTAGCTGTGTACATACCTACACACTCATTAAAAGAATTGGTGAGTACTTGAAGTTTTTCCATCCAATAAACTAAGAGGGAGTATTATGTAGATTATGCTATTTGAAAGATAACCACAAGATTTATAAACATCACAATTCTCCAAGGTATAATCTGTAATTCATTTTCTTTCAATCTTGAAAATGTATCTCTGGGTAAAAAATAAATAAAAATAAAAATAAACCATTTTATTCACATGTGTGGACACACACATACATATATCCACAGCAACCTTAATCGGACATGAGATCCAAAATCTACATTTTCAATGCCTGGTAACTAAGAAGCCTATGAGAATCTTAGTCATTATACAGGTAACCACAGCCTCAATCACCCTCTATGTAAACTGTGTTTCTGTGACCACCTGCTCCCTCAGGTTGTGTTTCCTCGCTTTCAGAATGTCAGTATCTTGGTCCTTGTAGGCTTCTGCAGTAAAATACATCAAGCCAGATGGTTTATGAACAACTGAAACTTATTTCCCCCCTGTGGAAGCTGAGATCAAGCTTAAGGTGTCAGAAGGTTTGACGTCTGATATAAACTTACTCCATAGGCTCTCGACAAGGTGCCTTCCTGCCATGACTTCATAAACCTAAGAGAGGCCTAGAGCTCTCTGACTTCTCTATAAAACACTAATCCTACTCAAAAGGGCCCTTCCCCCATGACATAATCACCTCCCAAAGACATTCCAACCCCCACACCCTGCCCTTGGAGGTAAGATTTTAATGTATTCATTTAGGGGAGGGAGACACACGCATTCAGGCCATAACAGTCAGTTTAACATCGGGGATTAAAAACTGACCCTGAGGGCTGAAGAGATGGCTCAGCTGTTAAAGGTTAGGCTCACAACCAAAAAAAACCATAAAAACTAATCCTGAGCACAGCAACAGAGCAAAGACACCCAACTTTATCAAGGCCTTAACAACTCAAGGGTCAGAAATGACTCCCCAGAGCCGGGGAGATTGCTCATTGGGAAGTGCACAAGTGAAGGACTGGAGTTATAAAGCCAGGTGGGCTTCACCTCAAATCTCAGCCCTTGGTAGGCAGAGAAAGGCATGCCACCATCTTGGAGAGCTGACTAGCTAGGATACCCTAATCATCAAGTTCTGGGTTCAGCAAGAAACCTCAGAAAACAGAAAAAATGGAAGAACACGCCTAAGGACACCTCGAGCTGTCACACAGATAAACACACACACATGCGCACACACACACACATATGCACACACACACACACACACACAGACACACACATGCATGTGAACACACACACGCACACACACAGACACACACATGCATGCACGCACACACACACACACACATGCACACACTCCTGATTTTAAATCTCCCTATAGGACAAGTAAAACAAACACATTTTTCTGTCATCAATATAGTAGCAAATAAACATCTGCACGGACAGAACAGTTAGGCATTGCACATTTTTATTTAGTGCTATGTGCATGGGTGTTTTGCCTGCACACATGTCTGTGCCTGCAGAGACAGGAAGACACCACTGGATCCTCTGGAACTGGAGTTACAGATGGTTATGAATCTTAATGCGGGTGCTGGGAACGAAGTCTGCAGCTCTGGACCCGACGCCTTCGCCTACTCTCCCCTCTGCCAGTGTGATGGTGCCTACCCTAAGGGCTTCCCACCCTAAGGGCTTCTCCGAGGCTTGCTCAGCCTGCTTCCCAACCTCAAACCTCCAATACCGCCAAATTCCACAGCCAGCCTTCCAACAGGCTGCTTGGCCTCTACCCAGAAGTCCGATGTGTACCTTAAATGTACCCCCCAGGGTCTGCTTGGTCTCCAAATCCACTCCCTCTTTGTCTCAAATGATACCACGTTCAAGCAGCCACTTTCTAAACTTGCTAAGTCTCGTCTTCTATTTCTCCCTCACCCACAGTCTCTAATCCCAGACACCTATCAAGCTTTATCTGGAAAAGCTCTAGAGAGCACCCCTGAAACGACTCCTATGCCCATATGTCACCTCAGTTCGATCCCACACCCCTCGCCTGCCCAGGCTAATGGTAGCTACCTCATCTCTGCCCTCCTTCCTTTCTCCTGAGTTTTCTTCTGCTCATCTTCTCTTCCCCTCTTTTCTCTCCACAGTACTCCCACTTTAGAAACATTCTTCTGATCAGAGAATTAAAAACACAGATGCTCAGTTAGCCCCGAGAGACTTGTAGTCCTCTAAGCTAGCCCCTGGGGACGGAATAGAAAATGGACTGTGGTGTGCTGGGCTGAGGGAGCAATTGGATTAGCATAGTCAATGAAGTCCTCTGTGGTTAGCCTTCTGCCCAGCCTCTGCTCACTTCTCCAGTTAACTCCTCCAGGTGCAGCACCCTGAGCCACAGCACCCTGCCAGAACCAACCTGTCTCCACGCCTCCGACTCTGATGCCAGTCCTACTGCCTGAAACGGACTGTGTCCACAGCAGTTGCTTCTTCACAGTGCCTGTGACTTACCTCCTGACCTCAGAGTGAAGAGACTGCCCCTTCAACCTAAGTTCACTGTGTGCTTCCATAACAGAATACCATACTCTAAGCAAACAGAAACTTATTTTTCACAACCCTGGAGGCTGGGGAGCCTAAGACCAAGGTCTTAGCACCTCTGGAGGGCCTTACTACATTCTCATTTGACAAAATGTATCTTCACAGGGCAGAAAAGAAGAGAAAGCCACTCCTGAAAGCCCTTTTGTGGCCCTAATTAACCCCTCATGAAGCAGAGTCTTCATGACCCAGGCACCTCCCACTAGGTGCCAAAATAGCAACATGGTAGCACTGGGTGCTTTGAGAGAGATTCAGACCGTAAGACTTCCTTCTGCATGTCTCGGAGCCCTTCTGAGAAGGCAGATGATTGGACATGTGGAGTTCTAGAGTCCTTGGCAATAGTCACAACATAGACCTAGTAGTTTATTACAAGCTCCTAACAAAGTTTTGTGCAGTTCCCATGTTTGTGCAAGAGAATAAAAGAATGCAGATCTTCTTCAGTACTGAGAGAGGAATGAGTTGGAGGAAGTATGTTTTATCTGGAACCCAAGTTCCATTCCCATCTCTACCTGTGTGGGTAGGGATTGGAGGAGCTATTCCAGAAAGCCCTCAGATGGTGGTCACTAGGTACCATCCAGCCAGTGGTGGGAATGGCTAGGAGGGGTCATCTGACAGCTTAGATGCCCGGATCCAGCCCTCAGCTGCTGCAGAGCAGTGTGGGCAGTGGCACAGTGGAGTCTCCTGTGGAGATTGTCCTGGCACCAGCCTCAGACTCATGTTATCCTGATGAATGGAAAGATAGCTTAATAATGACAGAAACTATATTTCTCGTTCTGGGTCAGGAACAGCTAATCACAAAATTAACGTAGAAGAAAAAAACAGGATGTGACCTAAAACATAATTGTCATCTAAATTAATACATATAGCATTAAGGCCTGCTATATATGTTCCTTCAATCCACAGAAAATGTACAACCTCAAACCATCCCCCTTAACCAGCTTCCTAACATAACCCTGGCCCAGTCTTGATTTGTACACACAAAAACACACCAAGGTGTTTTTACACAACTGATGAAACTTACTAAAGATATTTTCTTTTAAAAATTATTATAAAGCTTTTTTTATAAGCTCTTCACATTATATTAGTTCAAAAAGCTATTCAGGGTGAGCAATTCCAGTCTCACAGGACATCAGAGAGAAGCAACGCCAACATCGGGGAATGTGCAATTCTCATAATGGCCACACGGTGGCAGGGTGACCCTGCACACCAGAACTGATCCATCGTGTACAGTGTGGAACCTCAGAGTGGTTAGTGAATCCAGCAGAGAATTAAGATTGACATTACTGCCGGGCAGTGGTGGCACACGCCTTTAATCCCAGCACTCGGGAGGCAGAGGCAGGTAGATTTCTGAGCTCGAGGCCAGCCTGCTCTACAGAGTGAGTTCCAGGACAGCCAGGGCTACACAGAGAAACCCTGTGTCGGAAAAAAAAGAAAAAAGAAAAAAAAAAAAAAAAAGATTGACATGGCTGGAAAGCCTATTCCTGCAGAAGTAAAGGGCTTTCCTTATCAGGGGTTCATTCTCCTCTCGTTAATATGTTTCATGGAGACAAGCCTTTCAAGAGCCTTCGTGAGGCCAACATGCCTTTGGATTACTGCATTGCCTTTTTGGAGAAAGATCAATGGAATTCCATTACCAATGACCTGTCCCTGGGCTTGATAAGGTCTTTAAACAGAAAGAGACAAGCTCAAAGTCAAATCCTTCATGCAACATGCAGTCAACTGCCTTGGACAAGAGAGAGCAGTGGCTCAACAGGCCTTCATGTTTCCTCAGTTCCTTTGCCAGGACGTACCTGCCAGCTTACCTTCTGCAGGGGAGGCAGGCAAATTGGAAAATCTGACACCAGCTAGAAAAGGACTAAGAATTCATGAGAGAAAATAAAAAGCATACTGAGCATTCATTTTTGAGCCCTCTAAAATGCAAAAGAGGTCTGTGGGTAAAGATGCCTGCCTCCAAACCTGAGTTTGAACCTTAGGACCCACATGGCAGAAGGAGGAAATCAATTTGTCTTCCAACTCTACAAGTGCACTATGGCATGCACACATCCCCCCCCCCCTTAGGGCAGCCATTCCCTAAGACTCGGTGGGCAGCCAGCTGCTCCCCGGGTCCTCCCATTGACTCCACAAGCTGCCCTAGAGTCAACAGCTAACTCCCATTGTGGTTTTTGTTTGGTTTTGGTTTGGTTTTAGCAGTTTAGTGGGTTCTCTTGTCTGTAATAAAAACCCTGGCTACTGAAGAAAAGGAAAGAAACAGAATAGCAGAATTACTCTATAGGAAAATGAATCCAAAGGTCATTCCATAGAGAACAGAAGACACTGAGGAGTGGGCAGGGGGGGACGGGCAGAAAGGCTTTACCCTGCATGGGGCTGGACTTCAGTTTAAGGTTGTTTATGTTTCTAACATGTAAACTTCTTTCTCTCCAAGATATCGTTTGGCTCGCTACGCTCTGCATGAGCTACTTGCCATTGCTGTGATGAAGCACCATGACCATGGCAACCCACTGAAGGAAGGAAGGGCTTATTTTGGTCCGTGGTTCCAGAGGGATCACCAACACCATCACAGCGGGGAAGCACAGCAGCAAGCACCAGGCATGGGGGCAGGGACAGCTGAGAGTTCACATCCAGCTGGAGGCAGACAGCAACCTGGATGCCCCTTGAGTCTTTGACCTCTCAAAGCCCAGCCCCAGTGGCAAACTTCCTCCAGCAAGATCATACCCTCTAAGACTTCAAAATGGCACCAACTGCAGACCAAGCATTCAAATGCCAGAGACTATGAGGAACATTTTTTTCAGTTAAACCAAAATCTCCAAATGTCTGGAGTGAATGTATCATGTACATGTTGAGAAAAACAGAATCTGTTCATCAGTGGTGTCGCAGCAGAGAGAAGCAAGAACAGTTGCTCACAGCAAAGCAAAGTGCTTAAGAGATGCTCGGGAGTAGGACTGGGGAGTTAAGAGACTAGAGAAATCCACCCCCAGGAGTTCAGAGTGAAGGCCTTGGGCTGGAGCAAAGAAGTGATAGTTGCCTGGGGTGACAGATGCCATTACAGCTGCTCCTCACAGGCTGTGCACATGCGCTAAAATCCCACACCGTCTGCTCATAAACAGGCAGGGCTACAATGCATTGGTGAAAAATTCTGTTGGGAACGCCAGGAGGTGCTGGGGAGAGAGCAGGGCCTTAAACACGCGCACCACAGACAGCTTTGTGAAATGAGGACAGTATTTTCCAAATAACTATATAAAAAATGTGTAAGTGAAAAGTATTATCAAAGAAATAATTTGTTGTGGCAGAACCTAGAGTGGAAGACAAATCTGAAGAAATTTCTAGACTGAGGAAGCATGCATAGGGGAGGGAGGGAGGGAGGAGGGAGGGAGGGGGGGAAGGAGAGCTTTCCCAAACGCAAAGGAGAAGGGAGTCCACCTGTGGTTAGCAGGTGTGAGACACTATGGAGATTCCCCAGACATCGGTGTACAGAGGCCTACGGCAGAGAGAAGGCAGAGAATGCGGAAAACCTAACACTCAAAAAGGGAGCGCCTAAGAATTTTCCAGAATTGAAGAGGGAGGTGAGATTTAAAAGCAAAAAGTCTAAATATAAACAAATCCACAAACAATGCTTAAAACAAAAACAAAGAAAATGTGAAACTCTTACATTTGAGTCTTAGACTTAGGAGTGCAGAGCAAAGAAACAAAAAGCAAGACAGGACCAGAGACTGGCCCTAACAGTGAGACTCTATGTGTTAGCACAGCACACCGGGAAGGGAAGCCATTTTCCTGTGGAGGAAGCTAGTCGAGGTTCTTATGGAAGTGGGTATGAGGCTTACAGATGCGGAAGTTGATGAAGCTAAGGAGGGTTAACCAGGTTAAGACATTCCAGGTTGAGAAATGAACAACCCCTGCTTTTGGAAATGCTCGCTCACTCGAGCAAAGCAGGCTCTTGTGAGAAAGGGCCTGTCTCTGCCAACAGTTCTCACAGATACAGATGTGGCAAACTGAACCCAGGAGAGCAAAGACAGCATGAACAATTCAGGGGGCCTTCTGGTTTTCTGCAGCCAGGGCATTCTATCATTGCAGACCCTGAAAACAAAAACAAAACAAACAAACAAAAGCGAGTAGGGGCTTTGTCTCTTAGCTTTTCCAAGCTGAGGAGGATCATCTCTGGAGAGAGTACTTCAGGGAATACGGAAAAAGAAGATCCTCACCAGATGTGCTGGCACATGCCTTTAATCCTAGCGCCTGGAAGGCAGAGGCAGGAGGATCTCTGTGAGCTGAGGCCAGCCTGGTCTACAGAGTAAGTTCCAGGATAGCCTGAACTACAGAGTGAGACCCTGTCTCAAAAAAAGAACTAAAGGGGGGAGGGAGGGAAGGAGGGAGAGAGGGGGGAAGGAAAATGAAGTAAGGGTGGAACCTCTGGTCACTTCACAGGAGTGTTAACTTGATCAGCTATGATAGATCATGTGACTGCCATCTTGTACTCCCGGAGAAACTTTTTAAAAAGTATTGTTAGAGTGCTGAAAACAGGATTATGTTACAGAATAAAGCGGGGTTTGCCAAAGAAGGTGGGGGTGGGGGAGTGGAACAGACAGACTGAGCCAGTAAGAAGAGGTGGGTACCCATCCATAGTACTTGCCTAAAGGGCAAAGAGAAGGATTTGTATCGAGTCTGGAAGAGCTGCGGGTATTTGGCAGGGAATTTGCGTTGGAACAGGAAGGATGCCAGGAGAGTTGGTAAGTTGGAGGAGAAAGATAGCTCCACACTTAGGATTGTGGGAAGAGCGGGGTGGATGGCAAAAGCTGGAGAAAACAGAGCTGTCTTGGGAGGCCTGCCATGGGTACGGGATCTGGGAAGGAGCTGGTCACTATGCGAAGATCTAGCCTGTGAAGGGTGTGGATCCACAGTGACCAAGGAGCAGCTCAAGAGCGCTGACCCTTAGTGGACAGACAGACAGACGCAGCAGTTGGATGAGTAAGTGGAACTGGATGCCCTTACGAGATGTGCCCAGTAGTTGTGTCCTAAGGCAAGTTGAAAAGGAACAAACTGTGTGTGTGTCTTTTATCCTCGGATTCAAGACAAGCCGGGAGGGGGCTAGCAGCACAGCTGCTTCCTCAGAGTAAAGGAAATAGCCTAAAACTGCACGCAACAGAGGGGTGAGCTGGACGACCCACTAGTCACCTTTTCTGAGGTCATCCAAACTGCCTTCAGGGGGTTGGGAATCACAGATCTCTTAACTTCCTCAAGCTAACGAAAGGGAAGGATCTAGCCACAGGGCCACAATAAAAAGCAACACGGTAAAGATCCTGAGCATAAACCATGCATCCAGTGGCAGGATCCATGCTTCCAGTGTGTCACGTGAGGGAGGTAGTGCTTGTAACACACAAAAATGAGACTGTTAGGACTATTATAATTCTTACTGAGAGCACAGTTAAGAAAATAGTTTCAACCTTACTGGAAGAAGATAACATGCAAGAAAACCATCTACAGAACCCTGGGCAGACTGCCATAGGTGTTAGGAATACTGATTATTCTTGTTACAGTTTTGTTACAACCATTACAAGGTAAAGTCAGGGCTGGAGAGATGGCTCAGCGGTTAAGAGCACTGGCTGCTCTTCCAGAGGTTCCGAGTTTAATTCCCAGCAACCACATGGATCTAGCAGCCATCTGTAATAGGATCTGGTGTGTCTGAAGACAGCTACAGTGTACTCATATAAATAAAATAACTCTTTAAAAGAGAGAGAGAGGTAAAGTTAATAAGAAAAAATTACAACAGGATTAACATAAGCTTTGTCTGGTAGGGTTAAATTCAATTATATAACTGGCTGGGCCTTGTACCAGAACCCTGTAGAAGGGTGAGATAAAGGTAATCAGTAGTTTGTTACCTCAGACTCTCGCAGAAGCACCTGGAAGCTTTGTAAGAGAAGTCACTTAAAGTCAGCATAGAGTCAGCATCTAATTAACAATTTAAGAAAAAAATAGAATCCTATTGAGTCACTTTTCTAGGGTGTCCCAGCAGTGTTCCAAGGACACCACTTGGATATCCCAAGCAATTTCTCAAACCTGTGAGTTGGACGGCAGGATATCTAGCAGACCCCTTTAATCAGGGCATATGGGTGGTTTGGGTACAGAAAAACTTACAGACGTGAGGGGTACTCTTCTAGATATAGGTAGTGTCCCTTGGTTGGTAAATAGAGCTTTTAAATTTGACCTTAGCATTTAAGAAGATAGGCCTGTTTCCAAGCTGTAAGTAGGCACTGCGGTGCTTAAAACAAGTCAGGGAAGGTCTTATTACATCTAGGTAATACACATATCAAGAAGAGGATCCTTAGTAACAAATAATTGTCCAAATACCATTTCCTATGGCCACATAGAGTGTCTGAGGATGCAGTCCCTTGAATATGGAGGAGACACACAGATCGTTTTAATCTTGAATCTACTTTCCTGGTGGGTGTTTAAGACCAGTCGAGAATCCAGTCCTCAGGGGTCACTTGGGCTTGTGAGGTATCTGACTTCTTGAGTTTTCCTCTTAGCAGCTGTCCATCTATGTGAGGACAAGTCGGAGGCCTTGCTTGGCCTGCCTGTGGCTTCCCTTGGAAACTATATGAAAGTCTCCCTTCTGTGTTGGCCCTCCTTTTTAGAGACTAGACTCTGGTTAGGATCCACTGAGTGGGGTCTCCATGGCCTCCCTCAACAAGAGAATGGGCGACTTTCACAGTTGCAGAACATTTCCCTGGGACCTCACAGCCCTTGGAGAATGAGGGGGAAAATATTCTGCCTTTTAGATCTCTGTTGCATTATCGTAGACTTCAAGTGTGGTTCTCCAACACCCAGATCAGTAACACTCATCTGGTCCGTATAATTACTATAGAATATTTCAACAGTCAAATTGTTTTAAACCATGCACTTAGCTAGTTTTCGTAAGCATTGCTCTTAAACCTTAGAAACGATGTCATATATATTATCTATAAGTCTCATGCTTTATGGACCTTCAGTTACTTACCCAGATGTCATAACTCATAAAAGCTTTCATTTTTTCATATTGTAAACTTCCATCTATCTTAATCCCATATGCAAATCCTTCTTTACCAAAATAATTTATCTTTTTATCCTTATAACATTTTTAAAATTTTCTTAATACCATGAAGCAATAGTATTAACAAGTGAATTTACTATCTGTTGTGAGAATTTCCTCCCTGGGAAAGGGGAGGACTAAGCAGTATCTGTCTCCTCTTCCTAAGGTCCCAATGACAAAGCAATGCTCACCCTGGGGACCAGTGAGCTTACTGGGCTTGCTGCAGGGGATTGGTTAGGGGTGCTGATGGGAGTGTGGGTGACCCGGAAGCAGTAACACTGACAAGCCTTTACTGAGTACGTATAAAGACATTTTATAGTCACGCAAACTATGTATAATAGGCTACAATGGCCTGTTCATCCCCTCTTTTCTGAAGGAGTATTAACATCTAACAAGGCCTGCTGCTTGAAGACTGTTTGTTCAGTTTGTTTGTTTGTTTGTTTGTTTGTTTGTTTAAAGAAGCTGTAGTGGTTTTTAAAAATCTTACATTTCTTAAAATGTGTGTGTGTGTATTTGCTTACATATAAAACACATTTAGAAGACAGATAGTTATTTTATCTAAAGAAGGATAATTGCCCAATAGGAAAAATGTATCCTTGAAGAAGAGCAATCATCTCTTAAAAAGTTAATTTATACCCTCAAGCAACAGGGACCATGTTGTAGAACCAAAATTGGGTAAAGATCAAGGAGATAACATCTTGACCAGAATTATATGATTATGTCTTGCCCTTAGAGGCAGATTTTAGAATTTTAAGTTCCAAAGAAAGATTCAAGACCATTAGCTGTTTTCATTAATATATATATATGAATATAATATATACTAAAATGTAATATATATATAATATATATATTTTAGTTTTACTATGAACAAAATTAATTTAGACCAAGTTAAAAACTTTGGTTTATATGAACTTTTATTTATAAGTCAATTTGGTACTAAGTATGTGATGTAAAAAAAACAAAACAAAATCACATGTTGACAGATGATATACACACAATTATACATAAGGTAAAATTTAACAAACCAAGATTTTTGAGTATTATAGTTTGTTGGGATTCTATTTTTATAATTTTTATTGTAAAAGGGAAACTTAACAGATTTTTTTAGTAAATCATATTGTTAGATTGGGCAGAAACAAAAAGAAGAAGACTCAGAAAAATTGAGACAATAAAGAAAAAACAGATACCAGAACAGGAAAATATAATAAACTTTCTCCCCTCACTAGACAAGCTGACCAGGAAATGGAGCTAACAGAGGCTCGGCAGCGCTGTGGTTTGAATATGATCGCCCCCAGTAGGCTCATGTGTTTGAACACTTGGCTCCCAGTTGGTTGCTGTGGGTAAGTAGGTTATAGAACCTTTAAGTGAATCCTTGCTAGAAAAGTAGTCACTGGAGCGGGCTTTGAGGCTCACTAACCCAGCCCACTTTCCGTTCTCCCTTTGCTTCCTGTGTGGAGATGAAGTGTGATTAGCCTTGTTTCCTGGCTCCTAGGCAGCCTCGTGGTCCAGCGGCCAAGCCTTCCTGGTCATGATGGACTATGCCCTCTGGAACCGCAAAGCCAAAATAAACCTGTTCGCTCTATCACACGGAGCGGAAAGTACCTAACACAGTCAATGACCCTCAAAGCCTACCCGTAGAAAGGTCGCATTTGCACAATACATAAGACTGTGGGGGACTAGACAGAACAACCCAGGGAGCTGTGAAACAAAGGAGATTAGCATTTGTCATCAGCGTCCTAAACAGGGAAGGGAAAGCACCTTGCCTCAGAAGTAAACACAGACGAGGATGATGAACGGGGGAATTAGAAGGCTGTGGGAAGAGTTTAGCCTCAAGGCCGCTAAGCATTATGGACTGATCTGTCTCTTACATTCAAGCCTTAACCTCCAGAACCTCCAAGTGTAATCATATGTAAAGAGATAATTTAGAGCCAGGCAGTGGTGGCACACGCCTTTAATCCCTGCGCTCGGGAGGCAGAGGCAGGTGGATTTCTGAGTTCAAGATCAGCCTGATTTACAGAGTAAGTTCCAGGACAGCCAGGGCTACATGGAGAAATCCTTTTTTGAAACACCTGGAAAAAGAGGGTGGAGGGAGAGAATCCGGATAAATGTGACCATAAGGGAGACCTAATCCTATAGGACAATGGCTCTATAAGAGAGTGCTTCATGTAACCTACTTTCATCCTTCCACGCCATGAGGATACCGAGGAAAACATGCGTGAAGAGGCCTCACCAGACACTGACACTGCTGCACCATCATCTTGGACTTTCAGCTTCCAGAACTATGAATGAACAAATCTCTGATGGCTTCCAGACAATGGTGTTCTGCTGGGACTTCCCACTGCACTGTCTCCTGAGACCTCTGCTTAACCAACAGAGGAAGCAAAACAGAGAGCCGCTCTGGGCTTGGGGACCACCTGTATCTCCTTGTGGTGAAGAGATTTTGTCCTGGATGTGGAATGGTAACAGACTCTTCAGCACCTAGAGTCACAAAATATTGCTGTCTAGGCTTCTGCACACAACCTCTTCACAGAGAACTGGACACAGGAATTTGAATATCTATCTGTCTGTAAAGAAAATTATTACCCCTCCAAAAACCTAGAACTGGGTCCCCCGTAAAATGTATTCCTGAGTCACAGCCCTCCTTCATTCTCAAATGCGTGTGGACAACCAGATCTAGGGTTCGGAGAAGCGGAAGGGAGATTTATTTCAACCATGCTTCCATAGAAGAAGAGAGTCTTCTTCTCAGCTTGTCTTCTAAAGCCCTATGGTACTTTGAACTATTAAAGTTCCCCAAGAACCTCATCATTATGAATTTTCCTTCTCCAATTTTACTGATGGATATAAGTTAATGAACAGAAATTAAGTAAAATAAATGCAAAACTTTAACAGAACCTAATAATCTTTTTTTTTCAAGTTCATCTTTAAGACTTCGAATCAAGAGGCTCATCAAGAAGTTAAGCAGTGTATGAATACTTCAGCTGAATGTCAAATTAAGTGTCTGTCTTAGAGTATCTATTGCTGTGATAAACTAAGAGCAACTTGAGGAGGAAAGGTGTATTTCATCTGAACAACTCCCACTCCAACACTGAGAGAAGTTGGGGCAGGAACTCAAGGCAGGAGCCTACAATGCATGGAAGAATGCTGCTTATTGACTTGCTCCCTGTGGCTTGCTCAGCCTGCCAGAACCACCTGCCCTCAGAGAGCTGGTCCCTCCCACATCAATCATTAATTAAGAAAAAGCACTACAGACTTGCCTACAGGCAGTCTGATGGAGGTATTTTCTCAATTGTGTATCTACTTCCCAGGTAAGTCTAGCTTGTGTCAAGTTGTAAGAAAAAAAAACCAGGATAGTGTTTATGACATAATTGTTGTGAGTTTTATTTGTCAATATTTACCATATTTTAAATTAAAACAGAGAGGCTTTTAATATGGAGAAAAATATAAACATGTACTGTCCTGGCTGTCAGATGAAAGAACACCACCATTTATGTCCCCTGTGGTGCACTCTTGAACAAATAAGAGTGACAAGATAAATCCAATCTAATTACTATGAAAATAATTTTGACCTCAAAGACCATCTAAACATCTTGAGGACCACAACCTCAGTTCCCTGAACATCTGAAAATCCACCTGAGATGGTAATTCCTTCCAGTAGACACATTAATGAAATTTGGCAAATATTTGCGTAACCACCATAAGTAAGCCATTGGGTTTATTTTTAAAAATTGAAGAAATCTCCTTAATGCGGGGTAGGGAGCTTCCCTCAAGGAAGATATAAGCAAGAATAAAGTCCAAAAAATTATGCAAATTTAGAACTATGGAAGGATTTGCAATGGCTTCTGGATGGGGGAGGTGGCAAAGATGTCAAAGGGAAACCCGATGTGGGCCCCAGTGGAGAAGAAGGCCTTTTCAAATACAGTCAGACCAAATCCTCCCTTTCCACTCGTTTAGTGGAATGAACTTACTTTGGAATGTTTTCCTCCATGGTGTAACTCAATTCTTAACTATCTTTGATCACAAGTAGCTACTGAAGACGCCTGCATCTTTTACTACATATCATCTCTCAAGTGATCATAACCAAAATTAAGATTTTTCAGAGTTTTATGAACTACAGTACAGTACACATCAGTTTTCACCATCCAAACTCTTTGAAGTACTTTCATATTCTAAACTCAAAATCAGTCATTAAAATAATTCAATCAGCTGGGCTGGAGTCAGCAGTATGGTACCAAAGTGCTTGCTTAACTCTTGGGAAGTCCTGGGTACAAACATCACTGACACCAGCAAACCTAATTGTTTATACAAGAATTCGATCAGGAGCATGCTGCCATCCAGGGGTGTCATGACACAGTCAGTTTTAGATTGGTGTCTAGATCTCTGCAAATTTAGAGCACCTTCTTAGGAAGTCTAGAATAATAATCCTTAGACAGCACAAGGTAACAACCTCAGTGTGAGCACAGAGAAAAATAACAATGTCAGAAAACATTGTTTCTATTTGAATTATCACCACTAAAATCTAATGGTGGATTTGTATGATAATTGATTAACTATGACACACAATGCATTATACTTCTAAACAGTGCAGGGGGGAAGGTTGTTCTCTATACTGCCCACTAAGGAGGACTGGCTGAAGGGGGTTTAGCTTCTGGCCCCCTACACAGCTGAGATGATAGTCCACATGTGCCTCCCAAAACACAAAGGAATCACAAAATCAACGAAGAAAGCAGATTGGAAATACAAAGTTCAAGCATGAGATGGAAGAGAGGAGGAAGTGGAGACCAGGAATGTGAAGACAGGGCCTGCCACAACCAAATTCTGAGAGATAATGCAATGGTTGGTATATGCTCACCCCAGGGTGTGGCACTATTAGGAGGTGTGGCCCTGTTGCAGTAGGTGTGTCACTGTTGATGTGGGCTATAAGACCCTCATCCTAGCTGCCTGGAAGTCAGTTTTCTCCTAGCAGCCTTCAGATGAAGATGTAGAACTCTCAGCTCCTCCTGCACTATGCCAGCCTGGATGCTGCCATGCTCCTGCCTTGATGATAATGGACTGAACCTCTGAACCTGTGAGCCAGTCCCAATTAAATATTGTCCTTATAATGTTGCCTTGGTCAAGGTGTCTGTTCACAGCAGTAAAACCCTAACTAAAACAGATGGGTTGCTCTCAGAAGCAAGACCTAAAAGAACAAGATCCAGACCAATAGAGACATCAAGCAGATAAGGTCATATGAGTACTTCTAGAAGATACGGCCTTTGCAAATGCTTGATAACCAGATAATTAACAATCCCTCATGCTTACCAACACCAGAGGGTCTGTTAATGAGACTTCAGAGACAGATGGTATGTAACTGAGAAGGTACCCTAAAGCAGAACCCATCCAGTCCTATGGTACACACCCAGAAGAAGGCTGGGTCATAAATCCAAAGAGATCAGCAACTTCAAATGAGAAGAGAAGTTTCCAGAACTTGCAGATCCTCTCAGAGCCCAACGCTGAACTTTCTCAAGGTCACTAGCATCTGTGTCCATCAGCTCATGCATCATAAGTGTGCACACACATGGTACACAGTACAAGCAGACTTACACAAAGCAACGAACATGGGAGAAGAAAACACTATAATTAATGCTTCTATTTAAAATCTAGAGCTCGGCACCTTGCGTGGTTTGCTCTAGAGTCTTATATTTCTGAACAGAACATTTGGTCTTCATTTTATATTCCTCACAATAATAGAATTAATCACCTGGTACCCTATTTCTGGATTGTTATTATGAAATTAGCTGTAAGCTATGGGAAGCATCTTGTAGGAAAGGAACAAATAGATATTTATTTAGCACCTACTATGTGACAGGAGCTTTGCACCACCTCATGTGCTTCTTGTAGCTCCCAGAAGTGCAGTAAGCAAGGTCCTCTAGGAAGGCAATTTACCTGAAATCATCAACCCACTAAGTGGCAAAGCCAGAGTTCATAGCTTAGGCACCTCGGAAGCCAAGCAGAGGTCCCTTCGACGGCATCACATCTGACTGTGAGCTACCCAGGCTTCTAAGATGCCTCAATTACACCATCTGAAAACCCAGTGACTGGTAGCTTGTGTTTAGACTCTTCTCTCCACATCAACCAGGGGAGTTTTCATGTAGGGTTTGGATAAAAATCATCTTATAAATCTTAACCTTCACTATGAGTCAAACTACAAAGTGTGACTTGCTGCATTCCTAAAATTAGAATCCAAAGAATATCACACTCTGACAATATGAAAATCTATGCTGCTAAAAACTTGAAATTGGTAGTCGATTTTAAGAAGAAATCCATTCTAAGGGGATGGCATCCATCCACAACTGTAAACTCCCTAACATAAGATGTGCAGCATCCTTCTTAGGCAGGTACCCATTCACAACTGCATTGTGGGCTTCAGACACCTCCCTCATCCGCTAGAGCAGTGGTTCTCAACCTGTGGGTCACGACCCCTTTGGGAGGAAAAACAGCCCATTCACAGGGTTCACTGAAGACCCCCAGGAAGCAAACTTATTTACATTACAACTCATAACAGTATCAAAATTACAGTTAGGAAGTAGCAACAACATTTTGTGTGTGTGTGAAGGGGTCACCACAACATGAGAAATTATATTAAAAGGTCACACAGCATTAGGAAGGTTGAGAACCGCCACCCTAGAAAGAGCTGTCACTGTCCGGTTTATTGTATAGATAGCCATTGCTAAATGGACTCTCAGGCACATGTTTATCAATACATGATGCTAAATAACAGTAGTGACTAAATGACATTGTATTGACCTAAGAGTAAATGTCATGCAAAGCTACCATACTCAGGAAGAAGCCTAGCCCCCCCCCCCCCAAGGAGCTGCGCCATTGCTGCAATGAAACATGTAGGACACATTCCATACGCATTTAGCGAGTCAAGTCAGTCATGAGAAAGTGTCAGTGTGCATATCAATTCCAAATGCCAAGCAGAAATTAAAACAAGTAGAATCGAACTCAAATTACATGAAAAAGTGTTTGTGCAGATTAACTTCCAGGGTGCTTTATAACATCAGCTGCATTAATCACCTCAGAATATTGTCTCCATACCCTCTTTCTGTTTCCTTCTCAAATCTCACCTTGGTTTAAAAAGCAGAAGTAGGAGCTTGAAAAACAAGGCAAGAACCAGCAACCTCTCAGACCTTTCCTTCACAAGGTGATAACTACCCAGCCAGAGTCACAGTGCAGCCTGAACACATAGACCCCCAGCCATGAACTTCCCAGACTTCCTGCTGCTAACGCAAGACACTGGCCATACCTAAGGGCTGCCATCCCACTGAGTGCCACTTAGGTATGATAAGCCCAGTACAGACAGGAAGTGTGCACACAGATCACTGACCCCTCAACAGCTAATGTAACCATGTCTGAACTTGCTTTCCAAACACCTGTATTAATTGGGACTGTGACAGTGGATTCTTGTAAAAGCTGGGGACGCAGGTACATGGGAGTCCATTATATTTCAGTGAATGCAATGTTTTCGATAAAAAGGGCTAAACTCGTCATGCCAAACCAAAATTCGGAGTCCATAGTTTTGAACCTTTCAAAAATTAAATTCTAAAACATTAGTTTAGAAGAGCTAGGATACAAAGCAACATCCCAAAAAACTTACAGAGAAACTGCAAGAACAAGAGATGGCTAGTCTTACCAAGTAACATTTGCTACACTTGCATTAGCTCTTTCTTGCTCATATGACATGCATACACTTATAAACATACAAGTACGTATGTATTTGTGTTTCCTCAACATATTTGAGATTTAGTTACAGATATATGCCCCCTCTTCCTAAGTACTTCAACTTCCCCTAATAAGAAATGCATTTCACTTTTAAATGTAATAAAAACATAAAATTTGTGAAATTTGACATTGATGCTATTTACCTCCTATATTAACATAATCCATCTTCAAATCTCACCAACTATCCCAACCCTGTTCTCTACTGCATTGCTCTTCCTGATCTAGGTTTTAGCCACAAGTCCTCCATTGCCCTGGCTGTCTTTTTAGCATAGATAAAGCCTCCATAGATAAAGTCCCATGACATTAACATTTACAAATGTGCCTCATTTAGGGTTTACCTCATGATTAGAATCAGGTCCTAAGTCTTTTGGTAAGCGACATCCCGACATCCCGACATCCTAACAACCCGTCCTTCCTAAGAGCTTCCTATCAGGACAGCAGGTTGTTGCAATTCTTTATTTAAGATAATGTATCTCAGCCCAGCAGTGGTGGTGCATGCCTTTAATACCAGCACTTGGGAGGCAGAGGCAGGTGGATTTCTGGGTTCAAGGCCAGCCTGGTCTACAGAGTGAGTTCCAGGACAGCCAGGGCTACACAGAGAAACCCTGTCTCGAAAAACCAAAAAAAAAAAAAAAAAAAAAAAAAAAAAGATAATGCATCTCAGGTTCATCCACTATAAAGCTACCATTTATCCGTCTTTACAATTAACAAGTAATCTGAGAAGAAACTCTTCTCAGAATCTAAGTATTCCATTTGCCTTAGGGTTTCTATTGCTGTGATGACACACTACGACCAAAAGCAAGTTGGAGAGTAAAGGGCTTATTTTGCTTATGCTTCTATAGCACTGTTCATCATCAAAGGAAGTCAGGGCAGGAACTCACATGGGGCGGGAACCTGGAGGCAGGAGCTGATGCAGAGGCCGTGGAGGGGTGCTGCTTTCTGGTTTGCTCTCCATGGCTTGCTCAGAATGCTTTCTTATAGAACCCAGGACCAACTCAGGGTATCCTATAGGCAATGGGATCTGGCCCTTCCCCATCAATCACTAATTAAGAAAACGCCCTACAGCCAGATCTCAAGGCAGCATTTTCTCACTTGGGGTTGCCTCCTCTAAGATGATGTCAAGTTAACATAAAACTAGCAGCAAACTCCTCCTTTTCAGCCTTTTACCCACGAGTTCAGGAGCCACAGGTGATTCTTGCTTGAACTGATTATTGCTGTGGCGTTCCTTAGAGCACAATGTTTTCTGCAGAAGACACCACCACCAATGACTATTCCGAGTTTCCAGGTACGCTGTAATTTTCTAACTCTTTGCCTAAAGTTAGAGTTGCCATCATTTGTAAATGTGTCAATAACTACTGTGATTAAAGATAGTTTTTCTCAATAATGAGTTTATTTTCACTCAGGCAACTTTCTTTTAAAGTCTACACATTCTGCTAGAACATGTCAGGCACCCCTCGGGCAGTAAAACTCCAACTTTACCTGCTCAGGCCCTGCATTGACCTCCTCCTGCCCTGGCTCACTCACTTCCCTCCACACTGAGAGGAGTAGACATTGCTGATGGAGTTGAAAAGGATGAGAATAAAAGTAGCTGCAGGCTGCTGGGAGAAGGGGGGAGGGGGGAGAATGGCTCCTGGTGTGGTAGAGGCTGCCTGTGGGTTAGCAGCAATCAGCTTCTGAATGGACCAGGCAAAACTGACTCCTGATCATCGAGGCAAGAGACCAAGAACAACCCAGCAATCCAGAGGAATTCCTTAAGATACAAAATACTTATCCGCAGCATCACTAGAGATCTAGCCGCTCAACAATTGCCCAAGACTTCTGGGGCATACTTCAGTTAGCTGTTTCCAACAATTCAAAACATGCCTGCTGTCCTGGCGAATTTACTTTTTATTTCTTTTTTTTTTTTTTTAATAATATTCTATTTACCCTTTGATAATTTCATACTTTTATACAATGTGTCTTGAGTGCTTTTCTTTCTTTTTTTAAAGATTTATTTTTTTAAAATTACGTGTGTTTGTGTGTGTGTCTGTGAGTGAATATTTTCAGAGATCCTCAGAGACCAGACAAGGGCATTGGACCCCCTGGAGCTAGAGTTACAGGTGACTGCGAGCCACCCAACATGTATGCTGGAAGCTGAACTTGGATCCATGAGAAGAGCAGAACACACTCTTAACTGAAGTGCCATCTCTCCAGCCCCTTGAGAACA
Source organism: Uromys caudimaculatus (assembly GCA_028551405.1). Classification (NCBI taxonomy): domain Eukaryota; kingdom Metazoa; phylum Chordata; class Mammalia; order Rodentia; family Muridae; genus Uromys; species Uromys caudimaculatus. Next base: position 78,732,953 of record CM052705.1, on the reverse strand, counting down.
TGTATGCTTAAAGTCAGATTATAGACACCCGCATGTGCACACATGCACGTCTACAGATGCGCCTTCAAAACAACCATGCAACTGATTCATAAATGAGGACCCTTGATAAAAAGTACTAATAATGCCACAAATGCCACATAGGAAAGACAGCCTCACTCTTGAAACACAAAATTACCCATTCATCACATCAAACACAGCTCAAAATACCTCTGAGTAGCACCACTTACAATGCAAACCTAGGAGCTTAATAACTTACTGGAAACCAACTGATGTTCTGTCTTCTCTAGAAACTGCCCTTCAGTCTATGACTTTGTGTCTGGACACAGGGCAGTCTCTCCGGGTCACATTCTTTTTGTGTGTGAGGACTGTTTTCCAGACAAATATATTTTTTAAATATCTCTGTGTCCTACATATACTCACAAGCTATAGTCACAGAGAAGGTCCTTCAGGATCCCTTCCAAGAATGACTAGAGTAACAGTCTGCACTTTGCCTGGCTTTACAGCTGGTTTTGGAAGGAGGCGTGAAATGCAGAACAAAAGCAATCAGCTAACATCAAGGCAGACTGTGCCCAGGCTTGATGCCTGACATGCCCCCTGCCTCTCACCTGTCATCCAATTACCTGAAGAGCTGAAAATAGAAATTCTGTATCACTGTAACTCATTAATTACTATTTATACAAATAAGGCCAAGTGCAATTATTTCTTTGTTAATAAAAATCTAAATGTATCGCTTCTTCCCCTAGACCCATTCTAATGAGTGTGCTTTTGTACGTATAAGCAGCACTGAGGATAAGACGGGGTGTCTCTATTCGTTAATTTCATGCCAACCACTGATGATCTACAGTGTTGAAAACAGGAGGGCCCATTGGTGTCCTCACACAAACAAAATGACAGTGAATGGGAGATGAGCGAGCAACCACACATGTCCATTTCTCTTGCGTATCCACCATTTATGAGATACCCATTACTTTTCAGGGCATGGCAGTCTTGCCACGTGTGTGTACATATGTACATATACATAGACTTTTTTGAGACAGGCTTTGTAACTTGACATCCTCCTGCCTCAGTCGCTCAAGTCCTGAGATTACTGACTTGTGCCCTCACATACCACAGCCAGGTCACAGTTTTAAGGTTGGGAACAGGGCCACAATCCCACTACTGAGGAGCTTGGGAGATATCAATATCATAGCTTTTAACTCAAAAATCCGCACCCTCTGTTCTGTATGAAAGCTGTGTGCTTGACTGGATAATGATTCATTTCAAAGAAAAATAATGAAATTTTGACCCTCATCATCCATCTTTGTCCACTCTCATCTCTCAAAATTGACGTAACTGGCGTCTGTAATCACATGGGACATTCAGTGAATGAAGTCCCTACTGTGTGCCATGACTATCCCTGAGGACTTTAAATGCTCAATGTAAGACAAGTGTGACTTATTCCACCCTGCACTCCTTTTGAGGTTCCACTAACAGGTCAAGCTATAGCTACATGTAATCAGTTTTCTTAGTGGTAATCCTAATTTCCAAAAACGGCAGCAAAGACTCCAAGATGCCAACAGCAGGCCAGCAGGGAGCTTTCCAGCTCTTCCAATCTAACCTTCCCTCTCTGCACGCCCCTTTCATTCACTATCCATGGCAGCCAGACAAGATCTGTGGCTTCAGGGCCCCAGAACAGAGCCCAGTGGGGCCACCCACCAGGAGGAGGGCGTGCCAATCTGACCCAGAACTCCAGGAGAACCTTGAACTCATAGCGCCCCAATACTGGGCTCCCCATAACCTGGCTGTGGGCCTGGAGGCAGTCCCCAAGGGCTGCGAGGCCCAGCCTCGCCGCCTCCAAGCATCAAGTGTCCCCTCCAGCCGGGTGCTGCATCCCTCCTGAGGGGTCCTCGGACCTCCCGCCCTCTCCAGTTCTGTCAGCCATAGCAGGTGATGGGCATGGTGACAAGGGTCGGCTCCGGAGATGGAGTACCCGGTCGCTGCCCCCGCGAGCTGGGCACAAAGGCAGGCGCGCGCGCGCGGGAGGAGAACTTGCCACCCCGGATGCCTTGCTCCCCGCTCCCGGGGAACCCTGCACTTACTGTCAGTCGCCATGGTCGCGTTCGGGGTTGCAGGGCGGCCGCCCGCGGCTGGGGTACCCACGCCGCGCCGGGCCGCGCGCGTTCTCGGCAGGCCCCGCGCGCTCGAGGGCCGCGACGCGCACAGACGCTCCCGCCGCGCGCCCCCGCCGCGCCGCCCCGCGCCCCGTGGTGGCTGCCAGCTGGGTCGCCCCCGCCGGCATCCCCACACCCCAGCCGAGCCTGGTCAGCCCGCCGGCACCGAACCTGCCCTGCCCAGCCCGCAGCAGCATCCTTCCCTAAGACAAAGCAGCTAGCAACCTGGCCCAGGTTTCTCGCCCGCTGAACAAACACTTGGTATCCAGTCTCGCTTTTTTTTTCAATTCATCCAGGCCTGGAGCTTCTTTCCAGCAATGTGGACCCTGAGCCCCAACTGAAAGGAGCAAAGCAGGGAGCAGGTGGGGGAGAGAGAGAGAGAAGCAAGGATCACACAGGTGCTTCCAGTGCGTGAGGACTGAGACCTGTCAGGCGCTCCTCTGATCCTCTTGTTTGGTCTCCAAGGCGAAAATAGAGCCCTGTGTGTAGTAGACTATCAGATCTCTATTAAGTGAGTTAATGGAGAACTCTAACTGGAAACCTGTGTGAATTAATGAGTGAGTGAATAAATGGCCAATTAACTAATTAGATGTGAACAGGACGACCGACTAACCGGTGGATAATTGTGAGCCAGACCACAGGCTGCACAGATGACTTGTATTAAAGGACCAGCTCGATAAGAAAGTCAATCGTTATCGCCTCAAGGACCATCGTGGTTAAAAGGACTTTCAAATGAGTCCACCTGTGGGCGATTGTTCGCAGTGCATCTTGTTGAAGGCTAGAAACCAATTCTGAAAGATCCTTGCTATATTTAGGGAACAGTAGCAAATGAGAAACCACCACCACATGGGAAAGCATCAAGTGACTCAAACTCAAAGCCGAAGCATCGGAAGCCATTGTTTTTTGGTTTTCATTGTTGTTTGTTTTTGTAGGCATGTTGCCTTTGGTCCGTTAGAAGCCGCCCATTCAGCCCAAACAGTAAGGATGCCAGTGGGCATCATCCCAGGCATGGGCGGACACCAACAGGATTCAGATGTAAGGCAGAATCAGAAACAGCGCCATTTGACCAGGTGGGCAAAGAAGGTACCGGAGAACAACAAAGGAGTCCTCTGTGGCCGGTCCGCGGGGTGTAGGTGAGGAGTCAGCACCGTGAGGGTGAACTACATCCACGTTCTGCTGGTTGGGGCTTTCGTCTTAATCTATTTATATCACATGTGATTTTTTTTTATATACTTTATTTACATTTCCAATGTTTCCCCCTTTCTAGGTCTCCTCTTTGGAAACCACCTATCCCCTTCCCCTCCCCCTCCCCCACCTCTATGAGGGAATTCCACTTCCCACCCACATGCCCACCCACTCCCATATTCCCACCTTGACATTCCCCTTTACTGGGG
>CM052705.1:78702505-78728909 GCA_028551405.1 Uromys caudimaculatus | reverse complement strand
ATACATAGATACATAGATACATAGATACATAGATAGATACATAGATCTGAGACAGGGTTGCTCTTCGTAGCCCTGTCTGTCCTGGAATTCACTTTATAGACCAGGCTGGCCTGGAACTCACAGAGATCCACTTACCTCTGCCTCCTGAGTGCTGGGATTAAAGGCGTGCGCCACCACCACTTGACACATCCCATGTCTTAATTAAGAAAAGCTTCTTTCTTTGAAACTGCTTTCTAGCAATCATTCAAGAAATAGTCCAAAAGTACACGATCAACTCATTTTTTAAAAATACATAGTTAAGGGTTGAGGTTTGTATGCAACCCTGCATACAGACTATTTAGCTAGCTGTACAAAACCCTGGGTTTGAGCCCAGCATTTAAAACAAACCTTCACAGTTATGGAGATAATTCTTCAATATCTCAATGTCTTCACTGAAACTTACCTGGAGGAGGAGGGGCATCATTAGACACCCTTAGAAGAAATCTGCACACAGAGGCCAAGAACTGCATTCTAGTGATTCTGTTTTTCCAATGGCAATTCCAGAACAGCCTTTCCCCAAGCATGCGCCTCTGACCACCTGGTCCAGAGCCACCTCAGAAGCTTTTTACAATTGAAGATTCCTAGACCCCAAACATCTCAAACATACTGGCTTGGAAGCCAAACGCAGAGCTCGAATCTGCATATTAAACACACTCCTTCCTGCTTCTATTAGATCCTGAAGATGGAGACCCTCTAACCCAGGCAGCAGCAGCTGGTCACAGGGACCCAAACTGCCCGAAGACTTGGAATTCCATAGCTAGTAGTTTCTGCTTTGGTCTTCCCTACAATGAAGGACACTAAATTCTGAGGATTCAGGCACCTGGAAACAAATTCTGTGCTAACGAACGTTCTCAATAAATGGCTCTTTTGTCTAATTTTAAAAATCCAGTTACAAAACAGAGTCCAGGGCTGAGGGCTGGGTGGCTAGCTCAGCAGTTAAAACACTTGTCACTCTAGCAAGAGGACCTGAATTGGGATGCAGAGCCAATGGAAACTCCGAGTAGACATGAGGGTAAGAGCCAGCCTTTAATTCCTGCCCCAAAAGCTGGCCAAGAGACCATCCCAGAGGCCCTACCTCAAGAAATAAGGTGGAACAGTGTTTGAGGAAGACTCATGATCTCAGCCGTGGGCTTCCACATGGACATACATGCGCATACCTCTACCAACACACATGAGAACATGCAGGTACACCATACACATATACATGGAAAAAAGGGGTCCATTTTGTGTTTTCATTCTCCAGGAAGATGGAGAACTGCTCACAGTTTTATACTTAAGTCCTCATATTGGGCAGAGGATATGGCGGTCTAGCATGCACAAGATGCTGGGAAAGAAGAAAAGGCTTCATCTAACAGTTGTCTTAGTCTGCCTCTGTCCGCCTGGGCTGCTGTAATGGAAAACCATAAATAGTGTGGATCTCCCACAAATCTGAGCGTTCAGTAAGTGGAAGATGGGTATAAAAGGCTGCTTCCTTCTGGTGGAAAGGATGAGGAGGCTCCCTGGGCCTCTGCTGCAGGGCACTGCTCTCTTTCACAGAGGGTCCTCCCTCCCTCATGACTCTGTCACTATGCAGAGGTCCCCGCCTCTGTATAGCATTGCTGCATTTGGGGGTGGACATAGTTGCTTTCTTTTCTTCAGGTGAGATAACACCAATATCTCTGTCAAAGTACTTGTCTATTTTAGCTAAAATAATAAGATACAACTTTTTTTTTTTTTTTTTAGTTTACTTTTGAGACAGGGTTTCTCTGTGTAGCCCTGGCTGTCCTGGAACTCACTCTGTAGACCAGGCTGGCCTCGAACTCAGAAATCCACCTGCCTCTGCCTCCCAAGTGCTGGGACTAAAGGCGTGCGCCACCACTGCCCGGCAAGATACAACTTTTCAAAGCTGTGTCTTGTTTAAGGAATAATGCACAAATAAGAGACATGCACTTTATCTTTTTTCCCCCTGCTTGGCCCAAGAGAGCCAGATAACTATAATGGAAAGCATACATTGCAAAACACTAATGTGCAATACTAGCGTATTTCAAACTAGAAGAAGATGTGTGCTCTGTGAATTCAGCCCTTATTTCATTCTTCTTAGCGCTGGCCTCTACATCTTTAAATTCCTCCCTCCACCTCTGGACCTCATGCCCCACCTCTCAATGGCCCAGTTTCTTCCTCTACTGCATTCCTATTAAAATGAACCTGCATTTCCCAGTGGCTGGATGTGACTTCCCACTCAGTCCTCAAACAATTAGACTGGCCCTCCTAATAGCCAAAGCCAAAGAGTGAAACTTCCAGTTTCAGCTGTTGTCGATTATTCCTCCAGGCAGTGCTATTCACTGCTCCCTTTTTGGAATTGCATTGCTTCAGCTCTGTCACATTGATTTTTCTAAGCTTCCTTCCAAACTTAAAGACCAACAGGTATCCTCCAATCTCTGTAGTGAGCCTTAAATAAAAACCCAGCCTGTCCACTGCCTTTGTGATCCTCTTCTGGTCTCAAAATAAAACCAGTTTTTGGCAAACCTTGGGCAACATTCTCTGTGATTTTGACTTTTGTGGTTTGTTGACAGCCAAGCTGATCTGGGACTTCCCCTGAGGCCCTAGTGTATGGAAGAGGAGTTTTATTCCTTGTCTAAACCCAGGTACACAATTAGCAAAGCCAGTAATGGCCTGAGGCCAGGGCTTTCCGGGAGTTAAGGGTTCAGATTCTGGAACTCGGTTTTTCTTCTTGAAGAGCTGTAGTTATTAGTCCTGAGGCTACTAAGCACTTGTTCTGTGACATACTTGAGATACCCTGTGCTTCTTTGTATAACACGAACAGCTTCCTGCGACTGTCCTATCCCTGCTGTCACCCCCGACACACACACACACACACACACACACACACACACACACACACCCTGCAAACAGTATATAAGGCGCTGTATTTAACTTGCTTGGCATTAGACAGAGCTTATGCAGGACCACAGCCTGCCCCTCTCTCTCTCTCTCTCTCTCTCTCTCTCTCTCTCTCTCTCTCTCTCTCTCTCTCTCCCTCCCTCCCTCCCTCCCCTCTTTCTCTTATCCACTGGTCCCTCTCAGGAATCTGTCACTGAAAAGTGGCTTGCTGGCCCAGGTCAGTGATTAGAAGTACAGGTGGTGCAGTCAGACTTGTAGATTCCAGTACTGGCATGTCACATAATGCCCGTGTGCCTGTTTTCCCTCTTCTGATAAACTACTACCTACCATGGATTCTGGGACTAGCACTGTGACATATCAGGTAAATAAATAAACAAATAAATAAAAACATGTATTTGTTTTATTTATGTATACAAGTGTCTAATTTGTGTACCACGTGCATGAAGTACCCATGGGTGCCAGAAGAGGGCACTGGATCCCCAGGGCTATGGTATGGGTGCTAAACAGGGAGCCTGAGTCCTCCACAAGAACAGTTAAGTGCTCTTAACTTCTGAGCCAGCTCTCCAGTCCCAGATCAGAAACTTTTAAAGGTCCCTCTTTCTATGAAATTTCCAAAGAATTGATAAAGACTAGTTTAAAGGGAAAGAGGCTTGAAAAATAACAAAAGGCTTTCTTGCACCTCTGGGAATAAAGTGCTGCAAAAATAACTGTTAATGGTATCCTGTGCTCAACAGAAAGTGGGAGTGTTTCCCAAGGAAAAGAAAAGACAATGGGCAGTAAGCACACAGAGCAGAGACCAAGGAAGAGTTCGTCTGAGAACTGCTGAGATCCAATTAGGAGAGGATGAGAGAGAAGGGGCGGGCAGGGGAGGGGAGAGGAGAGGGAGATAAAGAGAGACGGAGACAGACAAACAAGACTAGACTGACTTTAGAGGTGCCCAAAACAATAGTATTTCTGGTGTACAGTAAACACAGACATCAAGTCTTTCTAATGGGAAGCATCAAATGAGGCCCCAGCATTCAGGTCAAAACAATGTGAGCTCCCATTAGGAATCCCCAGTGAGAAGTCCAACCACCAGGATGAGGACTACAAACCAACACGGCTGACTTAATGAATTTCAGATATTGCAATGATCAGACAGGGGATGTAAAATAATTTTGCTTAAATCTTTTAATAAATATAGAAAAATGATCAAAGAACATGATCAAAAATACCTCATTATTAAAGCTCTCAAAAATAAAAGGAACTAAAAACAAGATTTTAAATATAAATTAAAATTTTATTTTTTTATATTAAATACTAGTTTTATTATATTTTATATAAAAATATAAAATATAAATTAAAAACTAAGTGGATAGAACTATGACCCTGCTGGACCCTCCTTTTGGTGCCACAAGTTCTGGGCTCGACAAGGTCTTACAGGAAGCCTACACGTGCCTTGTCTCATTTCCTGTGGTTGCCCAGACTATACAATTGGCAAGAATTCTCTGCTCACTTTCTCACCTTATTAATGTTAATATCAGGAAAAAAATTAAAAATCCACCAAAGAATAAAACAAAATGAAATTCTGTAATACAACCCCAAGGAGATTTTCCTCTCTGAAGCAATTAAATCCTAATTACACAGACCCAGAAACATTAGAAAGACTTGTTATAGCGATGTAGACTGCAGTCGTGGGAATAATCATATTTGTAAATCTAAGAAAATGCATGGAAAGAATAATAGAGTTATTCACTGATAGCACATACATATAGATAACTTCACTGGTAATTCAATGTTTTGTTGCACCCCCAAGACAAATTAAATCTTTTGATTGGTTCCTATCAAATTGCAAACAAGATGATTTTCTAGTTTATAGTGTTTTTTTAAAAGACAGGGTATTTAATTTTTTAATACAATTCACAAAGTATCTTCTTGCACCGTTAGTGGAAGGAAACAGTTGAAGTTTACAAAGACCATGCATTCAGTTAACTATGTCTAATTGTGTGTACTTACCAAGGAAAGCAACATACCAATTGCACTGCAGGAAACTAAGATAAACCAGCCGTCTAAAACCTTTAACAAAGGGTTAGCAACTTCTAAAGCCTTAGCAAAATTCACGTCACTTAAAATTACATTTACCATGAACAATTCATGTTCAATGCTTCTTTAAGGCATTGCCTTCTCTCAAAGGCTGAAGCTAACACGATACACTTAATTATCTGGTAACAAGGCTTCCCAGTTTGCTTTCTACCACTGTGATAATGACCATGACCAAAAGCAACCTGGAAGAAAGAGTTTGTCACCTTACAACTAGTCTTCTTTCTCTATCAGCACGGTTGGAAGTCCCTGAAACGAGCCACCAGCAACAGCACCCCAACCCTGAATATAAATTTCCCTAGTCTCTCTGGGAACGCAAAATAAGTGATTCTAGGGCTAATAAGTGGCTGATGTCACAAAGTACCAAGCAGAGTTTTCAGCAGCTTCAGACTCATGGGGCTCCTGAGTCCAAAGTTCAAATCCTGCAAGGATACATTCATGTGTCAAATGATGTGTTTATTAAAAGATAAACATATAATAATATGTTCTATGGTGTGTGGTGAGGTGTGGGGGAAGGGGGTGCACCAGCGGGTCCATGCTGAGGCATCCCTTCCCCTGAGGGACCAGCCACACCACGGCATAGTACAGAATAGAGTTTATTCAGGGCATGGGGAAGGGAGCAAAGAGGGTAGTAGGGCAGAGAAAGGCAGAGAGAGGGAGAGAGTAGAGAAGTAGAGGTCGGCCATGACCACAGGGAGGGGGGGGGGGCAAGGAAGCAAGAGAGGAGGCAAGAGAGAGAGGAGGGGCAAGCAGCCCCTTTTATAGTGGGCCAGGCCCACCTGGCTGTTGCCAGGTAACTGTGGGGAGGAGCATACCTGGCTGTTGCCAGGTAACTGTGGATGTTGTTTAGACAGAATGCTAACATCAAATACTTTGTGTTCCGGTAAAAGTGCCATACTTCAAAAACAACATTTTAAAAAGTGACAACAGGGTGTGGCAGCACAGACCTTTAATCCCAGAGCTGGACACATGTGGATCTCTCAGTTTCAGGGTTGCCTGGTCTACATAGCAAGTTCCAGGACAGTATATACAGAGAGAACCCCTGTCTCAACCCCCACTCTACCAACTACATAGAGACAAATAATTAGAAAAGGTGACAAAGGAGTCATTTGAATGAAGATGGAAACCCATGAAAAAGGAGAAATCAGAACTAAAAATTGGTGCTTCTAAATTAAAAGTCATTGGAGAAAATCAAAAGCAGATCAAATACAAGAGAAGGAAAGATCGTGAACTTGAAATCAAAGGCACTCTGAGGCAATGGAAGAAGTAGTATCAAAGAAAACAAAGGACGACCCATGAGACAGTACTAAGTAATTAGCAGACATAACTGAAGTCCCAGTGAGAGAAGCAAGTGAGGACAGTGCAGAATGCATCATGGGTTAGAACAACCAGCCCCACCAGACATGTATCAAATTGCTGAATAACAAGACTGCAGGCAGCCAGGGAGGGACTGGAGAAACTCCTGGTAGAGCATGTGCTTAGTGTATGCAAGGCTGTGGTTCCCACCGACAGACAGACAGACAGACAAAAAGGTAACACAAAAGAAAAAAGATTACGGTACACAAGGGACCGGAGGAACGAATTTTAATTTCCTATCAGAAACTATGCAGGCTGACTGATGGGAGGGGAAGTTTCAAGTGCTCACAGAAAGGAGGAAAAAGCTGTCTAACTAGGATTCTAAATCGTGCAAAAACAATTCATTCAGAAATGAAGATATTTTTCAGACAAAATATGATAGAACTGGTTTGCAGCAGTGCTGAACTTCAAGAAATCAATATTATTTTCTCCAGACTTAAAAAAAAAAAAAAAATCATTTGAGATCTATTCGTGATGGCTTTTCAAAGGAATAAAGAGCAGTGGATAAGGTTTATGTGAATAAACACGGGACTGCTGAAAACAGGAATAGTTAGGCTGGGTGGCAATCTATAGTCCCACCTACTTGGGAGACAGGAGGATAGAAGGTTCAAGACCTGCCTGAGCTACACAGTAAACTCCAAGTCCAGCATGGGCAACTTGCCAACTGTAACAAAGGACTGGGTATAAAACATTCACCGGTGAAGCCCTTGCCAGCCTAATCATATACAGTATATGCAGCCCCAAATTATTACGAATGGCATAAATTATTAAACGCCAGAGCAAACGCAGCCTGCCCCAGAGCCGGGGTCCTCCACCACTGTGCACTGTGGCTTATCTGCGAAGGGAATGGCTGTGTCCCTGCGTGCTTACATCCTGAAGGGGCAAGGCTGACACCGCACTTTGTCAAACCCTGATTGCAGAGAAACCGTGAGACTGTAAAGGCCTCTCTGAGGACAGCTGCCACACATGGGTCCTTCTGTCATGTCAGGCCCTCTGGTACATGGGTCACAACTGACTGGGATCTCTACCCTAGCTAAGAGCGTCATCTGGTGTAAAGAAGGCCCATAGCTATTTCCCAAGTCCTCGAGGAAGCTGGTCTTTGATGGGGTGCCTTGCTTATTATACCCATAATCTTTCAGGAAGCTTCCAGCACTTAGGAGTGGGAGTAAGCTTTTGTTTCTTGCAACTGAAAGAAGCCTGCTTGAACATCTCTTAAAAATTCAGACCTGTAATACACAGCACAGTAGAATGAATAATTCAGACATTTAAAAATATCACATAAAAAAGGATTATACAACCTCAAGTCTGGGCTTTGACATTTACATTAACACAGAGAATAAGAAAAATGTGCAATGAAAATTACTACATAGTCGCTCAAAGGATAAATGGGACTGAATAGTTTAACACCCACAGAGTTCTTTCCAAGCCATTTAAAAAGCAAGCCTTCTTCAAACTGTAATTTAATTCAAGAATGAAGGGTAGGGAAGGCATTAGTAACTACTGTTATTTTCCGGAGCTAACCTGAGAAAAATCAAAGTAACTTTCTTTTTTTTATGGTTTTTTCGAGACAGGGTTTCTCTGTGTAGCCCTGGCTGTCCTGGAACTCACTCTGTAGACCAGGCTGGCCTCGAACTCAGAAATCCACCTGCCTCTGCCTCCCAAGTGCTGGGATTAAAGGCATGAGCCACCACTGCCCGGCTCAAAGTAACTTTCAGTGCAAAAAGTTTGTTTTTAAGGTATTTTCTCAAGACATAGGTAGATATATAAGTAGACAGATAAACAGAGATACCAATCTTTCACTATACCCAAAGTAGGTTGAGAAGACGGTATTCATTATACCTAATTAAAATTGACACAAGGGAATTGGAGTTCCCTTCAACTATCAAGTGAACCCCAAGATTAGCCTGATCAACTCAGGGATCTGGGTAAACACAAACTTTTGGTTACTATGACAAGTATTGATGCAAATATTGCATTTGCTACTTACCGTCTCTGTGAAATGGTACCATGTCTTTTATAAGCGCTTTGTGAAAAACAGATTGCAACTCAGGTGCACAGTGTTTCAGCTGTACAATGCTGGTCCACTACTAATCCAAGCTATGGTGGTGTATCCCAGCAGCTCTGGCCCATGCTCCCGCTCTAACGTCCGACCCGTTATCAGACAGAGCTGAAGTCAGACAAAGGAAACAACTGCTTTTAGTGGCTAAAAGAAGCCAAGTTTTATCCAAGTCAACATCAGTATTTTGGTCTTAAAATATTACATACCTAAGATATAATTTTCAATCATATCAGGTTTGGAAATTACCTCTTAAACCCAGACTTTGAACCTTAATAATTAACTATGCGTCAGGCTGAATTAGCCACACAACACGGAGACCGCGTGCGGACAGCTTTCAAGCACAGCTAAAGCAATCTCCACTTAAACTCCTGGGGTGAGAAATTAAAAAAACAGCAGCACATGCACGGCTATAGAACTGTGTCAAAGACACGTTTCAGAATCTACATGACTGCTCCTGCGGGCCTATTAGACAGCGCGTAAGCATTAAACAACGTAGTAATTAATCTGATGTGTACATAAGGACACATACGGACATATACATTCATATACAGTAGACCAATGGGAACTTTAAAGCAAACACTACAGAGGGTAACAATGAGGCCGGGTGGTGCATTATCTATAATCCCAGCAGTGGGGGGGCCAAGGCAGTACTCATATGGAGAGTTCAAGGCCAGCCTAGCATACACAGCCAGACCTTGAAAAACAAATGAGTAAATAAGGGGTACATCATTAAGCACAAAAGGGGGTAACTTCCTGAGATATCGGTCAAGTCACCGACCACGGAAATGTCACACACTGAAAGATAAAACAAGGGGGCAAAAGTTTTATTGCACTTAAACCATAACACACAAAATATTCAACAAAAATCACAGCCAAATCCATTGCTAGGTGACAGGTACTAGTCATTTATGCATAAACAGTATTTTAAAACAATGTTTTAAAAGCAGAATCGTAAACATTACAGTACTGCATTACAGTGACAGCACAAAAACTTTCAGGAAAGAGTATTAACCCACAAATGCACAATTCTTTCTATTACATTCGAAAGGTAATAGAAACCTTATCTCCACTCATATAGACCTTTAACAATTTTAATTAATTTAACACATTTACAGTTTATTTTGTTATAAATTACAATATAATTTGTTAAAATTGCAATATTAACAAAAATGTTAAAATTAAGCTTAGATTAAACCTTTACTCCAACTCTTGACCTATGGCAGGCTCTCCCATTTCACAGAAATGATCTTGTTCTCAGATTTAGTCTTCACTGGCTACTTCCTGCTTAAAACACAAAATAACACCATTTCTTCTGTAGGAAAGCTCAAAATTTAAAACTCCCCCAGCCTCCTGGTTCAGCGTTTTCTCCTCCTCTTGGGCGCAGTAAACTCTGTGGATACAAGGTTAAGACGTCCATGGATTCTTTTTTTTAAAAAATGACATCTAAATTGCAGGCTCAAGTAATACACATTTCACCGGCATATGTGTTAAAAGTCTAACCCAATCAACAATGTCTCACAGCCAATACCCAAGAAGGAAACAGTGAGGGAAACAAATCACACACACACACACACCCCCCATGCATGCACAGACACTAAAATGTATAATATATTTTAAAATGTAAAGACACATATATAGCCGGGCAGTGGTGGCGCATGCCTTTAATCCCAGCACTCGGGAGGCAGAGGCAGGCGGATTTCTGAGTTCGAGGCCAGCCTGGTCTACAGAGTGAGTTCCAGGACAGCCAGGGCTACACAGAGAAACCCTGTCTCGGAAAAAAAAAAAAGAAAAAAAAGACACATATATAATAAATGACACAATGAAGCCACCATATGATTCAGGTTGGCCTGGGACTTGCTATGTGACCCAGTTAGGCCTCAGACTTGTAATCCTCCTGTTTCAGCTTCTTGAACACTGGGATTAAAGGTTTGTTTGTTTATAGAGACTGGATCTCAGAGTATAGCCCAGGCTGTCCTCAGAGTAGATCTCCTCCGAGTGCTGAGGTTATAGGTGTGTGCCTAATACTTAAGAAAGATTAGACAGATGGAGATAGTTGCTAACTTAAAATTTAAGGAAAAAAAAAGTAGCTGACACACAAGTGAATTTCCTCAAATGAAACTGCAGTTTAGAAACTCTGTCAACCAAGCTTACTGAGATGCCACTGAGACAGGAGATCTCAGTCACCCTGAATCCTACTTTATAATTACTAAGTTGCTTGAAATTCTACCTGCCTTCCATACAATCAGCATGACCCCAGGGCAGCAACAGTGGACTGTCTAGGCTAGTGCAAAGAGAAAGTAAACAGTCTGATTCCATGACAGTGAAACCTGGAAACAACACACATGCAAGTACTCTGCATCCTTCTGGCTCTCACAAACAAATCCCCTAACCATCACACAAATAACCATCATTAAATACAATACACAGAAACAAGAACCTTAGAAAGACATGATAGAGAAATAGTCCTCATCAATGAAAAGTAAAAAGAAAATGGGAAGAGGGGTGTCAGGAAGGAAAAACACCAGATTCCTACAAGAGAAGCACCCAGGACTGAGAGCACAGCAGGGCAGAGGCCTGCAAGCAGCTTCTCGGGTGGCAACACCAGCAAAGTCCCTAGCAGGCGTTCACATCCAGGTACTACATCATTGCTTGCTGGCTGTGGAGTGAGTCCATGGTTCCCAGTGTAACAATGACAAGCTCCAAGAGGCCAAAGACAAGGGTGGAAGAATGAGCTGCCTGTCGTGGGCAGGGCATAGCCCTGACTCACAAGCCTAAGTCCCTGCAGGAGCTAACAAGATGCACATGTACCTGTTTTGCTGACACCATCCACATCCTCCTCCTCCTCTGTAATAACAGGCATGCTCAGGCGTAAAGACTTCTCTTCCTTACCTGCATCTGGAGCATTACCTAGGAACATTTAGAGATAGTGAGAAATGACTGCGTACAGAAACAAGGAACACTGATCTTAGATGTTTCAACACTGAAATTACAGTAACATAATTATGCATTCTAGTCTAGGAATCCTTTAAACGTTTATTTTCTAATTAGCTTACCAAGTAACAGGTTTCCCCATGACTATCTGAGCCTTAAATGATCTCTCTCCATCTGTCTAATCTTTTCTTAAGTATTAAGATACTTGTGTCACTGCATGTGGAGGCTCACAGCCATAACCTCAGCACTTGGAGGATATCCACTTTGAGGACAGCCTGGGCTACCGTGAGATCAAGAGAGAGAGGGAGGGAGGGAGAGAAGGAGAGAGAGAGACAGAGAGGCAGGCAGGCAGGCAGGCAGGCAGACTGACCAACCAACCACAGCACTCAAGAAGCTGAAGCAGGAAGATTACAAGTCTAAGATCTGACTGGGCCACAAAGCAAGTTCTAGGCCAACCTGAAATATGTGTTAAAACCCTGTACCTATAAAAACAAAACAAAACAAAACAAAACCCTCTGCTTTAAGTATTATTCTTTTATTAGGCAAAATAGAATGAGAAGACAAAATTTGTGAGAGATACCTTATTTGATCTTTATTACATAAAACAGGGTGTCTAGAGGCACTTAATCATGTGTGTTACTTCAACTTTATAATTTAAGGTTGAACAGCTTTTTATTTTATTAATACAAACACCTTTTCTTTAGCTATACAAGATACATGCTCACATCCTTCCTTAGTCCTATCTGCCAGTGAATTTCCATTTTCAAAAACGCTGGAGTTGGGCTGGGATATAGCTAAGTCAGTAGAGAGTTAACCTAACATGCACAGGTCCTGTGTTCAATACCCAGCACCATAAACCAGGCATGGGGGCCCACACTTAATAGACCCCAGCATTAGTGAGGTGGAGGCAGGAGGACTGGAAAGTCAAGGTCTTTCCTGACTCTATCTAGCTCAAGGACAGATTGAGATGGGAACTGAATGGCCAAGCACACTGAGCAACGCCCCCCATGACATCTACAGCCTGTGCACCCACACCTGCCCAGCGCCCCCCCACGACATCTACAGCCTGTGCTCCCACACCTGCCCAGTGCCCCCCATGACATCTACAGCCTGTGCACCCACACCTGCCCAGTGACCCCCATTACATCTACAGCCTGTGCACCCACACCTGCCCAGCACCCTCCACGACATCTACAGCCTGTGCACCCACACCTGCCCAGCACTTACCCAGCACCCTCCTCCCGTCAGCCTCTGCGCTCATTGGCATGGCAGGTGCCCTCTAGTGCCTACAAGCAAGGCTGTCACTCACCACTTCTAACCCGGAGTCACCACAGCAGCCCACTTTAGTCTGTTACTCCTACCACATTGTCCCTGGGTGTCAAGGAAAATTCTAGTCATGTCACTTTCTTGCTCAAATTTTTCATATACTTCACCTCTGCCTATGGAATCAAACCTAGGCTGCTGAGTCCACTCTTGAAGCTTAGCTGTGATACGTACTGTCCTGGCTGGTTGTGTCAACTTGACACAAGCTGGAGTTATCACAGAAAAAGGAGCTTAAGGTGAGAAAATGCCTCCATGAGATCCAGTGGTAAGGTATTTTCTCAATTAGTGATCAAGGGGGGAGGGTCTCTTGTGGGTAGTGACATCCCTGGGCTGGTAGTCTTGGGTTCTATAAGAAAGCAGGCTGAGCAAGCCGGGAGAAGCAAGCCAGTAAGCAGCATCCCTCCATGGCCTCTGCATCAGCTCCTGCTTCCTGACCTGCTTGAGTTCCAGTCCTGACTTCCTCTGGTGATGAACAGCAATGTGGAAGTGTAAGCTCAATAAACCCTTTCCTCCCCAACTTGCTTCTTGGTCATGATGTTTGCGCAGGAATTGAAACCCTGACTAAGACACAATCCTTAACATGTTTTTCCAAAATCGACTAAAAGTTAACACTGTTTACACATGAACTAACATGGACCTGGCTCTATACCCCCCAACACTGTCCTTTTTTCAAGTCCTCGGCTGGCTGCGTGCCACCCTGTGGATGCTGGGAATTGAACCTGAGTCCTACAAAGGAGAGCCAGTGATCCTAAACACTGAGCCATCTCTCCAGCCCTCTAGTTTTGTTTTGTTTTCTCTGATTAGTAGGTACAAAGTACTTGTTACATGTATCCACACATATCCATCATGTATATATGTAGTGGGTTGATATGAAGCTGCTTGTATTATAATGCTAAATATCGGCCCCTAAGGCCTGACTGCCCCCAGAGATCAGAGTCTGCAAGCAGACCCAAAAGCTAGGTGACCTTCCCCAAAAAGTTATTCCTGATTGGTAAGGATCCCTACAGCCTATAGCTAGGCAGAATTGAGAGAGGTGGGGCTTGGAGTGCCCAGGCTTTAGGTCAGAGGAGAACCATGAGGAGGGGGAAGAGGGTGGAGAGAGGAAAAGACGCCATGGGATAAGACTCTTAAAATGATGGCCACAGGCCGGGCAGTGGTGGCCCACGCCTTTAATCCCAGCACTTGGGAGGCAGAGGCAGGCAGATTTCTGAGTTCGAGGCCAGCCTGGTCTACAAAGTGAGTTCCAGGACAGCCAGGGCTATACAGAGAAACCCTGTCTTGGAAAAGAAAGAAAGACAGACAGGAAGGAAGGAAGGAAGGAAGGAAGGAAGGAAGGAAGGAAGGAAGGAAGGAAGGAAGGAAGGAAGGAAGAAAGAAAGAAAAGAAAGAAAGGAAAGAAAGAAAGAAAGAAAGAAAGAAAGAAAGAAAGAAAGAAAGAAAGAAAGAAAGAAAGAAAGAAAGAAAGAAGAAAGAAGAAAGAAAGAAAAAGAAAAGGCTGGCCATGAGGGCTGGCTAACTGGGCCATCTCAAAGATCTGTTTTATTTCCGACCAATATGTGAAAGCAATTTGAGGAAAGGAGAAAAGGTAGTCTTAAATGATGTTAATACAATTTTACAACCATAGTCAAAAAAAACAAAAAGAAAAAGAAACAAAAAAACCCTAACTTGCATATATATAACAAAATAATTAAAATCTGTCATAGACATGAAAATGATGCTTAAAATTACAAAATGTAGGAGAAAACACTGAAAAACTGTTCCCAAATAAGATGTTTTACATGTACCACAAAAAGCATAAATCATAAAATAAAAAATGGTAAACTGCACTTCTTAGAAATTACAAATCTCAAGGCAATGTGGTAGTGTGTGTTTGCAGTACCGGCACTTGGAAGGTGGAGGCAGGGGTTCAGGGGTTTTAAGGCCATCTGTATCTACATAGAGAGCCACGGTAAGCTTGGGCTGCAGGAGTCCCTGTCTCCACAAAAACGAAACAAATCATGGCAAGCAAAGTTAAACTCTTGCTTTGTCCCCCTGAGACAGGGTCTCACTATGTAGCCCTTTCGTCTGGAACTCATAGAAACCTTGGTACCTCTGACTCCTTAGCACTGTAAGGATCAATGGCATGCACCATCATGTCCACTAAAATACTCTGTAAGAACTATTACTAAAAAAATGAGAAATTGAGCTACATCCTGGAAAAATAGATGCAAAATAAAATCCTGATTACTGATAAAGTCTCCTATCCAGAATGTGTAACTCTCACTACTCAATAGTGAGTACCCACTCAACTGGAAAGAACTGATCAGGGACTAGAATGGGCTGCTCTTCCAGTGTCTAGTCAGTTCCCAGGACCCACACGAAAGCTCATAACCATCCTTAACTCCAGGAACCAGATGCCCTCTTCCAGCCTTCACAGACACTGCACACATGTGGAACAGTTGCAGGCAAAATACCCATACACGTAAAATAAAAAAGAAATTAAAAATTTTTTATTTAAAAAAAAATGTGGGGTGGGGATCTCTACGTGCTAGTTTTGTGTATCAACTTGACACAAGCTGAAGTTATCTCAGAGAAAGGAGTTTCAATTGAGGAAATGCCTCCATGAGATCCAGGTGTAAGGCATTTTCTCAATTAGTGATCAAGGGGGGAGGGCCCCTTGTGGGTGGTACCATCTGTGGACTGGTAGTCTTGGGCTCTATAAGAAAGCCAGCTGAGCAAGCCAGGAGAAGCAAGCAAGCAAGCCAGTAAGTTACATCCCTCCATGGCCTCTGCATCAGCTCCTGCTTCCTGACCTGCTTGAGTTCCAGTCCTGACTTTTTAGTGATGAACAGCAGTATGGAAGTGTAAGCTGAATAAACCCTTTCCTCCCCAACTTGCATCTTGCATCAGGATGTTTGTGCAGGAATAGAAACCCTGACTAAGACAAACTGGTACCAGTGAAGTGGGGTATTCCTGTGACAACCTGACCATGTTTTGGGGAGGACTGTGGAAGGACTTTGGAACTTTGTGCTGCTCTGCGGGATGTTGTGTAGGAGCTTGGAAGATAATGTTGAGAACAGTGCAGAAGATGGAGGCCTGGCTTGTGAAATTTCAGAGGGAAGATTAAAGACTCTTATCAGGGCCATTGCTAGTTTGATTTAAGATTCTGTGGTTTGGTTAGCTGGGGCTGAAGAAATCAGCTGTGATTAACAAGATACCAGAACTACTAAAGCAAAACCATTACATTGCTGGGGCTATTGATGCTGGTTAGCTGGAGCTAATAAGGTATTAGCAGTGATTAAGAAGAGATCAGCATCATTGGGATGAAATCTGAGAACTATTTTCTGAGAGCACAGAGGCTGCGTTCCAGAGATAGCCAGGGTTATACCTTATGCTGTGGCAGGACTTTGTAATATGTAAGACTCACCCAGGTGGTACCAGTTTTAAAGGCATGAAGGAGTCATGAAGAGCAGCTGAGGCCTGGGCACTGTAAGAGACCATGGAAGGCCATTGGTGAAGGTGCAGCCTCAGTTCCAATTGACGGCCCAGGACTGAAGGGGTCATGCAAAGGAGGTGAGGCTTGGCACCATGAAGAGTCTATGAAAGGCTGTTGGTAAACCTAGTTCCAGCGGAAGACAGCAATGTTTTGGAAATACCAGTACCATGAGATGACCACCAAGAACAGCAGCAGCAGTGGAGTACAGGCATCTGGAGCCTAGAAGACAAGGTGTGTGCTACAAAGGGCAGAGCTGGAGAAGTGACTCAAGCCCTTGGAGGAATCCAGAAGATCGTGAGTAGATCCCAGACGGTTGGAGTTTGATTTTGCTTTTGATTGTGACTGTGGCCTGATATTTTTCCCTCTTGAAGAAAGAAGGTATTTTGGTGGAGCCCACAGTTAAGAGACTTTGAATTTTTAAAAGACTTTGAATTTTAAGAGATTGGATGTTTAAAAGGGATTGAAATGTTAATATGTAAGAATTTGCAAAGACTGTCAGACTTTTAAAGTTATTTAGATCTTGGGGATGAATAAGGAAGTAAGGGTCGAGGCTTACTGGTGATGTATTTGTGTGTCAAGTTGACAAGGGGTCAATTGTACTGGCTAGTTTTGTGTATCAACTTGACACAAGCTGAAGTTATCTCAGAGAAAGGAGTTTCAGTTGAGAAAATGCCTCCATGAGATCCAGGTGTAAGGCATTTTCTCAATTAGTGATCAAGGGGGGAGGGCCCCTTGTGGGTGGTACCACCTGTGGGCTGGTAGTCTTGGGTTCTATAAGAAAGCCAGCTGAGCAAGCCAGGAGAAGCAAGCCAGTAAGGAACATCCCTCCATGGCCTCTGCATCAGCTCCTGCTTCCTGACCTGCTTGAGTTCCAGTCCTGACTTCCTTTAGTGATGAACAGCAACGTGGAAGAAAGAGTAAGCTGAATAAACCCTTTCCTCCCCAACTTGCTTCTTGGTCATGATGTTTGTGTGGGAATAGAAACCCTGACTAAGACAGGGTCTCGTAAACACACACCTCCATAGTTGTTAAGGAAGTCAACTGGGACCAAACTGACCCTGTATTATACCCTGAATGGTTATGGAAAGAAACAAACATTGTAATAGCCAAAGCTGCTGACTCTGAAACCAAGTTGAAACTGGCCATTTCTGGAGGGAATCTGAATGGTAATAACAGTTTCCTGTGAGATTGAAACATCCTATCCTGCAGGAAGGTACACAACTCAAAAACAGCTTCAGAAAGCCCCTGAAACAGACCAGATTCACTAAGCCTTTCCCTTCCAGAGTAAGCAATAAAAGCCAAGAGTCTCTCTCAGAGGAAGGGAAGCCAAGCTTCAAAGAAGACTCTCAAACTGAGCTGCCAAGACTCTGAGACTAGTCCAGCTACCTGGAAGCAGCAGAAACCAGCTGGGCTGTCTGGAAGAGGTTTAGACCAGCATCACTTGAAAAGGACACTCTCCAACCTGTTGAGCTGACCGCAGGCTGTACAGTTGCTCCAGGCTCCCAGCTTTGTGAGCTGTCACCCATGCTGGGGTGGGCTTTGGTGATGCAGCTGTCTTTGAGTCATTTCTGTTCCTATAAATTAGCCCCAATAAAACTCACGGGTTTACCAAGTTAGACTTTGGTATCCATACTTTGTTTGGTCTGTCATTGGATTCCTGTCATCTGGGATGAGCAGATGTGTATGCTGTGTCTCCACAGGAAAAGTTTTGTCACACAACATACAGTCACTTTGGAAAAGCAGCAGTTTTGTATTTACCCAGGATGTGGGATTTCTGAATCACATGACTTAGGTTTATAGAAAAGTTTTACATAAAAACTTTAATGGCTTTTTTCACACTTGCAGAAAATGCCAATAGCCTAAATATCTTTTGGCTAGTGACTGGATAAACAGTGGGACATCAGACAGTGACATGCTAAGGACAGTACAGAAGCTGGTCTTATACAAGTAACAATATAGTTGACTCTCACATTTGCCTGTTTCTAAAAGCAGAGTAAAAGTTTGCCTATTTCTTTGAAGCAGAGAGAGAAAGAAAAAGAAAAGTCTGCTAGGCAGAGTCAAGACAGGTCAGGGTCTGTTGGCAGACTTCCTGGCCTGCTAAGGCAGGCAATGATAAGAGGAGGAGCACCCGAGGCTCAAGGGGAGGGGCTGAAGATTCTACTGACCTTGGTGGAAGGAACAGCGAAGCCTCTGGATGAGAACAGATGTATTATGTGTGTATTTCAGCAACTGTTTCTGTTGGCTTGTGGCTTTCCTTCCCACAGTACTATAAGAAGGCTATGAAAAATACACTCGCTGCTGGCGTGGTATTGACCTGCAGCCCTCCCATCTCTGTCTCTGGCATCTTTTTTCTATCTTTCCTATAATCGTCCTCACTCCCCCCTAGAGGACTGCTTGACTTCCCACTGGTGAGCTGGTACACACATCCATTAACTAAGTCAAAGCCCAAACCCAAAGGGGACATATGCTAGGCATGGTGGCACGTGTCTTTAATGCCAGCATTCCAAAGACAGAGGTAGGTAGATCTCTGAGTTCAAAGCCAGCTGGTCTACATAGTGAATTCCAGAACAGCCAGAGCTACATAGCATGACCTGTCTCAACAACAACAATAAAAGCTACATATTATATAATTCTGTTCATATGGCGTTCGGGAAAAGGCAGCTCTATTGGGACAGAAAACATGAGTGGTCACTCAGGAACCAGAGGCAGCGAAGATGCCAATTGCCAAGAAGCACAAACAAAACGATTGCTTTACTCTAGTTAGGTCTTCTGGCGCCATATTCAGTAGAATCAGTGGGCTTCCTTGCTTTACTCTTGGCCTCTGGGGAGGGTTTACAATGAAGTTAAAGTCTTGTGTCTGCACAGTCCATCGGGTTCATTCCTATCCAATGGTAATTCACTGTTTGAACAGATACCGGACTTGCCAGTATCTTCCCTGAGAGGTTTGCTCTTAATCAGCTAATATGAATTACCAGCTTATTTCCTGTATCACTGGGATACAATAGGTTGCTGGATTTGATGTGCTTTTATCTAGGGAAGAATTGTGTGTGTGTGTGTGTGTGTGTGTGTGTGTGTGTGTGTGTGTGTGTGTGTGTGTGCCGCGCACGCTCATGAAAGACACTGGACTTTAGATTATTCCTTACAGTAAAAAGCTAAAAAGTGTCCTTTCTATTTTCTGAAAGAATTTGTATAAAAACATTACTCTTTTCTTAAATGTCTAGAAGCTGGGTGCCATGGCACTTGACTATTCCTGGCACACAGGACACTGAAGCAAGAGAATTCAAGGCCCCCTAAGCCTCACAGCAAGAGCTTGTCTCAAACAGCTGAAGCTATAGCCATGAGCTGGCATATGTAAGGCCAATCAATGCCCGGGACTGGAAAAAACAAGTTCATAGAAGTTTCCAGTAGAGCATCCTGAAGTTTCAGCCCCTTACTAGATAAAAGACTTCTGATTTTCTATCTCATGTCTGTTTAGTTAACCTTCTAGACTACTAAAATTACCCAGAGTCTCCTTATGAAGCTCTTAAGCTCTAACTTCTGCAGTAGTTTACTAAAAATATATATATATATGTATATATATTCCCCTTTGACCAAATATAAGATAAACTATATTAATAGGCCCAACGAGTTGCACCATGACTGCATTCAGGGACAACCAGACTCAGGAGAGTTTTCAGCTTGGAGACTGTTTTGTACTGTAGGGTTTTTTGGTTTGGTTTGGACCTCTTCCTCTGAATTCTCATACCTAACATACACTAAAGCTGTTTAACTTCAATTCTCCTTCCCCAGCCTCAATGCAGGAAAAAGAAAACCTGCTTAGAGCCTGTAAATTTCCTTCTCAAACCCATTAGGCAGCCAGGAGTATGTCTGATAAAGTCACTAAGTATCTGCTAATGTTTCTATTGTTCTTTTTACCATTAACCCGCCCCAACTTCACAGCATCTGTGCAATTCTTGAAAAATCAAATCATTAAAATATACAGTTGTTTAAGTATCAAGTAATGAGGTCATTTCACAGACATTCCATTACAAATGAAAATCAGGGATAGTCTGATGAATTTAACTGAAGGAGAGAAAGTTTTTAGAATGTATTACTTATTGGCCTTTCCTAGATGTAAATTTAATTCACATACATCATTACTAATAAAGTTATACTGATTAACAAATTTGATATAATCTCTCGGGTCTCTTTCAGCAACAAGAGCCAAAGAAGCTATAAAACTGGCGTCATTTTTAATTTAAATTCCATGATTTTCCCAAACAAGTCTCTTTCTCTTTTTGTGAGACAGGATCTTACACTGTAGCTCAAGCTGGCCTTAAACTAGCAGCCTAAGCCTCCAGAGTGCTGGGATTACAGATATCCCCAACCAATGCAGCTCTAGTCCATCAGAGAAATAAGGGCCTACTCTCCCACACCAGGTCTTTTAAAACCGAAGTACCTTTGCTCCTGGAGGACCTCCTCCTTCCGGCTGGTTCTGCTGGTTCTCTGGTTCTCTTTCTCTTAGCTGCTCTGCCTTGCACTTGGCCAGACCCAGAATCAGAGTCAGAAGAGTCAAGCTTGGACTGACGATGCCTCCTGGACTTGCACACCTTTATAACAGAAACCCAGTTACTCACAGTGAATAACAAAATGGTCGGAGGACAGAACACAGGAGTAAGGAGAACAGGGCACCTGCCTCCACGCCCTTTCCCACACAGGACTGCACTACACATAACTATGAACAACCAGACTCCTGCAGCTGCCTCGGCACCACCTTTCATCGGGTTAAAATGCCGCTGCTTCATCAAGAACGATAATGAATCACAGACACAGAAGCAGAAGTCAGGTATGACTCAGAAATGTTTCCTCGAGGTACCTCCATGGTTTGCCTAGCTCCCTGGTTTACCACGTAGCCCAGACAGGTCAAGATGGGTTTCACATCCCCACAACACTGTGCCTATTCACTGTGTTTTAGAACTGTAACTACCAGGAAGGAAACACCAGCTTCGAACCTAATGCCAGGCGCAGGAACAGCACTGAAGAGTCAGGGAGTGGGGAAGGAAGGTCCAGTTCTAACGGTACCTAAGACCAGCAAGCCAAGGGTTTTGTTGTTGTTTGAGACAGGATTCCTCTACATAACCTGGCTATATACACTATATAGACTAGGCTGGCCTCGAACACCCAGGGCATTCCAGAGCACTGGGATCAAAGGCATGTACCACCACACCACCCGGACTTTTCTTTTAAATTAAACCAGCTCACAAATTCCTTGACTTGCTTAATCAAGTGTTTTCAGTTGCTGGTAAGTACATTTCAGGTATCAATGAGTCTCCAAAAGCAATGCTGTTAAGATACCAGCGGCACCTCAAGAGGGAAAAAAGAACTACAGCCCTGCAATGATACACCAGAACAACTTGTGGGGTATAATGTAATTAGATTTTCAAAGTTATGAGATGTCATAAGATATACATCAGACATGATTTGGCAACAAATTCTCTTCATACGTAAAGAGAATTCTGGTTAAAAAAGAAGCAAATGCAACCCATCTAGCTTCTTTGGCGTGTCTTCAATGTCTTAGACTCACCCATTTACTGTGATAATCCTGTAGCAATCATGTAACACCTAACCAATCAACAGTCATCCTAAACACTGGCTATTAATTTCTACTCCTATAGTTGGAAAATGATAGCTTGCTTTTCCATCATATAGATTCACAGAAAATAATCAAGAAAAACATACAGAATTAAGAATGTATTTATTATCAGCACTTACTTCCTCCCCATGCTCCAGTAAAATAATAAAATAAGAGCACAGAAAAGCACAAAAACAGACACACGGTGGAAACAACACAATTATAATTCTGCATAGGAACGCAGGTAACAGAAGAAAGGTCAGAAGCGAATGGCCCCGTGGACACTCACGACAAGACAGCCAAGCCCACTAAGAACTGCGCTAGAACCATGGGGAGATACAGAGAAACTCTACATAGGGAACTGTGTCCTGTCCCCAGCCTCAGAGCTGGGCCACACACCACCTCCCTAGGACAACAGGAGTCTGTTCTCTGGAAGAACATACCAGAGAGGTTTAAAAAACAAAACAAGATGGCCCATGGAGGAGGCAGCTAGCACACCACTGCTAGCCACTCAAATATAGAGATCTGAGGAGCCCCAACCTTCTGGAGCAAACCCAAAAGAACAAAAAACAGAGACCAAAATAAAAAGAGAAAAGAATTCAAAGGAAATAGGAGGAAACATCAAAACCTGTAATTAAATTAATATTCTTAATGACTATATCCTGTGAAAAAGGGCAAAAATATTTTTAAAGAAACATTCAAAGAATAAGAATATTCTCAGTTAAAAAAAGAGTCAGCATGCATACTAAAAAACAAGGCAAATCAACAACAAAAATCAAGATGACATTTAAGAAACATCCTAACAGAAAAGGACTGAAAACAGCAAAGAAAAAAAAACTGGATCAAGAAAAAAATGATACAATACAAAATATTCATTTAAAAAAAATCTTCAGCACAAAGCCCTCTGACTGAAACCATGTCCAACCAATTGATTGATCAATATAATCAATGAAAATCCGATTACGGTACCAAGGGTGTCCTGAATTTCAAGGACAAAGAGCAAACTCCCGTTCCTCCTGGATCGCAGTCCCAGAAGGTGGACGAGGAAGGGGAACATGGTTTTGGAGCTCTGGTCAATCAGCGAGAGGAAGAGGAGAGGAGAGACTGCAGCGGAAGCCCTCTGGCCAGGCGGTCAGGTGGCATGGCTTGGTCCTGACTTTTAGACCGTGTGTATGGATTACACAGATGAACACTAAGGTGCCACTTAGGAAGAGCTTACTAAACACGGAGCTTACCTGGGCCACAGCTGAAAAGGCTTTGGCTTTTATTTTCGCTAAAGACACTGCTCTTTCACATCTCTGCAGGAAAATAAACAAGGAAAACCAAGTTGAAACATAAACCTCAGGGAAATTATGAAAATCCAAGGACCTGTCCTCAGAATTAAGATAGTTTATGAACACATCAATAAGAAATCACACGTGACACCCTCTGCCTGCCACATGGCAGGTGGCGTAATGCCATCGTCAAGGCTCACAGAGGAAGGAGAAACAAAAGCCTCAGGGATTAAGCCATCCCCGCATCTGCCTGTGCCTAAAGATGGCTCCACGGGTCAGATGAAACACTAGCCACTGAAACTGCTGAAGTACCGAGGTCTCACCCGGGCTGAAAGGCTGAAAAGCAAGAAAAGCACACATGCCTTGCTCTGCCCGAGAACTGACAGCACCTCCCTCCCTCTGCCCCACTCTGTCATATCGCTGCCATCCCAATCCCCACCTGCCCTCCGAGTGACCTGCACAGTTCATGGGGAGAACAGACTAACTGGACTTTTCCTGTGTTTTCATAATACAGATCAAGGCTCACAACACTTATGAAGCAGAATTAGTCACACGTAAAGGGAAAGACAAAATTAACAGTCTGCTGACCTCCGGCTCCTCTGAAGTGCCTTCGCCATTCTCTTTAAGTTTGGGTTTTAAAGAGGGATTCTGAAAGAACAAAAATTTTATTTATGATTATGTATACACATTTATAATTCTGTTAATTACAGATAATTAGATTACAATTTTAACAGTGAAGAACATTTACTTTTAATTACTGAAAAACCAGAAGGTAGTTTCAAATTCCTGCAGCACAGGTCACCATCTGTGCTATGATAAAAGACCAGGGCCAAAAGCAACTCAGGGAGGAAAAGCTTCCAGTCTATCATGAAGGGAGGGCAGGGGCTCAGGAGGCCTGGAGACAAGAACTGAAGCAGAAGCCATGGAGGAACTCTGCTTACTGGCTTGCTCCCTGTGACTTGCTCAGACTATGTCTTTGTACCACCCAGGACCACGGCCAGGGCAGTACTACCACAGAGGGCTGGGCCTCCACACCAATCAGTAATCAAGAAAATGTCCCACAGTCCTCCTTACCGGCCAATCTAATGTAGGCATTTAAAGTAATTGAGGCTTCCTCTTCTCAAATAACTCTAGCTTTCCTGGAGCTAACAGAAAACTAACCAGCACACTGTCTAACATTAAGATTACAAAGGATCATGCTAGAAAGCGAGCTTAGTGGGTATACTGGCTGGGTGTGTGTCAACTGACACAAGCTGGAGTTGTCACAGAGAAAGAAGCTTCAGTTGAGAAAATGCCTCCATGAGATCCAGCGCTAAGGCATTTTCTCAATTAGTGATCAAGGGGGGAGGGCCCCTTGTGGGTGGTACCACCTGTGGGCTGGTAGTCTTGGGTTCTATAAGAAAGCCAGCTGAGCAAGCCAGGAGAAGCAAGCCAGTAAGGAACATCCCTCCATGGCCTCTGCATCAGCTCCTGCTTCCTGACCTGCTTGAGTTCCAGTCCTGACTTCCTCTGGTGATGAACAGCAATGTGGAAGTATAAGCTGAATAAACCCTTTCTTCCCCAACTTGCTTCTTGGTCATGATGTCTGTGCAGGAATAGAAACCCTGACTAAGACAATGGGTTAGGGCATCCACTGCCACCAAGTTCAATCCCTGGGGAATGCTAGAAGGGGAAACCCAACTCCTACAAGTTGTCCTCTGACCTCCACGAGCACTCAGTGAACCTGCACAGAAACAAGTAAGGGTGAAAACAATTTTATACCAAAAAGTTTCAATAGTTCTAGAAATCACTGTTAAATCACCTAAACTGCCCTAACTAATGAAGAATTCCATATACCTCCTGTGGCATTAAAAAATGGCTGGGTATGCTGATACACACCTTTAATCCCAGCACTGGGGTTAGGGGGATTATCTCAATGGAGTTCAAGGCTAGCCTGGACTACTTACTGAGTTCAAGGACTAAATAGAGAGAAAGTGCCTTAAAAAAAAAAAAAAAAAGCCATGGTGTGGTGGTTTGAATGTGCTTGGCTCATGGCAAGTGGCAACACTAGGAGGTGTGGCCATGTTGGAGAAAGTGCATCACTGTGTAGGCGGGCTTTGAGATCTCCTACTGCTCAAGCTCTGCCCAGTGCAGAAGAGAGTCTCCTCCTGGCTGCCTTTGGATGAAGAGTAGAACTCTCAGCTCCTCCGGCACCATGTCTGCTTGCATGCTGCCATGCTTCCCACCATGATGATAATGAACTTAAATGCTTGCCTTTATAGAGTTGCCTTGGTCATAGTGTCTCTTCACAGCAATGAAACCCTAACTAAGATAGACGGCTAAGCCACACAAGACAGACAATGCTGGAGACAGAGAAGAGCCTCCGTTGGGTGCCTCCGATTATTGTTGGTATAACTATGAAGAAGATTATAACGAATGCGTGGGCTGTTACGATCACACTGTAATTTGATCATCGCCTAGGAGGACGCCTGGTTGTCCTAATTCGGCTCGAATTAGAATGCTAAGTGCTGTTCCAACTATTCCTGCTCAAACTCCAAATAGTAGGTACAGAGTTCCAATGTCTTTATGGTTAGTTGAAAATAGTCAACGGTTTACGAACATAGGTAAAATGGCTCAGTAGGCATTAGACTGTAAATCTAAACACAGAGGTTTAAATCCTCTTTTTACCAGAGCCTTAAGGTAATTTTCATGTCGAATTGCAAATTCGAAGGTGTAGAGAAACAACTCTACTAAGGCCTCTCCCTCCTCGTTTCTGAGAGGCGGGAGAAGTAGATTGAAGCCAGAATTAGGGTATTTAGCTGTTAACTAAAAATTCGTAGGTTTACAATCCTGCCAGTCTAGGGGAGGTCTTAGCTTAATTAAAGCAATTGATTTGCATTCAATAGATGTAGGGTATAGGCCTACAGTCCTTATCAGAAGTTAAACTGTGTGTTTTCTTAGGGCTTTGAAGGCTCTTGGACTGTAACATCCTAAACTTCTATATGATTAGTTGGGGTGAGAGTGGTAATGTGAGGGTGCTGATGTCCCCTACTATACAGGAAGTGGGGCCGGTGGAACCAGACCCTCAGATTCATAATAAAAAGTAGTTTCCAAAATTTTAGATGTAGCCCACTAATCTTGTTTGCAATGGATCCCAAGTTTTACAACAATGTTAGAATTAATTCTGCACCAAACAAAATTAATCTATATTCTGGGTTTAGACTAAAATCAACTCAACAACATTTACTCTCCCCCAGGCCCATTTGTAAAACTGAATGACATGTCACAGGCCTAATAAGAGACAAGGCCCTAACAAGGAAGTAATGCCCCCTAAATCTTCACTCCACAGCAATGTGGTGTTTCTACAGTACCGCACAGCCTGAACATCTGGGTATATC